>JASVER010000011.1:12557855-12830570 GCA_030449065.1 Oceanodroma leucorhoa
CCCGCCGTCCCGAGCGGACCCGTGGAGTGCCACCCACCTCTGCCCCCGTTTCCCGGTGGGCAGGTGCCGGCTTTTTGTCTCTAAACCCACCGACGGTGAGGGCAGCTCCCCCTCAAAAGGGGTCAGGGCTTCATTAAAAGAGATTCGAAAATAAAGGATGCCGTCTTTCGGGGGGGGGAGGAAAAAAATCTCCTTGAAGTGTGTTGCACTTAAAGGACGTTATTTTTTTTTTTTCTACTCCTGATCCCCTTGAGGTTTCGGCACTTGGTTAAAAATAGCAGCTCGCAGGCTCTCGCATCATTGTGCCTCTCTCTCTCTCTCCCCGAGCGTTTCAACCCACATTTGATCATTTGAAGCAGACCTGAGGAAGAAAAGGCTTCAAAAGCAGGAGCTGTGGCGTGTCTGGGAGCGCTCCACGCGGCGCGGGGAGAGCGCGTGGGCTATTCTTGCTTTCTTCGGGAGGGATCAGCACTAATGTCGGAGCTGTGTGGGTACAGACATCTCAGGCRAACGCCTACCTTCTCTTTGATATTTCAATTCTTATTCATGTGGTGTTTCTCCACTACGTTCCCCTTCTCAGCGCAGATGCTAGGTCAGGTTCCCCGTTCTCCAGCACTCATTTTACCCTGCTGCAAACGCACTCCCCCCCTGGAGTTACTCCCGATTTTCACCGATACCAGAAAAGCCAAGAGGCAGGTTAATGAGATTTAGAAGAGCTTTTCCATCTGCCGTATGACTTTTCATTATCTCATTAAGCATAAGGATTTTGCTGGATTACCATGCTATTCATTCATGACACTGCAAATTGTGTAAGGGAGATGGTCTGTTATTTACTGGGGAATTCCTTCTGACAGTAATGATGATTTTCTTTTTTTGATAGTGAATGTATTTCACAGCACAAGTCTGTTGCTTCTTTAGCATATTATCATCTTTTTTATAGTTTAATATCAAGAGGATAGCTTCTGGAAACACTGTGCAGCATCACTGTCCCTGATTTTCTTGGATTCATTCAGGGATTTAATGTATTCCTTCTGCAGAAAGGAATTGATTGGCAAGCACTAGCCTCAGTGAATTTCACATAYCCCCTACAGTACCTTCCCCACAGTGACCTACAGAATAAATAGCTAAGCCTGAGATTGTGCTCCCAAGGGCTTGTCCAGCTTTTCCCGAAAAAACTGAAGCAGCAAACCTTACAGGTAAAAAGGAGCCCCTCCACCACAGAAACCCTAGCGACCGGCGGTAGCAGTGCCCGAGTTAACCCCAGAGAAGGCAGCCCCGCACCACGTCRGACACCAGTACCCACACCTTGAGTTGCACCTGGCGCGGCATCGGAAGCTCGCGCAGCCCTCGGAGAATTCCTGTAATGTGCTCCGTCTGGCTGACACGTGCGCAAGCAGCCAGCTGCATGCTGCGTTAGTTTTAACGTCTGAATAGTCTGGAAAAGTTGCCCGTAGAAGGCATGTTACCAGAAATCCAGTGTGATTTTCACAAAGGCATAAATCACCACAGACTTGCATGGATCAGAAAGAGCTAATAACAAGTATTTGGCAGAAGGGAGAAAGTGTGTCTTGCACAAGTGTTCCTGAGGCTCCAGGATGAAGTGGAGCACAGTACAATTGTTACTTAGGAGGTGGGTGAAAAGCCTAGCTAGAGATGCTACCCACATTTCAAGGCTGACTTGCGTCCTTAATTACCAGGTTACTTTCCTAATAATTTTGGTCCTAATAACTTTGGAATTTGGTCCAGATTTGCTTTCCCATCAGTGCCAGGCACAGAGAAGGCAGAGAGAAGGCAATGTCCACATCCTGTGGCAAATAAAGGAAGGCAGGCACATCGCTAACTGTCCCTGTAGGTGAAGGCTGATGATGGATTTGGAAGCAGCGTTATGGATGTCAGCCCTTTGTCCATCATTAGGAAAAGATAATATGCATAGTCTGTGTGTGCCCTAATTAGGCTGGAAGCCAAACTGAAACAGGGCCAGGAAGTCGGAGGATTCTGGATAGCACGATGTTATTGAGGTATTAACTCCTCAGTCACCTTTCCCTCAAAGTTCGTCTCCAGCAATGAATTCAATGAAACTTTGTTTGACCTCCCAAGGCACAAGAGTTAAACCTTCTCTGCGATCTTTGTGGTCAAAATGAGGCAGAGTTGTGCTGAAGAGGCTGACCCTGATTCAAATCCAAACAATTTCATCTGCAATGCAGATAGAACATTTTACAACTCTGAAAGACATTCAGTATGTGAGGTGCTGAGTGAGGGCAGTGCAGCTGCCCAGCCGAGGGATACCCACCCGGTCAGGACTTCGCAGGTGCTCAAGCGCAAGAAGCTCTCTCAGCCTGTACCAAACCTTAGCAAAGGAGTCTGAGTGCCCTCTCCTCCTGTATTAGTAGCTGATTGCAATCCCTGTGTCATTATCTTCCGCATGCTGCTCAGCAGTTTGCCAAGGCTGCCAAGGTGTGCCGTAGATGGCAGAGGACAGAAGTTAACCATGGCCATTAAATTCATCCAGAAYAAAGGATGGTCTCCTTTAGAGAACTCCTAACTTGTTTGGTGCTTTCAGTCCTTGTGGGTGTATAGCAGGGGGAAGAAACCAYGCAAACATCATCCCAATAATTTCCTGCCTTATTATAAAACACAGCTTCAAAATATTTTATGCATCTTTAAATTTCCTAAGGCAGTTCKACAAGTATCATTACATTTCCACTTTCTTTTTGCTTATTACACAGCTTATGTTCAACACCTTAGTGTACGGGTTAGGGTCTTTCTGCTCAAAACTTTTTGTGTAGTAATTATTTTGCAGATGCCAACCAGCCCTTTAAAAAACAATCTGCAAAGAATTTTTTCACTAGCAACATCTTATAGCTTGCATGAAAAATTCAACATCTTTTACCCCCTGACATTATCATCAAAAAGTTTTTACTATATGAGCAATCCAAGTAACTTTTCAGGTAATGGAATAAACTCGGCAATTTCAGTGATTTAATACTGGAAAACTAACAAGATTCAAGAACAAAACTTAGGTCCTGCCTGATGCCTTTGACATTAAGGCAAGTTTGAGATTGAAAATTTTTGTTTCATTTTGCAACCTCTTCTACAAATAGAATATACTAGGGTGGGCAATTTAGCTTGCTAAAATATACATTTCAAATATGCCACATATCAGTAGCTAAGTCAAAAGCTTCAGGAGCTCAGACTCCTCCTGGTTTGCCGACTAGGATGCTCACTGCGTATAGCTGGGAAGACTGCGGGATCAGCGGTGCTCTGCTGCAAAGTCAGAGGCATTAAGGGTATGCTTTTGCCTTTCTCTGAGGCAGTCAGTGCTGGAAAGTTGAGGATTGGATAGCTGACAATATGGGCTGTTGATCGGTTCTAGTAAACCAAAAATATGTCTCAATTGGTGTTATTCCTAAACATTTGCTTTACTGTGGGAAAATGTTATAAAAAGCAGAGAAGACTTTTTTTAAGATTGTGATATATRAGCCTCCTGCCTGAAGCTGCCACATTCAAAACCAACTGGAAATCTCTTTACATGAATTCATCTATTTAAGGCAAGGAAAAAAATGTAAAGTATTTCTGAATACTCCCTGAACTTCTAAAACACAGCATCGTACCTAAAAGAATACTGAGAATACAAACCAGATTGTTTGTTGAAGGTTTCTGTTATAAGAACTTACCATWTTTTTTTTAAGAAATTTTAAAAAATCCTTATCAGCACGCATTTCCCCATTGGTCTGCTAATACGTATCAATCTAACTAAGAGCAACGAGGTACATTTGAGTTATCTCTGTCCTTTCATACATTCTCTGAATTGTTCATTTTATGATGAAGTATTTGTACAAAGCAATAGCTCAATCTACTTCAGTTGGAAGTAATGTATCAAGTTGGGCTCAATATATAATATTTATGTTGCTAGTAGGTTTGTGCACAAGGGCAAAARGTTTCCAACCACCACAGGAGATTTCTTAGGTACAGTCAGTGGTAGTGATCTGTGTTTTTCGTAAGTTTGTCTTCCAAATTGCCAGCACGGTTTGAAGGAGGGTGAAAATCTGCCCTATGCATATACATTCAGAGATGAACCTCGTCTTTTGCTTCCAAAGACGTTTGCAAAGCATACGCAGCAAGGGTCACTTGATCATCAGCAAAGGACAGGATGAACAAAGAAGCTGCTTTCAGTTTACATTGCAAAACAGTTTTGGGGGCAGCAACAGCAACCTGCATTTTTTAAAATGCAGGAAATTTTCAGGAGGCAGCATTTGACTTTCAAAATGAGTATGAGAAGGACGCTGAAGCTTAGCCCTACCGAACTTCACTTGCTTAGTTTGATATTTCCTCTGATCAGCCTTGCTGATCACCTTTCCTTTTTTCTCTAAGCCAGCCTGATGTCACTGGAATGGGCATTACAAGTAGAAGTAATTAGAAGATGTTTGGGATACCTAAACAACAGCTAGGAACAAAATAGATCTGCCCCTAGTGTTTTCCTTCAGAAACCAGCTCAGACGACTGACAGGACATGAAGGCTTCTGAGTGCCGATCAAGACATTCCTGTTCCTCCAGTCCTCACTTGTGGGCAGAGCATCTAACTGTAGTCAGTCACAACGACCAAAAAAAATTGGGTACCTAAATAAGCTGGCATAAAATGTGTGTCATAGAGAACTGATCTCCTCACCAAGTTAGGCACTTCTTTAATTTTTCTTTTTAAGGCCACAGAGAAAATAGTAGAAGCTGCCAGAATCAACCAGCCAGGATTATTATCTGGAAATGGCATTTAACATAAGTGCATGCTTGAAGCTTGCCCCAGGGAGCAGAACTTTAGCAGCAGAGAGCTTGCAATCATCAGAAGCAAGGCAAGATTAGAACAAATCATGTGAAGCAAGATTTTCTGTATGAGAGGTGTGACCTTAGAGACTTGTCCATGAGCCACTTCCTCAAGTGGGGAAGGAGGAAGGTTCAGACAAGGTAGGGAGACTGATCTCTCATGAGGCTGTGATGAGCAGAACTGATGGCTGCCCATTTTGTGCAAATTCCTCGCTGCCCAAGTGCTGAACRCACTTGTGTGGGGAACCCCAGCTCACCTGAAACCAGGTATTAACATAAATTCGGAACTGAACTAGGCAAATCTTGTGACTGCTTTTACAAGCTGATCATATCTCCTGATAACTAGAATACAAAACAGGAAAGAATCTCTTGGATCAAGTCCAGTCCCCACTTCACGGAGCTGAACCTGGTGTGATGGTGCTTTTCTTTGCCATAGCTGAGACAGGGCTTGCAGCACGGGCAGCCATCGCT
Organism: Oceanodroma leucorhoa; assembly: GCA_030449065.1. Classification (NCBI taxonomy): domain Eukaryota; kingdom Metazoa; phylum Chordata; class Aves; order Procellariiformes; genus Oceanodroma; species Oceanodroma leucorhoa. The sequence continues at coordinate 12,563,142 of JASVER010000011.1, forward strand.
GGCATTACACTGTATATACCCGAGGGACTGTCTCAGCTCTGTGCTTTCAGAGGCTTTGGAAATATAAGCAGTGAATTCACATACTAAGGGCAGCTGAGCTACTGCCCTGTGCAAACGTTATTAACTTTTGTATTAGGCTGTTACTAACAGTGTAATACAGCTCCGCACTCAGATGGATAGTGAGTAAGTCTGTGGACTGCTTTATGAGGCAGTCCTTGGATTAGTCTGTCTTTACAGCACATACTTTTTGTCCTCACTACATCCTACATCCCTCTCCTGCTCTACCCYCTTTCCTGGATGTCTCCTAAACTCCCCTCAGGGCTCAGGATTCCTTGAATTTTTACATTAGAAAAAGCCAAGAGGAATTTCTCAGCCTTYCCATAACAGGAGTCTGCACAGTCTCTCTTCCATGTACCAAAATGAATTTTGCCTTTAAAATTGTGCCTGGTGCAGAGATTTTGGCAAGCCAAAATGGGATTGCCTGAAACCTGCAGCTGAATCTCTTGCTTTCTGCAAGCAGATGCACTTAGTCTTCCTGCTGTACTGAATTTTACAAGAAGCAATTTTTGCAAGCCTCCCCCCCAGTATCTAGAAATGCAGAAGGAGTCACAGCTAGTGCGTGGTGTGTAACCAGTGTTTAGGGCTTTTGTTGTGGCTCTAAGCAGTAAAGCTTTTAGCACTGAGGGGTCCTTGACATTACCGAGCAAGAAGGAAAGAACCTCATCTAACCCTTCGAATGATGAAAGGCTGAACAAGCCAGTTTTSTTTTGTGCCCTGCAGGGAATGGCAAAAACATATGGTCCCCAAGATCTCAAAATTCAGCCAAAAACTAAACTCAGGCCCAGAATGTAAAGGAAATATAGGGACCAGCCTTCTATTTTCAGATCACTTGCCTTTGTCTTCTGCATTTCCACATAGGTTTCCTTAGATCTTCCTGTGTTTTTCTGAACTGTGGGAACATGATTGCCAAGGAAGTAGAGAGGGGAGTTTTCAGCCCTGCTGGGATTGTTCTTGATTTGAGGGTCAAGGAAGCTTGACCTAGTCATTACCTGTTCCATTTTTCACAAAATCTCCAYGAATCTAAAACACCTCTGCCAAAATGTTTGCTTCCTTAGAGCCTGCAGCTCAGAAGTTGCACACCTTAAATTCTTCCTTACACATACACTAAGGTCAGTTTTCAGGAAAAGCACCAACCACCATGGGGCTACTTTGCCTATTCCTCTACAGCTGTGAGTAAAATGGCACTGCTCATACGGATACTCCACACAAATACACAGAAGCAGCTATCCTGTAAGGCATTCATCCTGTTTGCCATTAACTCATATCTCATTAACTGAAATCAGTGCTGAATACAATAATTTAGGAGTTAAAGCAATTTCCTCCCTGTCCCTAGAAGCCTGCAGTGGGTGATGTCAGCATGGGGCCTCCCAGAATCCCAGTTCTCATCCTTGATTCCCTCACAGCTACTGAGAAGGGCTCACTTTGGCCCTTTGTAGCCATAGGGATCATCCCTGAAAGCTGATACTGAGCCTGGACTTCCCCAGCTTTTGGGTTGGGTTGTGCAGGGGTCAGTGTTTCAGACCTTTAATGTACAGATGCCTACTACAGTGTGTCCTCCAGGAGTTATAAAATGTGTTTTTCCCCTCTGCTTCTTCACTTGCTCTTCCAGCTGCCTGAAGCCAGTTCCCCAAGGGGCCGTAACACATGCCCACACAGTAGCATTTGGAAACCCTTCTCGCGGGCAATCCTAATTACAATACGCCTTCATACAGGAAATGGCTGTTGGAAGAGATTGCCCAGAACCCTGAACAGGAAGACGTATGTGACTGTGTTTGAAAGGAGGGAAGTAAAGCACTGTGGATTATCAGTTGCAAACCTCAAGGTCTCTGTCTTTCCTTGCAGAAAAATAAATCCCACAGGTGCTGTGCTGTCCAGCGCTGGGTCACTAGGTACATCCCCCACCTCCACTTGGGGAAGTGTACCCACTCCATTCACTGCCGCTTCACTCCTGAATTAATACTATCATTGCTAATTTGCAAAGGTAAGGGAAAGGACTTCATGAGCATCCACTACTTAAAAGCACAAGTATTACTTTGCTCCTTAACCCATGAGGAATATCAGAAGAAATAATAATGCAGCACCCAGGTGTGGGGAGAAATGCTTTTCCCAGATCTCCTTCTGGATGTATATGAGGCAAGGAAGTTGTATCAGCTCTTGCTGCATGACACAGCAGGGCAGAGCTAAACAGCAAATTTGGCTAGTTAAAAGGGTTTTGTACTGTTACAATTAAAGGATGATTCAAGTGAATTTAAACAATGATGTCACCCTGAGAACCTTTTAAACACAATTTAAGCTATTACATGGTGTGAAGCAGAAAGAATCGGCTAACCTTGTGGCCTGCCACATTATTTTCTCTACAAATGGATGATGTCTGGATTATTCTCATTTCATGTTCATGCACTTGGGACAAGCTTTGCTCTCAGTTACACAGGTTTAAAGCTGTAGCTTGGCTGAAGACAATAGCCTGTCTTTGAATTTGCCTTTGTGTGACAGAGAACATTTATTTTATTATGGTTGTTTATACATTTTGTGGTAGAATCTGAGTGAGAAAAGAACTGACTGAAAGCTGGTCTCTCACTGCATGCTTTATGAAGGTAGAGATTTTACTGATCTTGCTGGAAAATCCTGATTTGTTTTGGATGTGAAAATCCACTGTGAGAAAGCTAAGTAACCTGCTTACTTTCCTATGATGAAGGAAAGCCAGTGTGTGGCCCCTGCCCCAAGACTGCAGCAACATCCAGTTGTGTGAGGCAGCACAACCACCCCTACTGCTATTCCTGAATGCTCCAGTGTACGCTCTCACTTCACATTTATTTTGGCTTTAAAGATCCCATTCTGCTAAGCCTCCTGGAGGTTCTCATGCTTAAAACAACTTTCCTTCAGTCTTGGCAAATTTTCTATTGAGTAAGGACGGAGCAACAGCTAAGGCAAGAGAACAGGGTTTGGCCCAATAGGAATTACAAGAGAGAGTAATTAATCCCCAGAATCCTATGTCAGCATGATCCGAGCGGAGCATGCAATGGGGAGGGATTCCCTGGGGCAGAGCCTCCTCTGGCTGTGATCTCAATGCAGTTGGCCCATCTCACTTTGAAAGAGCTGTGTGTTTCTCACAGCTCATCATCCCACTCAGTGATGACTTTTCCAAATATAATGGTACCATGGGTCTCTGGGAAAGTAAGGCCCAGTTGTTACCGTGAGGCCGCTAATGATCCCGTTAACAGTTTTATTACTTAATCCACTGATACATCAGGTTCTGACTTCCTCCAGGAAGGAGATAAACCGAGTCTTCAGTGTGATGTATTTATAGGTTTGGAATTGCTGCGGGGTTTCTAGGCTGTGCTTGTATTTGGACTGCTTTCTCATGGCTTTCCCACCAAGTCAAATAAACAYGGGTAGCTTCATTAACTGGGTCAATTTGGGCAATATTACCCTGSCCTGATGAAAGAGAAGTGCAGGTCAAAACAAAAGACCCAGTATGACACGACTCCTGCGATGAAGGAACTGCCTGGGCAAGGTGAACTCAAAAAGACAGCAGGTTCCTGAGCAGGGTGTGTCAAAGGTTCCCCCCATCTGGTTCCAGACAGTATTGTACACTGCAAACCCCATCAGGAAATTTTGTCATTACATTTGAAGGAGGACGTATACAAGGCTGACTTCTTCTTCTTGGTATTATGAAGACATGGGATTATTTGGGGATACTGTCTGATCTACAGACTGTTCAACCAGAAAGACCAGTAGAGTAGGTTTATATGCTATGGCTTATATCAGAAGAGCATTGTTAGACTAGAAAGAGGAGCTAGAAAGACCCCTAAAAGAAATTTGGGGTTTCTCAATATATTAATTGGGCTGTGATCTTTATGCCAAGGATAAAAATATTTGATATAAATTAGCCATGTACTTTGCCTTTTCTATTGTTGTCTACTTTCCATTTAAAATGTAATGTTCAAACCTACATGGTGAAATGCCATTATTAATTTAATTTAATAAATCATGAAGTAGTGTGCCTTCTCCTGGTTACTGAAGTTGGTCTATATTGAATTTTGTGCGTAACTGTGGCTGTTATATTGCTATTAACATTAAATTACTAACCTTCTTTTCCTAATGTACTATCCAGTGTGTCAGAGCTGGTATACAATATCTTCTAGGGCAGGCAGCCACAAACAGGCACTACGACATCACACAAGTCTACAAGCACAGACTAATGCTCCCAAGAGAAAGGCTCTCCTTTTCCCACCCCAAGATTATGTGCACAATTTGTTTTAACATTCTTCAGGACAGTATCTTCAGTTTTCTGGAGAGTTTCTGGCAGAAGGACAAAAGAAGAGGAAAGGAGACAGTTTTGTCTGGGTATAAATCTCAGTTTTCATTTGCCAAACCTGTCCTGCACTTTTGAGAAAATCAGAGCAGTAAAGCTGAAAATTCTGTGCTCAAAGTGGGATTAGTGGAAAAGCTAAAATTGAGCTAGTTTTGATTACCATGGAGTAGAGTTTGCATAGCTGCCATTCAAGGCCATTTGCTCTTTCACTGTACAATACCACAGTATCACTGTACTTTAAAACATTAATGTAGACTTTTAAATGCTACAGCGATTTGCAGCTGGCATTGAGCAATGCAACGTTGACATTCTGCCTTTCTGTCTAGCTATGCCTGGGATGTCCCTCAGTCTGACCACTTGACCTAAAAATTTCAGTCTCAATATCTTCCTGATTTAACTGAAATTTTTATATAAAAATCTTGTTTTCAAGATAGTTTACATTAAAAAGATAAAGGTGTCTTTCAGAAACRGGCAGCTATTTCTTGGGAATAATCGTTGTAAGATAAATGACTGGGTAGAATCAGTTTGGCCAGAAATATAAGACACAAAGCTGACAGCATGAAGCTCTTACCAACACAAATCAGATCCATTTGTAAACACAAGTAGTTGGTCCAAGGTCTGCAAGTGCCTTGGGTAGCTCGCATTGCCTGTGCAGTACTGCAGAATGTCCTTYAGGGGCTGGTTTGCTGCATAGAAAAAGCCACTAAAGATTTTCTCCTTGTGCAGAGAGGGGATAGAGGGATGTGCATTCAAACAGCAACGGTGCTGTCACTACCCCTTCTCCTCAGGTGGCTGCTTCTTCTTTCCTGGGTCACACCTAGTGCGACCACACTTTGTAACTGATAAGGTGGAAATTACCTTATCGATGAACTAGCCCTTTTCCTGAACAAAAAGCCAAGTGTAATCTTTAATCCAGAGTCCAGTGCTTGACAATCTTTATGAGGRAAATACTGAAGGCTTTATTCTATGACTCTAGAATTGCTATTACAAGTTCTGGACATTTCTGATGTAGTGGTTAAACTCTTCCTATGCATTTCTTTTGCATCCTTGGAGCAGCAATGATAGTTAATATTGACATCATTAAAGCCATCACCATTATGGTTCAGGATAAACACTTCACCTTGATGAATCAAGTAGCTAATGCYTTGCAGGGCCATTGTTTTGGGCTGCTGATTCTTTAATTCCCAGACTGACCAATATATCTGGTCTTGTCTGGTGTCATCATACGCAGCCTCCTTAAATTTAGAGCTAGGCTAACCAGACTTAGAAAGAGACAGTAAAAGGGGTTAAAGAGCATCATTAGGAAGGCCCAGAACAGYCTAATTCCTTTAGTCATCTTTCCTGTTTTAAAATCTTTCTGCTTATCTTGGTTCTCGTCTTGACATCTGCTGGTAGTGAAAGCAAAGTAGTGACACTTGGGCATGGTGGGATGTAAGGAGGGTGTCTCATATGCTGATCTTCTTGCAGTGTAAATGGTAAAGGAATTGAGAGGAATYCTCCGCGTACGTAGGGCAAAGGTCTCTTTCTTGTGCTCTTTCATTTAATGGTTGAAGTGATGTCCTTTAGTGTGTATTGTACTGCTAGCCTTTGAAAGGCTGCCTCTTTGTTTTGATTCTATATTGTTCTAAGTTAAATAGTAGGAAAAGAGAAATCTCTGTCACCATAATATTCTCTTATAGGTCTATTCATTATAGATCCCGAGAGGAAACTGAGAGTTCCCCTGGACAATGGTCTGGTATACAAAYGAGCATACATTAACTTTCTGTGGTTGTATAGTTCATTTTGGTTGCATTTCCTTTACATTCTTAGGACATGGATTCAGGCATAATTTGGTTTGATGTCTTCCTCCTCCTYGAACTGCTGTCTTGTTAGACATACTGCATGTCAAGCAGCCTCTCTGCAGCAGAGGCCTGAAGTGGAAATGCTTCAGGCAGACGTGGTGGTGCATTGAGGGGTGCTTTTGGAGTGAGTGGAAGTGCCAGGAGCAGAGGACACCAGGCCAGGTCTGTGGGGTTTCGGCTGAACTGGGTGGGGGATGCTGGGATGGCTGCTGACCAGATGCCATGCTCCAGACCAACAAGGATGTCAGGTGGGTTGGACATAAGCCATGATGTTTAAGTAATTTTGGTCCCCTGTCCTTTGACAAACACCTTAGGGGAGCTCACTTGGGGAACATCTGCAATGGCTTTGGCAGCATTAACTCCAGAACAGGGGCTGCAGCAGGGTATGATACAGGAACACCCAGAATCTCTGGATGGGAAATGGTGCAATTACAGCTGTGTTCACTGCACTAATTAGCATGGACACTTTGCTCAGGACCACAGCTCAGCTGCTGCCTGAACTGCACTCTTCAGTTTGTAGGGACCCACGCACACCTCTAGCGCTTTGGGCACTTTGTCATTGCATTCCTCTCTGCAGCACAGGTAAGTTTTCTGCTTTTGTGCCTCTGCTCTTCTGTAAATCAGGGAGATAAGCACTTTCCTCCCTCCCTGGAGGGCTGGGGCGATAAATGTTTTGAAGAGAAAAAGCAGCTCAGGTACTGCAGTAGATTTACTTCGTCTTTCACTTCCATCACCAGAGAAGAAGCCATTTGAAGCTACAAAGATATTGAGGCATTTAAGGTTGTAAGGATTAGGACTGGGATACCATTACAGGCTTGGCTTGAACTGTCAGAAATGAATCTCTCCCCTGTCCTCCAGACAGACTCCTACAGAACTTGGGTTTGGCTGTTGCTCTTTTGCACTGACATGTCATGCTCTCAACTTACTTTGCATGGGAACAGAGCCAAGCAGAGGAAAAAGGTTAGAGACTAGATCAGTCATTGTTACCCTGCCTTCTGTAAACAGCTTTGCACAGTCTGAAGAGTGTGACGCCTGCTTCTGAAATGCTGGCTGTCCCGTCCAAAAGGTGTGTCTAACACACCACTCCCTGCTCATGCTGGCTTGCAGAGCCTGCTTACATGTCCTGGGTACCACCAGGTGCATGGCAGTGATGCACAAGGCTTGCAAGGCTACAGTTTTTCTTGAATTTCTTTTAATGCGGTACCTCCCTCAGCCTCTTGGCCCACACATACGCGGTAGRTTGCTAGTTTCCTTGGAGGAATAATGAAGCGCAAACACACACACACACACACACGCATGCATAGGTGCAAATGGATGCAATGTCACTCCAATTGCAACTATATTCCAAAAAGCCTCTTGGTTTTCATTCTGACTCTGTCTTCTGGCACAGAGAAATTTGCAAAGCTAATTTTCAGCTCCTGTCTAATGGATTCCCCTGCTGAGTGTCTGTTACAGTTAAAGGATTCCAGATTGAGAGTTTGTTCTCATCTCCCCTGTGCACATCTATGTTGGAGGTGCTTCTTGGAGAGCTGGTTAATGAGCCTGGGGTGTGACTGAGTGTTCGTGCTGACGTTCAGGAGGAGTTTCCCCTCCTCCTTGGAGGAAGGTAGTCCTCACACCCTTATAGCCCATTTGTTTTCTTACTGCTTTCACCCCAGTAGAAATAAGGTAATTATAGGTATCAGACTGCACAAGGGAATATTAGATTTTAGCTGAGAAGCAAAAGGAGGAATCCCTCTTGCTAGGAGCTCATTTGTTCTGGACCTTGCACACTTTTGGGGAGGTGGAAAGAGCTGCAGTTGAGCAGCATGCAGCAAGGGTTCAAAACACACTGTGGCACTCTCTTTCCTCCTTGTCCCGAGTGCTTGCCCTGCTGGCCACCCTCAGAGGAGAGGGCACTGCTGTCCACACCAGATATTCACTAGTGCGAGCTCCTTCCAGCTCCTGTGGAAACTGAAGGGAGCCTTTCCCTGGCTGATCGTGCAACTCAGCACAGAAYTGGGAGCCAATTTACTTGAGCTCTAACTCCTGCCCTGCTGCAGGCTTCCTGTATGACCTTAAGTAAGATACTTATCTTATCTGTCTTCAGTTTCCAGCAGCATATAATAGCAATTACTTACCAATCTCACAAACATGTTGCAAGGTTAAATCCCTTTGTAAGCCATCTCGCAACTAATCTTAGAAATGCAGACTGTTATGATTATTATTATTATTGTTGCCATTTTGGCACTGTCCTTTCTCAGCCATGGATTTTTTGCTATGACATCTGCACCTACCCAAACCTCCAGCTAAGGTTTAAGTATCAGTTTCCACAAAAGACTTTCTCATTTTTGCGCACAGTATATTGGATCTTCACCCCCAAAAGCCCTTAGAGGGTGGGCATAGCCACGCAGAAACCAAAAGATGAATGGGACACACGCATACAAACAAGACAACCCATTCCACGCATCTTCTCTTCTCATATCTGGATACCAAACCTCTAATGCTTATTTTAATATTTGTTAAGATTATGTCTTGAGGAAGGGTGGGAGGAAGGACAGAAAGATACATTGTTCCTCTTTGGAAAGCGTTTTGTTTTTCCCAAGCAGCAGACCAGGCAGATCTTTAAGTATTTAATTTAAGTACACATTTCTGTCTCCAGCAGGTACAAAGACACCTCTGCTGGGGCATCTTGGTAGGACAGAAGCCAACAGGACAAAAGGAGCCCAGGTGGGGTCAGTGTTGGACCTGGGCACTGTGTAGGGTCAGGATTAGGGTTAGGAGAGAGAAGCGCACAGCCTGAGTGTGAGCGGGGTTGTGAAGAGGCTGCCAAAGGAAGAAGGGGGCTGCAAGTCTCTGGGAATGAAGTGACCAGGAGGCAGTGCAGACAGAAGCCTATAGTGCAGAAAGATGCCCCAGGAACCAAAATGTCTCACTGAAGCTCTGTGTGGTGGTTTCTGGAGGGTGAGGGAGGTATCAAGGTGTGCTGGCCATGCCTAGCTGATGAGGGAGAAGTCTGCCTCACAGAATGACTGTCACAGACACCTCTCAGTGTCAAAAGACCAGGGACCGGATGGGTTTATGCATGATGGTTGTCTTTAATTCCTCACTTACTTACCCTGGAGCAAAGTATGTTTGTGAAGCCAGCCCGGAAAGGCTACTAAACACTTAGCACTAATTCAGCCACTGCTTTGGATATATGTGACCAATAATTTGGCTCTTTTCACGTGTACTTAAGCCATCAAAAAAATATCAAATTATTGGAGAGGTAGAAAGTTGATCTTTAGCTCCAGGCTAAGCTAGAATTACAATTGCTTAACCTCTTACCGAGCGGTTTCTCTCACTTAAAAGGGAACAGCATAAATGAGTTTTCACAGGAATATGCTATCCTGGCATTTTAATTAAGATGAAAATATATAGGTAAAACAAAAAACCTGTGCATTATCAGTTTTCATGGCTATTATTCTATTTGTCAGCTGGGGCAATCCATTTGCTGTGTGAACTGCAGTGCTAAGTGTACGGTATCTTTGTGCTCAAGAGCAACATATTCCCAAGCATGTTGTCTTTGGCATGGACAATATTTTATCTGCCAGAGCCAATGTTAATGAAAAATTCCTGAAAAATTCCACATTTCAACACAGCAACACTGTGATGGTAATAACAATCTCTTCTGACCTCGTTCAAAAGCAGATATCGGGCAGGATACAAAATAGGGAGGTATTCCTGAACCCCCCTACCCAAGACTTCGGATACTTCGTGCTAAGTTTGTGATGCTTGCCTGCMTTTATAAGTAATATCAACACTGTCAGGTTGTGTACTCCCCATAGTACCTGCATCCAAAATCAGCATTTCTTGGAATAGACATGCATGCAGTCAGGAACACTGGGTTGGTGAAACTAAGAACTGGCTTCTAGTTTTGTTGCACAACAGTCTCATCTCTTTCAAACAGTCAGAGTGATGCAGCAACTTTATACTGAGAATATACTGTCTGTCTGGAAGTGGATTTCCTCTTCTGGGACAATGCTGGTGAGTCTTTTTGACATGGGGGGTAGGAATATTTGTCATCCATTCCAGTCAACATTAGCCTAGATGATTTGTAATATAGGGGCTTATCTCCTCATTGCATCAGACAGTCTGGAAAACTAAGGCCGAGCAAATAAAGCTGTGAAATAAAAGCCCAGCCATGAGTAAGGTGGCCTTAAATCACTGCTACTGACTGCGAAGTGAGAGTGCAGGGACGTGGAAGGGACTAGTTTACTTTGATTTGCATGAATTGAATTCACACAGCTAGTCGATTCCCATAGGAGTTCAGAGTATCATGTACTTTTGTTGTAAGCAGGATGATACTAGAGGCTAACTGGCATATGGGCTGTGCCACGATGAAATCACTGACTTGAAAAAGAGAATAGCCACCCTGAATTTCCCCTTCAGTCCCTTCACTTGAGCCTTGCACAGCCAGACCATCCTTCCTGCTCTGAAAAGGCTTCTTGTCAAGGCAGTCCCTGTGGTGTGGGCAGGACAGGCGAGCCAGAGCTGTGGGAATTGTGGATGATCCCAACATAGGAAAGAGGGGCCATTCTCAGGGGACCTTGCAACAGAGAGGCGTGCTGGATTTATTCACGTAGTGTAGGTCACTCAGTAAGTGGAGAAATAAGTGAGCTTGTCAACAAGCAAGGAAAAACCCATGTATACAGCCTCTCCACACACTGTTCTACAACTGAAACCTTTGTGTTATGTACACACTTTGTGGACCAGAACACAGAGGGCAAAGGAAAATCAAGACTTACAACTAACAGGCATCCAAAGTCAGCTCATTACACACACATCCACACCTGACAAAAGGCAGGGCAAGTAGTGTAATTTATTCCCCCCCTGTTGTCAGAGTTCATGATAGCATCTACTATCAACAACTGTGTGTCATGCGGTAGAGACAGGAGAAAGCCTGACAGTACACAGATAAGAGCAGGTGCTAATTTGATGCTGCGGTCCAGCACATAGACACAATGCTGTGTAAATGCTCCGGTTTCAGCCCCTGGAAGGCCCTCTCTTGCCAAGTTCTTCCCTTCTTTGGAGACTTTTTAAACGGCAGTTGCTCAGTCAGCAGTGAGAGCACACAGCGTTCCTCCCGTGCAGACAAGATGTTTGATGTGCTCACGCTCTGAGCTGCTACCTTTATTTCAGTTTTAAAGGGGATGCAAAGGGAGGGACAGGTTCTTGCCAATCACAAACTTCCCTAAATATTTATCTTTGCTAAAAACAGTTTAGTTTCTGAATTTAGCCCAGGGTTGATTCTGATGAGAGACATCAAACACAATATACACGAATCAGGGACAGCACATCTGGCATTGCCTGTGTGCTGTAGGAATATAAATAAAAGAGCCAGTAAACTCCAGCTGGTGAGTTATTTGTACTGCAACAAGGCTATCAGCTTTCTAATATCACCACCCAGTGAGAAGAGGGTGCCATGAATCTCTTGGGGCTGCTCTGTGGTCCCCCATTGGCTTGTGTCTTTTTTTTTTTGCATGGGAGGACTCAAAAGCAAAGGATCATAAACACTTTTTTGAAAATAATTTGCAAGAGTGCCGAAAAGAGTGGTGAGCCAAGCCAGCAGTGCAGCCAATATTTAGAATACGATGATATTTTATTTTTGGAAGTATCTGATACAAATGTTCTTTTCCTGGAAAGATTCCTTCTTCTGCCTGCCTCCCCTGCCTCCCTCAGACTGCTGGTGCCAATATTTCTGTTGCAACTTCCTTGCTCTCAGCCATTTCCTACTATAGATTTCCCTCCCCTCTCTCTTGGAGCTGATGGTTGCACCCTGCATTGTTCTGCTGGCCTGGAAGGAGGCAAATGTCAGTGCCTGATTCAGCTGCCTRTGCAGAGGCACCCAGTGCTGCTCGGGATGTCGGTGGGTAACTCTGTAGGCTTCTAGCTCATGCTCTGGAAGGCCACAAGCATTGCAGAGATGACCTGTATCTGCCAGCCATGGAAGGATGTCTCAGATAGAGATGTGAGCCTCTGGCCTTCTTCTTTATAGTGTGAGCAGAACACATTTCAGTGCTGCAAGGCCTGGCGGGTGCAGGAAACGGCCAGAGCTCTGGACCCATGTGCATGGGGACACTTAAGTACATGCCACGTCTCACTCCCTTCCATCCTCTCACCCAAGGGGAGCACTGCCCTCAGAACTGATAGTGTCCATTAGTGCCTTTTACTCCATCACTCTACAAACTGATAAGTATGACCTTTAGTTGGGCAAAATTTGGCATGGACACATGAACAGAAGCCTTGGAGCTGAGGGTTAAAAAAATTGCAATGCCCAAAGAGTCATCTGGATCACTTTAAACAAAATCATCATGCAGAGCAGCCATGGAGAAAGACTTATCACACTACTTCCCTGATTAGCCCAGGACACCAATTTTAGGTACTGTTAAAACAGGAGAGGTCAAATTTACTATGGAGGGCAAAGACCAGTGATTCATTTTTCCTTATTCTTTATAGTCACTTTTCACCTTGAAGAACAAAAGGGCCTAAAGTCAGAGAACGTTTGTTCTTGAGTCTTGCCAAAGCCTTTTTTTTTTTTTTTTTAATAAACCATCATTAAAATCTGGGCCCATTGCCTTGACAAAAGAATATATTTGTGTATACTTAAGAGACGGGAAAGAGACTGTGTGCCAGGGCTAGTCACAGATAAAGGAATTCCGGACATTATTCCTTGTGCTCCTAGGGGTTGTGACATGGGATTTCCTTTCAAAGTGGTAAATAGCCCTACAGTTGTACGACAGGGTGGGGTGGTCACTGGTTTCTTTAAAACAGGGACAGATGAAAGCACATTATGAGAAGAAAGACAGGCTGGATTCATGTGCACAATGAACCCCTGTGAATGGGGGCGAGGGGTGCAAATTCACCCCCACCCAAAGCACCAGCTCAGAGCTTTGCCCTCGTAAGCTTCCCATGGTTTAGAGGTGCTACCAGCTGATCTCTGCTTTAGGAAGATCTCTGCTTTTAGCTCATGTCACAGCAAAATAGATTTAACTCTTTAGAAGGTTAAGCCAAAATCTCGGGGCTTGTCAGCACCTCACGTGTTCCTCCTAGATCTGCAGGAGATAGATGGAACTTGTGGGGAAACAGGTTTATCTTGGGGTGACTCCTGATGTTTCCTGCCTTCTCTCAAAGCCAGACAGCCTCTCACTACGCACTGTGGGACACTGACTGCCATCCTGGCCTGGTATGGGAACAGAGAGGGTGGGATACCATAGCTGTGAGCTTCAGGAGGAGCCTCACCATGTTTTGCAACAAGAATCAGTCAGTCGAGGTCTTTTGTAACTGAAAGCACCTTTCTCTCTTTTGCTGAATCCTGCACAGGATTGGGGTGAGCAGTATTTTCTTTTAAGAAAACAGAAGAGCGAAAGCTGCAGATTTTATCCTGTTTGCATTTTAAATAGAAAAACATTCAACTTTGTAGTTGGATTACTTTTTCTGTTGGACTTTGCATTAAGGACTCACCAAAGTGCACTGGTTTTGCAGTGTTGGGTGAAGTCAGAAGGGGCGAGGAACATGAATTGCTTGATGAGGGAGAAAAGAACATCAAGCTGATTTTATATTTGGATCTGAATACAAAACGATTTCCTTTCCTCCCTCTTCCTGTGGCTGTCCTGGAGGGTCCGCAAAGACTGCAGATTCTAAATCTCACAGTTAAAGCAGGGCTTTCTCCAAATCATCAGGATTCAGGTCTTCAGTAATAAATGTTCATTTAAGGAATCATCAGTGGAGCAGGTAAATTAGCATATTGCAGAAGTTTGCAAATGGAAGGTTCCTACATGAGCCTTCTTATTGCCTTCTATTTTATTGCTAGATATCTAAAGTACAACTCTATAATCCTTCTACCGTGTAACAAGACACCTGAAGATTTACTTTTTCTTTAAACTACAATGAGACCTCATGTCAGTATAGGGAGGCACATGATAAAATTGTAAAATCCACCTTGTAAACTTCATGCAGTGTCTAAGAGGTTGAATTGCTGCTTCAAGTGCAAGAGTCACTTTGGATCTGCTGCAAAGGACTAGTGAGTAAGACACCCAGGAYGGGCTAGAGAGATTGAAATCAGCTGCATTCAGTCCCTCTGGCAACTCATTGGCTTAAGAGATTGTATCAAGAGGGTCTAAGTCCATAACAGGACACATGGATGATTCTAACCAAGTTCAGAACTGGAGACTTCAAAGGAAAAATGACAAATCTTCCTTCTTTCTCTCTGACTCCTTCCTAACATCCCACATCTTTGTGAAAACCAGGGAAAAGAGAAAGTTCCCATGTTCATTGCAGCAATCAAATAACACATCTTCTAAAATAACTGTATGGCTGGTCTAAGGAACAACAAAGACAACTAAATGAATCATACAGAGAATTACTTATACATACGCATTTTCAAACAGTAAACAGGTCATGCTCAGCATTGCTAACTCGCAAGCACGCCAGGCTGTACAGTCCACACTGCTGCTCGTGTGTATTTGAGGAGATCAGGAGAAAATCAGTTGGTGCACAGCAGTAAAACTGACCTGAATCAGGCCCTGGGGTTGCACTCAAACATTAGCACTTCTGCTGGGGGGGTATGGGGCTGTATGGCACTCACACATAAGGAGAGTACTTGTATGAATTGGATCATGTTTTCTGAGCCCTGTAACAGACTACTGAATCATGCTTTTTTGATATCCTGGTACAATCACATTAAATCTCTTAAGATGAACTTGGCCAAAAGCCAAACATACAAAACTCCCTGAAAAATAAACAAACAGAACCCTTTTAGAAGGATTTTTAAAAAGCTAAACAGATCTAATACTTGGTTTAGGGACGTRTAATTTTAAAAGAGCTCAAATAAATTAAGAGTACCAGAATTGATCTGCTGTCCTTCTTCCCAGTGGTAGCGTGAGCACACGAGAGTTTCTGTTTCCTCACAGTGGAAACTGCCCCTTAATTATTGTGCCATTGCCCAGTGTCATGATCTTTTTTATCTTGGACTGCAAGGTGGAGTCAGCCTGGGCTCAGAGGAGTATTCCCGCTGGACAGATGTCCATATCAACACAACAGCTCTTGTGAATAAGGTTTGCAGGATTGGTGCTTGACATACAGCTCTTTTTACTCTCAAACAATGTGTTTTTTTTTTTCTCCCAAAGCTGCTTACATCCTGTGACCTTGCACTAAAGCCCAAATGAAATGCCTCACAATTTTCCTAAATACTATCTTTATTCTTATGGCTCCTGTATGAACCACTGCTATGCAGTTAATGCTGTGCAGTTGTTTCTATCCTAAGACCTTTTAGCCAAGGGTTTACAATTTGGCATCTGAGGTCTCAGCCTGAAAATTCATCTTTGTTTTTGTACTCTCCCCAAGAGTCTGTTTTAAATTGATATAAACATTTCAATAGCTTAAGAGTGCAACAAAATGGTCAGCCTCCCTTTCCAGCTGGAAAACAAGCATGTTTCTTTGAGTCAAAGTATTGCATGTCATTGGCTAGACTAGTGGCTGGTCTCATCTTGGCTTGGTCATGCAGATACAGGCATCTGCGTAACCTTATGGCACATCCAGAAAAACAAAACAAAACAAAACAAAACAAAAACACCTTTACTTGACTGTGCGATACTTGCTTTTTCGATTTATCTGTTTCTCTGTAGTGGACATTGCTTAGCCCTCTTCCCCTGATATATATCATTCAGCAATCCCCCACATTCAGCAAGAGAGGCTAGGAACCTGTTGATTTTCTTCAGCATGTGGAGAAATCCCTCAGTAACAGAGTTCACATCTGCCAGACCAAAATTCATATGCCGTACTAAAAATTTTACTGACTAATCAAGACAAGAGAGAACAGACCTCTGAAAGAAGCAAGTAAGGACCTCAGCAAACGCTTGCTCTACCTCGATAAGCTGTTTGCTTATTCTGCAATGTCTCAGATCTGGATTCCATTATTGGGATTAGTTCTCTGGAATCTTAGTGCAGCAAATCAAGGCTGTATATGTGCATTCAGGATGGGAAGGAACCTTATTAATTGCCTGCATGCATTTGCATTATTCTTTCAGCTCCCACCTTGGTACTTTTCCCCTCCTGAATCCAAATGGTGACGTTTTTCTTTCTTGGTGACATAAAGTTTTCACTTTGCTTTCATTAAGTGCTCACTTAACTTTCATGATTCCCTTTTCTCTTAGTCATTTTCATATAGTTCTGTATTTCTTACCAGGGCTTATGATACTCTGCAATAGATAGTCAGGAGAGAGCTCCAAAAAGAGGAGCTGCTTTCCCCACTTAATTACTTATAGAGTCACATTTGTTGATTTTGTTAACTATCCAGCAGAATAACTGATTTCATTGTTCAAAGGGCAACTGCACATTTTGTCTGTCTATAGGAACTGCAATAAACTCTTGGGCTGAAGAGGTGAGATTTTTAGGAAAAGAAAACAATGGTGTGCTTGTTTCTGCTCTGTTTGAAATCAATAGTAAAAATAGAACCAGTTAGGAGTTTTATCTCAAAACAGCTTTTCATGAGAAAATTACACTGTGGCAAAATTCTGTGTAGAAAGTGGCTGGGTTAGATGCAGTTTTCCAGTAAAGGTTCTCCAGCCAGGATGGTGTTTCTGGTCACAACCCAACGGTGCCATGACCTTGTCATTGAGATGCATGCGTAGGATGCTGGAGACACCACGTTCCTTGGTGGAATCAAGTCTCTGAATCTGTGTCTCCCACTACCGAGGACTGYCCTAAATATTTGGCTATTTTTAGATGAGTCTTTTTCTGTTGCTGCTTTTCATAATAAGAAAAACCTTTGAAGGATTTGTGTTTTATCCCTATGCACAACAGGAATTAAAATAAATAAATAGATCTTAAATATTTAGACATGAAGAGAGAAGAATTTCCTGCCCAGCTTTTGCTAAGCGGCGTAGGTGGCTTTAATGCAAACTGGGTCTGTTCCTGGGTACCTGGCAATGTTTTCTTTTCTTGGAAGTGACTGCAGTAATGGACCTTTAAAAGCAGGATCCCACAAAGCAAATATGCTGTTTCCAAGGTCACTGTGCAATCATCTCCCCCGTGCCATAGTTTTTCCAGATGATGAACTGATCTGCTGCAACCTAACCAACATGTTAGAGAAGGAATTGCTCTAGCTAAGGGGCTGCAGCAGCATGCAGGATATAGCCAGCACCAGGGCAGCAAGGCGAGGGAGTCCTTAAGTGTCTGACCCTCCACAAAGCCCCTCAAAGTAAACCTGAAAGTCAGGATCTGGCACTAAAGAAGCAAGTTTAGCTCTGGGCATCACACCTGGTGTATCACCCACCTGCCGCCCCTCCTCTGGGCTTGCGGGAGGCTGCGCCCGGACACCAGCAACTGCTTTTCCTCCAAACCGTCGCAGGTCAAGTGAGCTAATCTGGAAACCTGKGGGGGATAGGAGAAGGGACTTTTGTCAACAGGCAGCCATGCTATGTAGACTTGATAAATATGTGCAGTGCTAATTCGAAGCAGATTCCTGCTTTGCCACAAGCAGAATTCCTCCAAAGCCTGCCATCAAAAACATTATGTCACAGCTGCGGAGAAGCCTAACAAACAGGGGAGAAGTTGGGGTCATGTCAGGGTAACACTGCGGTGGAGGCTGTAAGGAAGCGATTGAAGCCCTGTTCCACGGCCTGATGGAGTTTGTCATTAAGAAGGATTTCACAAATGATTTGCAGACAATTCCCTGGGTCCGATTGGTACTTTCCAGCTTAATGCAAACCAGTGAGGAAACMAGCTTCCAGACCTAGTTAGGCCAAACTACCCAGGGAGGTTGCAGGCAAGAGATAACATAACATCGCCTGGGGCTGCGGAAACGTAACTGAAACTGCACTTGGTTTTTAAGAAGACCATTAGGTTCTCTCTCCCCATCTCGAGCAAACAGCTTTTATCTTGTCTCCCAAAATAGCAACCTCCCACCCTTCAAAACAAACCAAAAAAAAGGAAAACCTCTGGAGACAGGCACACAGACAAAACTGACAGAAATGGAACACAGAGCTGATCGAAAACAGATTTGAGCATCAAGTCCAAAGTCRGTTTCAGCCCATTTCTTCTTAATGGGTAAACTTAAGAAACTGAGAAAACAAAGTAATTACCCACCAAGCAGATTTTACTGACACTAGGCATTTACACGTTTCTGACACATATGATCCCTGTGATTTGATCAAATCCATTCTCTGTTTAGTGTGGCGTGTCAACTGAGTTGATCTCGGGAGGCTCTGCCTCATTTGCTTCTGGATTTATAGCTCAAGGAAAAATGATAAAACAATGCTAACTGGGGTGGGCTTTTGTTCTGCTTCACTCTGACCATCCACCTTCCCCATTCTGATTTCAACTCCAACCCTCTCGTGGCCTGCTCCTTCTGCAGGTCAGTGATTCATCACACAGGAGGACACAGATGTTCTTTACAAAGAAGTGTTTCCATGCAAGCTGATATTTTTCCTAGTAAAGAGGGCTGGGGATGAGGAATGAGATGGGGARGAGGAATTCACCGCTGTGCAAAAGGCCTGAGAATACGTATCGCCCAGTTTCCACCAGAGTTTGTGTGATGCTGCCTATAGGACCCACCAGCATCCCCAGGGAGCAGGGCTGACTGCCGGATTCATGCCCGGCAAGGCTCCAGGTTGGAAGCCTTCGGGCGTGTGGCCTGAGAAAAGAGGCGGTCTCTCTGAGCAGCTAATCCATAAGCATTTGGTGGTCAGTGGGCAGTCATCTTGCTTGATGGTAATACTAGGATTTAGCTATGGAGCATGGTCAGAGGTTGTTTTGCAAGCCACCCTGTTATCATTCAGCAGAATCTCATCCAAATTCCTCTGTCAGCTCTTGCATTTCTTAGAAAACAGCCATAGTCCTCTTTTGAGGTCTGGTCTRTGGACACTTTTGAGTCCAAAGCTGAGAACGCCCACTCTGCCTTTGAATATTAGCAGTGCTGAGGTAGCACCAAAAAAGTTTGGAAAGGGAAGAGACCTGTACCCCAGGTCAGGCCCTGGTAGGCCATCTCAGCAGAAGAGCATGGGCCTAATACTGCCTAAATGTGGCAGCTGAARCTCTTAGAGATTACTTCATGTAGGTCACCAGCAAACATTTTCTGAAGGACATCTCCTAGCGCTTTATCTCATCTAATTTTAAATATTCCTAAAGATAGGGCTGGCATCATTGCTTCCTTTGGGAGATGAATTACACAGGCTGATATAACTCAGCCTTGGGAAGATTTTCTTTTCTCTTCCTAGACTCTTACCAGTTGCAACAGGAAAAGCAGATAAATAGCTGCCCTTGGCATGGGATGTCCCATGATTCCAACCTCTCCTGTTAAGCACTAAGATTTACAAAAATTTTGTTATTGTAGCATCTAAAGGCCCCGTTACAGCGTGCTGTGCAAGAAAGTAGTATCGACTCTGTCAAAAGGGCTCTTGGTCTTCAGGTTAAACAATGTGGTAAATAACCAGATTAGCAGCGAACGGGATGTGGGTTTAAACCATACAGACATTTTGCTTGAGATATGGAAAACTGGCAGAACACTCATACGATATTGAGGCAAATTTGTCTATATAAGCATCCTTGACACCTGAGATGTCAGAGTCAAGCTACAAAACTAGGTTCTAATTGCATGTATTTAGTATCTTAACTGTTCCCTTCCTTAGATTTGGGCTGCTGATCCTTGACTGAATATCAAAGAACACAGAAAAGATGATACTCTAAAATAATAACTTGCAACATGCAAGTAAACTCATACTTTCTTAAAAACAAGCATCTCTGTGGCACTGAAATACTTTTGTCTTCAGTGGAGTTGAGCAGCCAGCTTAGATGTAGGGACAAGTTTCCTTATTTYGGCTTGTGAGCTACTTAGCAGGTTTCCTTACTGAACTCTGTGTGCATTGAAGGCCTGTGCTAGTGTGTTTAGGAATGTGTCCATCTCATCTAGACAGTTTTCACCAAACCAAAACAAATGAAGGGCTGTGTTAGTCTSCCTCTTAAGCCTCATCCGGCTCTACCGACTCGAATCGCTGCAAACAAATCATTTCCATGTACAAAGATTTCCGGAAGGAAAGACAGGACCCAGAGCGGATCCACATGGCATATCCTGATAATTCCCATCAGTTGGGCTTAAAACATCTTTTTTTCGGATCTTATAAAGGTCATTCTGTACTGTCTTTTACTTAGGATGAATTATCATCGTATTTTATTGTCAAAGGAGTCAGCTGACATACAGTACAATAATTTAATTGACTCAGTAGTTTGAAATACTGTATCGCTTGTTAATATTACCTTATGTTACATGCAAAATTTCTCTGTCAATGCATGTTCTGGCGAAGAACTTAAATTGCCAGGCTAGGCGAATTTCAAAGTTATTATCCCTCAACAGCTATGTAAATACATGTATATATGGCAAGTGGGATTGTATTTTGGGTTAATACTGGCCAGTGCTTTAATTTGTGTGGTACGGCCAAGTGAAACTTAATTTACCGACCTCTTTAACTTGAGGAACTTTCATTTTCATCTGTTTGCTTTTAATTTATGTGAGGGTTATTTTCCAAGCCCCCATGGTACCAAAGCTGTTGTTCAGAAACAAGTCTGACTGCTCTAAATTATTATTGAAAGTTGTTTCATGATTATACTTTAAAGATGATGGGGACTAGATTAGATCTATGGCTCTAGCAGTATGCTCTGGGTGCCTGTACAACCAGATACCAGAACAGATTTTCAACATGTGTGAAACCAGTATTATTTTATTGAATTATGGCAAAAAATTCATTTCACCACTGATGGTCACTCCTGATAGCAATTTTTATGGAAACCTAAGGGAAATCGCTCCTTAATATTTTATGTTGCCAGTTTAAAGTCTGACCTCTACTGGCAGTCGGGATAAATTATAAGCTGATGCATGTATGGGTTATTGCATTGCCTCCTGAATACTGAACTAAAGGCAACTTCTTGCCTTCAGAAAAATAAACCCCACTGCATTCTCCCTGTCCCCTGCCTTGTGAACAGACCTGCATGCAGCTTTAATATTGCCTTTGTGCACCATGGCCCCTCTACAGGAAGTTGCCACCATAGTATAGAAATCACTATATGTATTTCCAGTCTGCTAAGAAGTCTGCAATAATGTCGTGATTAACAAGGAAAAAAAAAATAATT
The DNA here is from genome assembly GCA_030449065.1 of Oceanodroma leucorhoa. Classification (NCBI taxonomy): domain Eukaryota; kingdom Metazoa; phylum Chordata; class Aves; order Procellariiformes; genus Oceanodroma; species Oceanodroma leucorhoa. The sequence continues at coordinate 12,584,499 of JASVER010000011.1, forward strand.
ACGGTATCATATCCACACAGAAATGAAAATGATTGTTGTTTGTTTTTTTTTAATCTGATGGCTATTCAATAGACAATAGACAAAGATGAGAAATGTATGAAACTGCATAGAAGAGAAGACCTATTGAAAACTTTTCTACTACTGCTCTAACTTAAAAAAAAAGTCCATTCTCTTTAATGAAATATCCAGCCTGAAGAGCTTTACTCTTATCCTGAGTATAGGCGGCCCATTTATTCCAGGTTAAAAGTCCAGTATTAATGTTAAAACTGGGTAGGAACRAGAGAGAAATCACTGCTTGCATCAATAGAGATTTACTACTTGTTTCTTCATGAGAGGTGCTGGCTCATATCAAGATAGATTTCAATAGTGACTGATTCTTTCTGTGCACATGAGCAGGTTGGGGAATAGTTCTTGGAATAGAGTCAGCACAACAATTGCTTTCATTATTTGCAGCTGTACAAAACAAATAAGTTTAAAAGAAATATAAAGAGGTGCCAAATTCAATCCCATTGATGTGTGAGTGAACACAGTGTTTAGTGCTGCACTGTGACACACATGAAGCCTGTGAATTATCGCTGTTGACTTTTCAGCCTTACATGTCACCTTTGATAAATGAGCTAATCTGCTGATAGCTATTCAAAATAATAAAGTAATTTAGTTAAAAGAGTTTTAAAACATTCCTTCCTTAGCATCCAAAACTTTCTAAGTAACTACTCACCACATACAAATTACCCTGTATAGAGCAATTCTGATTAAAGGGAACTGAATGTAGGGTTTTGATAAGCCGGAATCATAACTTGATCCATGGTTTACTGTCTGTAGCTATGAAGAACTGTTGGGCTGATATRCAACAAAAATATCCAGCTATCTATCCATCAATACACAAATATGTTCCCAGGAGTTCACCTGTGGTGGCAATTCTGAGTTGACACAGGGACACAGGGAAGCCTGGAAAGGACCCAGTGGAGACAGATCTAGATGGCCTTCTACCTTCCCATTTTCCTACCCAGTGCTCTGGAGAAAGGAGAGAAATCTTGGCTAGATTCACTTCCAGATAAATGCTATATTATATCTGAAGACTGAGTAGCAGTAAGTCCTCATTTGTTGAGTCCTCTGGGAGGGGGTGGAGGGCAGGCAGAACATGTGCTGTGGTGGACTGCAGCGAGAGTGGAGGATGAACCTTGGGGCCAAAGCCACCAGCAGAGAGGTATGTCAGGCTCTTGCAGGGGCTGCTCCCCATGGTGACTCATCCTGGAGACCAATGCGTGCCCTTGTTCCTCCTCTCACTCACAGCCTCGTCTGAAGAATGTGCCCTCTCCTCAGGATGGTCAAGTCAAGGAAGAATGAAAGCTATGTCTGGAGCGCCTATGAAGTAATCCTGTCTGGGAATCATTGGAAACACTTGCATCTGCAACCCTAAAGCCTTTCTCAGGCGACCACGTTGGGGGAGAGGCAAAGACAGTTTCATACCTCACATTTTTTGATTTTTTTTCCCTCTAAAGGCTTTAGCACATAGTGTGGTCTCTGGTTTTTGTGTGTCTCGTTCCCACTGGGTCTGCATATTTGCTAATCATGGAGATGTGCCAGGTTTTCTCTTTCCCAGAGGAATTGCCATAATTTGGATCAAGAAATAACAACATTCCCAGCCTTTTTTCCATCGACATGAGATTACTGCATTTCCTAAATACTTTAAACYGTGCTTCAGCGCATGGCAGATGATTGCAGATGTTGCCACCTCCTTTCCCAGATTTCATGTTTATTTTATGGATGTAGATCTAAGTTCTTGACTTGTCATCCAGTTACAAAGAAAGGACATATCCCCTCGCTACATAACTCAACATAAGCCCAGGGTGGTGATATCTCTGTCATTCTGTAGGACTCTACATTCTACAGTGTCAGAGGGAAAACAATGTCTCTGATTAATGAGCTGCTGCCACCAAAGACCAAACAATTTTGACCTAGAGTTGCTTTTTGTGACCTCTTTCCATAAATCTGCAACTCATACAGTGAACCATATCATGCACAGCCAAGAAAGCACATGGCATTGTACGTTCAGGGAGTTGCCTTTGAGCAGGTGTAGTCAGACTCCAAAGGTTATGTTTTGATTACAGAAAAACAGAGAAAAGTTCCTGTTAATTGACACAGGGGTCTTCAAGCATCAGCACACAAAGCAATAAGGTGGCCTTGCTGAAGAGTTTCTGCTGATTACAGAAGGAAGCCAGAATGACCCTGTGCCACTTCATCAGGAAATGCTGATGCATCTTTGGGTGAGGAAAAGCCTTGTAGGAGCAAATCCCAAGAGCAGGGCCAATGTCTTATCTTATCTTTAAACACTTGCTCTACTTAGCAGTTGTTTTTACTGTGCTGTTGTTGATGTCTCCTCCACTTGAAACTAATGATTTAATTTTTTGTTGTTGTCACTAGGAACATTTACACCCAAACTACTATCTCTGGCTGAGCTACACAAAACTTGTATTTGCAGCAGGAAGCGAAGAAGAATGGGTGTGAACTACTCCCCTTTCTCATGAGTCAGCTAAACAAATACTAGCTTCTCTGGCTTGGAAAATCAATGAAAACATGAAGCCTTTTGCTTTGCCAGCAGATACTCTTGGGTTAACACTAGCATTCGAATATCCTGAAAGAATCTTAGCCATCTCTCCTGATGAGTTTGTGATTGCTAATTTAATTTTGGATGAACTTCTTCAGCTTCTGTAGGAATGGAAGCTCTGTCTCTGGCCTACAGGTTGCCAGCTCTGTGCCCACACACAGCGTTTCTGTTGCAGGACCACTCTGGGGGATTCCTGGTTATTTCTAGGTGGAAAACAACAGGAAGATATGCTTCTTGTAACAATTCCCCTTTAACAAACAAAGAAAATAGAGAATCTTTACAAGTTGCTGAACCATTTTCCTTAAAAATAATTCTGCTTGAATAACAGTGGTGTAGGCAAGGGAGACAATTTTGGCAAAAGATACTGATGGGTATTCAAGAGACCCTGGGACCCACTGTATGTGGGCTCTTTGCTCTTTGCTTTTCTAGCCTAGATGATGTGTTGGGCTTGCAAGAGCCAGCACAGAGGAGCACGCTCCTGGGTGCTTTAGCAGTCTGGAAGCGGTTTCCAGGTGAACCCTGTGCTCTGCTCGTGCCCCTGTCGCTGAGCTTGGGCAGATTGGGGCACTTGCAGCATCCAGCAGTCCCATGGGTGGGTTTCCCAGCTGGCAGGAAAGAGGATGGGTTGATCAATGGCCAAGTGAGGGTGAGGTCCTGGTCCCTGGGCAGTGGCATGGAGAAGCAAGCTGCATACAGAGCATGAGCTGGACTTTCCTGGCGGATCTGCAGCCCATTTCCCATGCATTTTCCAAGGACAGGTTTTTCAGGGAGATTATTTTTTCCCATTACAGTCAAGCCTGCTTCTTGGGTCCATTAATCATCTGCTTTCTTTGTGTTTCATCCCCCAATTGTGAGAGTTGTCACGTCTATAGTTTGGATTCCTCAGCAAAGGTGGTGGAGCTGTCTTATTTTAGTTTGCCCACTGCTTTTGGGTAATTTATCTTGATTTTACAATTATCTTGGAAGTATCATGTAACTGAGATATCCAGTCTGGGCATGTGGAGAATAGCTTGGCTAGCAGCCTCCAGCACATGGACCAYTTGTTAAAGAGGCATTCCTACCTTGTGTGAGACCAGGACTGAGACAGGGTCCAAACCCCTACTCATCTCCTCCTCTAGGAAAAGTAGTTCAGCAGGGAATAAACCAGTAACTTACAGGGGTTTGGCCTGTATCAGCACCTGATGAGGAAGTCACAGCCCCCCTACATTAAGCGCTGTACAGATGCATAGGAAAAGATGAAGGGTTTAAATCTGTACAGACAAGTTAATTAATAATCCTCAATATACACATGGAGAATTGAGGCTTAGGAGAGCAAATAACCTGATCAAAACCAACTCCCTGAGCAAATCAGGAGAGAAATTAAATGGGAGAGAGGCAATCAAACGACATTAGGTCTAGAGGGTAAGTTACCCTCTAACAGCCCCTTTTGACCTACTCATTCCTCATCTGCAGCCCATCACAGGGGCCTTTGGCCTCTGTACTGACTTAGTACCCATCAGCTAGCTTGACACAGAACTCACTAGCTGGCAAAAAAGAAGAAAATTGAGAGGTTTGTTCCTGACTCACAGCTAAGATCTTCACGACAAGAGCATCCCTTCTTCTTCGCTGGGAAAGTCAATGCTAGCAATAATATTTCATTTAGAAAATTTTGCATTTTGAATAGAGAACATAAGACATTTTATTAATGTCAATGCATGTGTCTGGCAGAATCAAAAATTGGATGTCCTTCTCCCACSCAAATTCACAACAAAAAGGGGGGAGATGGGTATTTTTAGTTATTTGCTACTGTCTTTTTAAGCCTTTAAAATAATAGAAAATTACTTGATTATAACAAGTGAAAGATGATTCCAAGAGCTGAAGACTTAATAAACACACCAAATATTGCAAGGCTTGTGATACAATAATGCTGGCAGTACTGTCATGTCTTGAGTGGCTGGAAAGCTGCCCGGCAGAAAAGGACCTGGGGGTGCTGGTCGAYGGCCGGCTGAACATGAGCCGGCAGTGTGCCCAGGTGGCCAAGAAGGCCAACGGCATCCTGGCCTGTGTCAGGAATAGTGTGGCCAGCAGGAGTAGGGAGGGGATCGTGCCCCTGTACTCGGCACTGGTGAGGCCGCACCTCGAATACTGTGTTCAGTTTTGGGCCCCTCACTACAAGAAGGACATTGAGGTGCTGGAGCGTGTCCAGAGAAGGGCAACGAAGCTGGTGAAGGGTCTRRAGAACAGGTCTTATGAGGAGCGGCTGAGGGAGCTGGGGTTGTTTAGCCTGGAGAAGAGGAGGCTGAGGGGAGACCTTATSGCTCTCTACAACTACCTGAAAGGAGGCTGTAGCAAGCTGGGGTCGGTCTCTTCTCCCAAGTAACAAGCGATAGGACGAGAGGAAATGGCCCCAAATTGCGCCAGGGGAGGTTTAGATTGGATATTAGGAAAAATTTTTTCACCGAAAGGGTAGTCARGCATTGGAACAGGCTGCCCAGGGAAGTGGTGGGGTCACTGAAGGTGTTCAAAAAACGTGTAGATGTGGCACTCGGGACATGGTTTAGTGGGCATGGGTACTGGGTTGACGGTTGGACTTGATGATCTTAAAGGTCTTTTCCAACCTTAATGATTCTATGATTCTATGATTCTCTTTTCATAGGGGTTAACCTTGAAATAAATCCTAAAATTATTACAGGCCATTGGTTTAAACACACGTAGCTTTTCAACGAATCCTTGAGCTTTCTAATTCCAGTGAAAACAGGATTTCCCTGGGGATATAGTCATGAAAATACCCTTTAGAACGGGTACCTGTTCATTTTTCAGATGTGCTCACACTATGCGCTTGTGGTGAGGTATCCTGGCATCTCAGAGGAAAGCACGTTGTCTCTCCTTCATATCATTTACTGCTGCAGACATGAAGTTGTTTGGAAAGACTGAGCTTCACCAGTTTTTCCCTGGCAGGCAGCATAGGTAACAGCTCTTCATCTGCATAACCCATATTATTGGTGGTCACCTTATTACTGGCGACCAGGGCCACGCATGCGGTTTGTACAGCCCCCATTGATTCCAGAGTGTTTTCAGGGCACAGATTATGCTCCTGATCCAGGCTCTGACTAAGAAATGCTTTAAGGTAAGCATGGCTTACAAAAGTATCCCAAATCTATTGCCAGCAATGAACAAAACAGTTTTTAAATGTTGTGTGTATGCCTCTCTCCTTCCCCCACTAAGATCAGCTCTAAAACTCTGACTTCCAGTCCTTTCTAATGGGACCTGATGTGTCCTAGGGCCCAGATCTATGCACAAGAGTGACTTTACACACATGAATAGTCCCTGGAGTTCAATCATGTGCAAAGAGCTATTTGTGTGCCCAAGTCCTTGTGGAATCAGGGCCTTAGTCTAACCTGCTTCATTTCGCTGTCAACACAGTGGTCTCCGGTTTGCCYAGCAATTATTTCTTTGTCATCTGATGCAGAGGTTAGGTGCTCTTTCATACTGTTCTTTCAGCTTTCCCCTCCTCTGTGTGCTGCAGTGCCCAAAAGGGATATGTGGATCTCTTAATCAGGTATCATATYGACGTTAGCTGTCACTATGTACGATACCTAGATACGTTCAATCTCACAAGCATTTGTGACTACTCTTTTGGGGATAGCTGCTGGGTAGTTCCAGTGCCTAGAGGATGCTTGAAAGGAGGCTGTTACAATAAGAAACAGAGATTAAAAATAGTTTTTATCCAYGCTCACTGATGGTCCTAGCATGAACAATCAGGCTTAGTGTGGGAGGGATCTTGCTCAGCCAAGTGAGATAGAGTTGGAAATCATCTGACAGAGAGGTAAGGGAGGTCACACATTACCCTCTGCCTGGGGATCCTCCCATGTTTAATGTTGGCTGTGCTGCAAAATTACATTATCCCAGGAAAAAAACAGTTTTCAATATACTTTTCTTCCCTGGATAATGTATCAGTCAACCTTTCACATTTCACTCCCAAGGATTTGTGTGGTTGTGCTGTGCTTGGGGTTTTCACCGTCAAGAGCAGAATGTTAAAGTCTAAATTGAAGGTAAGAATAAATTCTCAGAATTAGAAATGGTGCAATGAGGCTCTGGACAGAAGATCTGTCCTGACTCAGGGCTCTTTCTGGGGGTTATCTTTAGCCTGGTGGCACTACGCTCTTGAGTCCTGCTGTAGTCAACTTGCGTTGGAAACAAGTAATTGAGGGCAGGAACCTAACATCAGATGTAACATGTCACTTCCCAGGAGGAGTCTGTCTTTATCCCTTGGTTTACAGAGGGGATGCTGTGCTAAGACCTATTTGTAGCTCTGCAGGAGGCAACAGGCTCTCTACTAATTCTGCAGTATTATCACTCTAGCATCTTATCCCAAACCATGCGAGAGGATTTAAGGAAGGATGCTGCACCAGGTTCCTCACCCCAACCAGGCAGCAGTGTTAGCTTCATAAAGAATATGGCAGGGGCAGCCACGATACCGGTGCTGTTTCCTGGGCCTTTATACATCATTCTGCAGAACAGAGCCGGCCAAGCTGTTTGTTCCTCTGCAGAGCTTTGCTATGGCAATGACATGGTTGGCGTGAGTACTTGTTTTTAATTTTATGACCCTTGTAGCCCTAGAGCAGGACCAAAATTATTTAGCAGAGAAGGGGAGAATGTTATTTTAGGCCTGGACATTGTAATTTGAGCTGTGCAATCAGAGCACATTAGCTTCAGCAGGACTTGGTCCAGCAGCATGGGTCTCCCATCCCACTCTGGGCAAGTTGTAGTCCTGGTTTTATAGCGTACCAGAGTTCTACCTCAGAAAGTTGTTCTTCAAGTCTGAGAGTTTTTATATAAAGTGCAGAGTAGCTGTGAAAAACTTTTTTTGAAAGTGCAACACACGTAGTAATTAAAGGCATAGAACAGAAATGAAATATATTAAAATGGTGATCATTTACATAGCACACTAAGCCTGCTTCTCTCTGCAGGAAGCTGCTTGCAGCATCCTAACGCCTTCTTAAAGCCACGAGTTTCCTCAAATATGTAAAACAAATATGAAAGTGGAGTAGAACCCTTTCTTCTCATCCAATATGCCCCGAGGCTGTCCCCAGCTTTGCCTCCAAAAAATGAAGGCTAGCTCTAAAGGGACCATGGAAGGTTCAAAATTTTGTGAGGCATCATCCTGCCAGTTTTGGCATTTAGGCATCCTGATGTAGCACAGCCTAACCTTTTCCCCCACTACTCTCTCAGTTTTGCCCTCAAACTTTTTTCTTCCAGTCCATTCAGCTTTGGCTCTGGTGTGCCAGAAAGGGCACATGCTGTGTTTATATAAACCCTCTGTCACCTGGCAGCAGCGATCAAATGTGTGTGTGGCAGAGGAATTTCTCCTCCTGTCCTCCATGGGGTAGAAAAGCACTGAAATTACACTTTGCTTATTCTTTTCTTCAGCTCCCAAAGCCAAAATAAACTTTGGGAAAGAAGTAGCTCAGAATTATAAACAGACTAATTCAAAAATACTTTTCTTTCTTTTAGCAAAACCAGTCTTAAATATTATAAAAGCCCAAGGACTGCATTGCTCTCCGGTCACAATAGCAGCTCAGGTCTAATGCCAGCTGCCTGGCACTGCACTCCAGACCCCTCTGACAGTGTCACACTTGCTCATGAGAGGTAAAAATCAGGCCTGTTCAAAAGGCCAGCTCGAGACATCAGCTAAGACCCCCTAATCCCTAAGAACAACTGAAGGCACAAGAGGAAAGAAATAAAGGATTATTTCAAACCCCAGGATTTTCTAAGGCAAAGCAGCACCTGGCTGAAGTCACAGGATAAACAGCCCAGAGCAGATCATGGCAGTTGCTGTGTCCTGGGAGAGCTACGCAGGACCCAAACAACCCTCCGCTAGCAAATTAAATGACACTTGCCAAAAATATTCAAGGCTGTTGGCCATTTTTTGGATTGTTTTTGCAAAGCTCAGCACGTGGTCTTAAGAGACTGAAATACCTCAGCACCATGAAAAAACACATGTCAAAGCTCAGCCCATGCTCAGTGTGAACTGGTTGTTTCTAGAAACTGGAGGGAACTCGGAGTCAAGTGCAAGGGCATACTTGCCTTATAGTGTCTCCTCCTGCAGTTTGGGGCTTTTTCTGTTGATTCTTTGTTAAATGTGATGCTGCACGTCATCCTGAATGTGTTTAGGAATAACGGTACTTCTTAAAAGAAACAGGGGAACTGCAGGACTGGAACCCACTGGCTATTTTGCTTCCATAGCATTACATGTAATAGCAGCTTTTAGGTAGGGCCATGCTAAATAATGTCGCACAGATGCATTGGAGGGAGTTTGTGTTGGCCAGACTCCAACTTCTTATTCTGCAAAGGACTTTGGAGATAGAGCTACAATGTCATCAGTTATGCAAAACTGGGGGGTGGTAGGAGGATATCTCTGATGCTGAAGCAATGGCCAGGACTAGTTCAAAGTCTCAGCTAGAGGTCTATAGGAAGGGTCAGTATGCCTTCGAAGGGAGTCCAGCAACAYGCTGTCTGGGCAGGATCCCCTTTGGGAAGGATTCTCTGGTGCCATGAGATTAGCTGGCCTCCACTGAGTTACTGATGGGAATTTGAATGGCTCATGGAAGAAGCCAGACTCTCCAAAGTGGGAGTGATTCACTCTCCACACTGAGAGAATATGCCAGGCTAAGAACATTTTACTCAAATCCAGCAAAAAAGAGATGAGAGTTGGGAGGTGGGAGGCAAGAAAATCACTGTTTCATCCAGTTGAAAAGTTAAACTCTGAGGTTTCTCTTTTTGCTAGATATGTTATCTTCACTATTCTGCTGAGAATAATGCCTCTGTTATAAGCCCAGCTAAAGATTTCTGGCTTATCAAGTTCAAGGCAAAGGAGAAGATATAGATTTGAAGAGCAGGAGGGGAAAGAAAACATACAGCTTTAATGTCAGAGCTTTGGAAATTGAGATGCTTATCTAAGTGTGTTTTCTCCTCTCCTTGATTATGTTACTTTGAATTTGGACAAGGAAACCAGCCTGGCCAACCTCACTTCTGTTTCTTCTCAGTTTCACTTTCTGAAAATTATATTGTCATAGATGTACACTCAGATATGCGTCTCACTGAGGACAGTTTCACATTCAGAAGACATTTCCTGAGCCAGGAGATGATGATGAGAGAGACCTTTATCACTACTGTCATTAAAGACCATTGTCATCAGAGACCTGACAAACCTCGTCACACTAGCACTGATGATTTTGTCCCAGACACCACTGCAGATTTGCCCTGGAACATTACACCAGTATACAGCCACGATGCCCACAAAGCAAAAAGCTTGCTATTTAGTTCAAATGCAGTATTTCTGAATGGTGCTTTGGAAACAGCAGGCTTTTGATTTGCTCTTAATGTAGCAGATGCTTCACAGTTGTGAACCAAAGAGTGCTCCCCAGAATTATTGTTTTCTCTTCTCCCATTGATTAAAGTGGATCGTATGAGCTCACACATCAAATTATTTCCCAAAGACCTGACTCCTTCCACTTCTATGTGTTTGTGAAATCCTTTTGAAACAAATCTGTTCTCCTAAAACTGCAATAATTCAGTAGTAAAGCTAGCTCTAAATAAAAGGAAAGACTAGTAGCAGAAATGCAGGTGCTCAATATTAGAAAAGAAAGAGATGAATAAAGGAAACTAAAAACAAACTAAGGGGATCTCACGACTAACTCCACGCTCAACTGAATTGCATCAGTGGAAATGCAAGCACTGTGTGGGCCCCCAAATTAGGAACTATTTACAAAACAAAAAGCTTGCCTCAACTGTATTGTGCCTGTTCTAACCATACTGAATAGCCTGTCTCATGATGATTTCTTCTTTATTTGGGTCAGGTCTTGCTGAGGAAGAATTTTTTGAGAAACCAATGCTAAGCATTGCAAAGGACCACATTGTCATCTTACCAGGAGACACCCTAAAAATAAAATGCAGGTAAGGATTTCGCCAGCAATGCTGGATTTCCTTGGTTGTATTGATTACCTTGGCACAGTACAGCTTCTGGGTAGGGTAGAGCAAAGACTGCTGCACAGCCAGCTGGGAACCGGTGCTGTTTACCCTCACATGCATTTCTGCGTGGAGGAGAATTTGATGGGCTGTAATGCAGCAGGGAGGAAAGTCTCGGGGCCAGCATTCAGCTTGGCCAGATTCTTAATGCTGTAAAGGGGCCCAAGCAAAACCCTGAGTCAGCACATGGGAAAGCTTATGGGAGGGGGATGTACCATGCTTAAGGACATGGCTGGAAAATCCTCATCTGAAAATAGGTTCAGATTCAGCTAAAATAACTCTTTCACTCCCTGCCCATAAGTAAATGACAAACAAGATCACCAGGGCATGTCATTAGCTCTTTATGTATATATATTTGAGCTTAAACTTCCTAACCTCAAATACCATCTAGCCTGTAAGATGACAGTTAAATAAACAGCAGTTAGTATGTATGCATTCAAAGACCTGACCTGTTTAAACATATCATATTCTTTAAATCAAAGATAACCAGGACTCATAAAAAAACAGACTGCTGATATTGTAAATTATGGCAGCTCTTCAGTTCTTGGCACAATGTGTAAAAACGAGCCATGCAAGAACCAAGCAAAATTTTGGTAATGATGTGTGTTTACAGGAAGGTGATCCTCTGGAAATGGGGGATATAGCAGTTGGTCACAGCTGACTGGCACACGACTATATATAATACAAAAAGTCAGAGCACTTTCTCTTGTGTCAAACATACATTATCTTGCTCGGTCACACAAAAGGCCTCAGGCTGAGATGTACGTGGGTGTTGCTTGTTCTGAGTGTGATTTATACACCAAGCTACTGTGAGAGGTTGTTTTTTAATTTCTTCCGAGAGCGTTGTAGGAGAGAAGGCTTAAGGTAATACAGACTATCACAGTTTCTCTCTCTCTCACACACACACACATTATTTTTACACCTTCTTGCAATGTCCCCTTGACTGTAGCCACTACAGGGATGGTTTCTTGCAACAGAAGTTACTGGAAACAGTAAGAAAAAGCAATGGGAAGGTGAATCTAAGGTGTAGTTTATGCTGACACATATGTCCCTTCTGATTTTTGTCCTAGTCTATTTAATTCATTGTTATAGTGAAAGATAAATTGACTCATACTGTGTAAATTTGTAATGTCTTCTGGAGTGTAAGGCGTTTTTTTTTCCAAATACCTCCAGCTAGCCGTGTGGCTTATGAGGTCAAAACAACCTTACAGTGGTATTTTTAGCTTGGCAAGCAGCAAGCATGATGGCAATAAAGTTTAAACAGTCCTTTAAAATGTAGATGCAGTGCTTCATAAAACATGTTACGTGGACATGAGTTCGGTGCAGTGCTCCAGGCCAATTAAATCAATACTTTTCAGCAGTTCTGCATCCACCTACTGCCTTTATAATCTGTAGGAACATCCTATTTTTCTCATCTCACCAGATGAATAAATAGATGAAGAAATTATTAGCACTTCAGTCCCAAATTGCTTTATGGATGCAAAGCAATAAATCCACACGACAGGTCTGAGAAACTGAAAAGTATGCTAGCATGCTTCCGTGCTAGCATGGGAACAGAGGCCCGGAGCACTTCAGTTCCTTGACTCAGGTCACGCAAGAGCTGGGAATAGAAGCTAGAATTGTGATTTCTGCACATYGAGTACGAGATTCCCTGTATCAGGTCCTTTGCGGATGTCTGTAACCCTGCCTCCTCTGACACACCAGCATTTGCACACTCGGAGATTAGCTCCGGACTGGCCCAAAGGGAGCTCTGAAGTCCTTCATACTTCCAGGGGGCAGGTAGCACCAAGCAGGTAGCTGCTGAAGACTGTGGTAACTCTGTGTGAACATCCCTTCTCCCTTAAACTCCATTCATTTGAGGTTCTTGGCCAGGATTTCCTGATTTTTGGCAGCCTGGCCAAAGCTACTGCTGAGACTCCCCTCTGCCAGATGTGTGAAAATCCCAAAGCAATAGTCAAAGTCTTCATCTTCCACCAGGATAAAATATGCAGGAGGAAAAAGTGGGCACATGTAAGGAAGCACAGGCRTGTGAAATCCCTGACCTGCTCTGCAGAGCCACTGTTGCAGATTTCCAGCCCTGATGGACACCAGACTGGGTGACAGTAGAGGGGCAGGGACATGATGACACACTGGGAGTTGAGTGTCTGAATGTGAAGTAGCATTGTTCCATATTCTGGGCCAGGAGTTCCATTTCTTGACAGAGGTGGTCATTACGTCATTAATGACATTAGTAAGGTAGGGAAAGAGCACTGGGTAGGGACCTCTGTGTCAGAAAATAATTCATCGCTCTGAAGGACAGGAAACTGTTATGACGGATGAGGTGGGGTTGTCCAAGTTAACAGTGCGTCCAAAACTGAGGGTGAGGCTGTTCATCGGAGAGGATATTCACACTTTTCCCAGTGCCCTTGTTCAGCTACGTGCTGGGAATAACCTCAAGAGTTCAGCCCCATCCGCATCATCTTCAGGAAGGCGACAAAAGGACGGGCAGAAACGRGCGCCAAGAGGATGTTTGTTTAAGTGTCACTGAATATGCTGGCAAATGCGTTCCCTTATTGCACCTATTGCACCACTGGCACAGAAAGAGTAGAGTTATTTGCTAACTGGAAACTTCACACAGGTTGCTTGTTAGATACATTTGGTATTAGCATCTCTATACTGAGCTGATGTGTCTAGACCGGATTTTTCCCTGGCAATACTCAGTTGGAGAAATCCAGAGGTTGGTTCTTACTCCTTCCTCAGCTCAGCAAATGCCAATGGGAATTCACCGAGTGAGAAGGGGTGAGTCAACTCCCTGCCCTTTTGAAGAGTGTTTTCTCTCTGCAAACACAGAGACAGAACTGCCTCCCTCTAATATTAAGTTCTTCCCCAGGAAAATCCAAGGATGATTACCCCCATACYCCACCAGTTTCCACACTGACCACCAAAACCCAGTCTGCTACAAAAAGACCATAATCTTAATCTCATAAGCATGTATAGCATGTACTAGTACATCACCAGAGCCCTCAAAGTGTAGCCCAAGCAGAAGAGAGCTCCAAGAGCTCCTGCTGCCATGGTGTAGCTTGATGTTGCCAGCACAACAGGACTAGCACAACCAGTACCTGTTACCAAGCTAACTTAGATCAGTAGAAAGCTCTCTCTGAGTACTGCAACAAGTTATAAAAAGGCCTTGCTTTTTGTTGGTGAACTACGTAGAATTGCATTTGACATTAGCTGTGATCATAGATAAAACAACGAATGGGTCAGGTGGGTGAAATGGTGTATCATCTGCCCTGCTAGCTTTATGTTCTGACTGCTGTGACAAGGTGAATTGAAAAAAAATGTGTCTTGAGCAGATATTCTAAGATTTGTAATCTGATTAGTTCCAGATCCTTCACAAAAATCAAGATTGCGTCACTGCTGATTAAGCAAGAAAGGTGATGCGAAGTTACATAAAYATTCTCCTCTCTCCATGCAGCCTTAGTATAGGAAAATATAAGTTAAATTAGCTGTTAAAATATGCAAAGTCCTCAGCTTGGAAGAAACACATAATTTTATCTGGTGCTTTCTAATGTTTGAAGTGGCTAAAATACAGTGTTATAAAAACAAACTCATGTTCAGGAAATCTGTTAAAATAAAAATTAAGCTTTCCTCCAGGAGCTAGCTTGCTACAGTTCCCACAGATTATTTCAGGAATCTCCCCTGCTCTGCAGAAGAGTGTGGGTTGATCCACCTTAATTCCTTATGGGTGGAAATGCAAACACCCATTTTTACCTTTATCATTCATTTCCAAATGACAAGAGTAGGAACACTGGGAACATTGATAACAGTTGGTCAGAAGGAAGCCCAAATTGTGTCTGAAGTCATGACTCTATCTTTAATTTTGGTGTGTTGTGTTGACAGGGGAGCACCTTCTGTAAGCTGGCTTTTGAGGGGRGACCAGAAGGAAGACCCCCGGGTGCACATAAGTAATTGTCGCAATAACACGAGGCAAAGCTGCAGCATGCTTGTCATCAGGAAAGTCATAGCTAATGACACCGGCTACTTCACCTGCATTCATGATGACTCCCCATCTAATGAGGATCTCATGGCCAAGATTTATGTGTTTGTTAAAGGTAAGAATTTCACTTTGGTTTTTTGTTACAACTTTTTGATAATATAAGCTGTGTTCAACTGTGGGATTGCTAGGTAGAGCAAGCAATCCAACTCAGATTCTTTCACAAATTCCAGCTCCCCAGTGGCCCAGCACTGGAGCAAGCACCAGCTTTGACATTTTGAAGAGGCTGGATATATTTGGATTTTCATGCCAGCTCAGTTCACRGGGACATAGATGTGAGAAACAGAAATCACCTATCTTGTTTAATTCTGGGACTTGAAAACYAGATTGTCCCATCTAGTTTTGTGTTCCCAATAGTTGATACGCTGTTTTCTTTAAACCTCTTTTCCTTTTCTTTTCCTTTTAAGATTAAATTCTTTTATCCTAAAGGGTTTTGTTATCACAGTGCTTTTCCTAAGATTCATCCTGAATACCCAAGTCCTCTCTCTTTCCCTTCYTCCACAGGCATGAAACTCCCTGACAACATTCTTTGTAATTCCTCGCTCTCCTACACATTTGTATACTGCTTTGTCCTTCACATCTGTGACACATACTTAGCAAAGTTGGATGACTGCATTATACATATTTTATTGTAAAAAAAGGCCCATTGCTCATTTTTGTTCTCTTTGAGCTGCCTCTCCCCGATATGTCAGAATCATTGAGTTCAGATCCAATAATAAATGGAAGCAGAAACTTCAGAGAAGYGTGGTCCTCTATGAATAAGTGAATATAACATATTGAACAACCATTTCAATAATTTTTGTTAAAAGAATATTCCCCAAAAATGCTGATTTTTTTTTTCAAATCTACTTGACAAATTCGTTACTAAATCACTGAATCATCTTGGATCTTCCAAGCTGAGACTGTGAGTAATCAGATAAAGGAGCTGACTTTTAGTGTCTTGAATAGGGGATGACATGAACTCCATTGGTGCTGAATAGGCTTGCTACTCAGTTCCCCACAAATACTCAYGAAAATGAATTAATTTCATTTTTCTAGTAAATGCTAAAAAGTCATTCTTTGAATCCTCTTACTAAAGCAAATGCTAGAGAGGCAATGAGTTTGTCTGATATTACTTGAATAGTTCAGCAAACTTACACTTGCAGAAAACATGTATTTGCTGGRCAGCTCTGCTAGTCTCATGGTATTGCTAATGATGCTGAAACCATCACGAGGCGTGATTTCCATCCCAAGGATATACCCACACTGCTAAATTCAACTTCTGCACTACTAGGTGAACACACCTGTTTGATTCYTGTGGATGACATTTTCCTGTCTCTTTATGTCTGTTGAAAATAGTCCCTTTTTACCCTTATCCTGCTCTCCCAGCAAGTCTTCCTCTTATCAGAAAGTAGCTTTTTGGTGTTACTTGTTAGTTCCTGCAGTCATTTTTTTCTCCCTTTCTATTTCCTTTTTGAAATTTTTCTCTGGTACTCTAAGCCCTGGTTGCTTTATCCACCCTAGTTCTTGTGCTGAGCTGTTTCCTTTTCTCATTACACACTGCTCAGATGCCCCACATCTAATATTGTTAACCCAGYCCAATGCCTACGCTTCAGGAAATAGTGCATTGAAAACTCAATTCTCCATCCTGATTCAGTGCCCTGGCTGGCTACGCAGGCTTTCATTACTCTATGGCGGGAGCACGTGCAGGAAATGTTATGGATCTTTTGGGACCTCCTGAGCATTTTCCTTAAGAAAATATCTCAAGTTATGAAATGCTTGCTGGCGATGCTCTTGGAACAGTGCTGATCTAAAAAAATTGCAGGAAGTCCTCTTGCTTGYCTGAGACAGCTAGGCCGACGTTCCCCTGAAAAACAGCACTGGATGGCTGTTTTCTCTAAATCGCCCTCCAAGATTGTCCTCTCTCAGATGCAATTTAATTGTGTCATATGCCCTCCCTGCTCTAAAAGCTCTTACTCAGACTCCTGTGCTTTAAAAGTTATTGAAAGAAAAGTGGGTAGAAAATGAACCAGGTTGTACTATGCACTCCATGGGTGAAGTAGTGAGAAAGGCAAGTCAGCGGGGATCCCTCTGGGCTACGTCCTAGCGAGCCAGCTGCTCATCCACCTCAAAGCAGAGCTCTGCCACAGCAGTTCAGTCTAYAAGCTTGCAAGGGCCTGCTGAGATCTGGCCTGCCAGTCTGAGGAAGACACTTGGCCCCAGTGAAATGAAGCTATTTATACCTCAGCCTGGATGCCGTCCTCAGGGCATGCTCTTCCTCCCATTCAATTCCTGTGTATATTTGTTGAAAGCTAGCAGGCTGTTTTGGGGACAAGAAAGCTGTTCTTCAGTGAGGGCTCTACGAATCATGGAGTTAAGTAAGGCCTTCAGAACGTACCTACAATTTTCTTCAATACTTAAACATGCCTTTTTAAGGAAATTGGTCCAACAGTGTCTGGACATCACCRAGAAACCCATCAATTGTCTCCAAGTGAAGAAACTCACAGTTCCCTGTGAGTGCCAGAGAAGGGAGAGCTCCAAAAGACATCTCTCTGGATGTTCTGTGGAGAGAGCAAGTGCTCAGCAGGGTGTTTATGAGACTGAGCCAGGTGGAGTGAGAAAATGTTGAGCCAGACCCTGAAGGCTGGAGATTCCTCTGAGGTTACAAGCCATTATTGCCAAAAAAGGAAGGGGAATGATATTTTTTCCCTTCGTTCCTGGCCTGCTGCTTGACACCAGAATGAGAACATGATTGTATCGGAAGCCCTGCTTATTGGCTATTATTTCCTGTGCTTGCTTCTGTTTTTACAGCCTCCCTGGTGGAGTTTCTAAGCTCTGTCAGATTCTGGCATTCAGCAGCTCTCCCCCCCGGTGCAATTGAGCTGTGACCCCTGCACATCAGTCAGATCATAAGGGACCYGAAGGCGGCAGGGTCAGCCGCCATGCCTCAGCTGTGCACTGACAGTCTGGAGGGAGGGAGAACTCAGGATTTTAATCCTGAATAATTGTTTCCGAAGCCTTTTCTGCTTCCCGCTGCAGCTGCAAGTCCCAAGGATCGTAATTAAAAAGCAGGACAACCCCCTTCTCCTGTTGCCCATCTCCTGGTTGAAAATACAGCGTAACTTAGGGCTGGAACTGAAATAGTTGGGCGTTTTTTAATCGCGTTGTTTAGCTTCATTGCAACTCCGAGGGATAACCTCTGCAGTGAAAYGCAGTGTCTGGTCGAACACAGCGCTGCAGTGCTGAACGGGAAAAGCAGCCAAGCAACTCTCTTGTGGCTGCTGTCAGAGAACAGGGTGCGTGGGGGAAGCCCACCCTCAGTCTACAGAATATGCTGTCTCTGCCGAGCCAGTTCTGGACCTGTAGCAGTAAAGACAAGTCTTCACTGCAAATTAGCTGCCCACGTAGGAGCCCACGTCAGAAAGACTCATGTGGATGGCATTTCCACTGCAAATGCTGCCAAAGCCAGCTAGCCAATGTCATTTGCTTCTATCTATCTTCTGCAATTACCCTTCCCAACCAAATGGATACTTCCCTGTGAGGAACATATTTATTTCAACCTTTGGGATCCCTGTGCCAAAGGAAAGGGCAGGCTGTCTATTTTGTGTTAAAATATAGAGAGCCCTCTCTACAATGTTTCCTAGGGCACATATAAATTTTAACATGGCTTAGAGAAGGAGGAAAAAAAGACAAATCAAGCAAAGATTCGCTCCACCTTCCCAAAGGGCTATCCTAGGCCCCAGCCAAGACAGAAGTCAGGACTTGCAGCTCTCAGCTATTTGAAATACTGTTACTGTCAGCAAAGCAACTGTCTCAAAGTAAGATAGTCCTCACGACGTCAGCTGGAAGAGCTCTCTGTACCAGCTGAAATGCTGCCTCAGCTTTTGCAGTGATTTCCCCTTGCAGTCCTTAGCTCTATGTAGGAGTAAGGGATTTGCCACACCTTTTTGTACCACTCAGTCGATGCATCAGTAGGAAGGAGCATGAGCTCAATTCTGTTTTGCGTCCCTCCATCAGCAACTTGTCTGACATCCAAGTTTCCAAGATGTGCTTTGAGTCCTCTCCACACACACCAATAGTACTGTTTTATTAGAAGTGCAGGGCTAAAGGAGGCAATCTCCTCATCACACACATGGGGCAAGCAGGCCAGCACAGATATCCGCTATTATTTTTTATGCAAAGCAGGGCTGTTATTCTGTTTCTTGAAATAATTATGGCCATGATAAGGCTGGTTCTCAAATAACTACTTCAGAAACACGAGTCCCTCTTTCTCTCACCAAGATACTGTAATTGGCATAAAATGATGTATGTGAGCCCAATACGYCAGTGTTGGCTGGCGCACAAGGTTCCAAGTACACTGGGGTAGAATCACCAATTCCTGTTTGTGCCTAGTGTGGTTCACTCTTTGAATACATAGATTGGTGAACATTTTAACAGTCTTTTCCCACCTAGACCAATTCAGCTGATGGTGCTTCATCATCTCAGTGTTACTATGAGTTAGGAACAYGGCAGGATTGAGGAAGTAATTTCTTTCCATACATTTGGTTTTCAGCACTGATGTTCACRGGAACACAGTGTAACTAGAAGATACCCCTGCAGAGAATTTGAGTTCTGGCTCCTTTTAAAGTTCATATGGACACCATGAATCACCAGCACTGCAGGCTTGAGCCATAGTACAATCCTGCCAGGAGTCCAGAGCACAAGAAATGGAAATAAAATTTGAAGCAAGGCAGATTTATACGGAAGCACAAGTCCTGTTAACACTGTTCTGAAGGAAAAAGGGGGATGCATCCAAGCAGCTTGTCTTGTCAGAGCATGCATCTCACTGCTTGTCAGCTCCAGCAGCAAGGCATCCCCAAGGAAGGGTATGAGCTCTCCCTTGCTATTGCAAAGAATGAGGAGGAGAAGTGGTACAAGTACTGCATCAAGGTAGAGTGTAACATCAAACAGATTTTCTTCTTTATCAAATGGTACAGCCCAGAGATGTGAAGCCCCATCCTCTTCATCCCTTCCCCACGATGAGAAATCTAAAGAGCATGGAAGTGCATGAAAGCACCCCTCACATGAGATCATGTTTTGGTTTTGATGTTCTTTGAACTGATTTCTGCCTCCTTAATTCTCTTGACAGTTCACAGAGATAATCTGAATGTGAGAAGCAGAAGTGCAGGGCCAGGGTGACAGCCCTGACTTGGGCTTTGGATTGCTTTCCAGGAGATTCTACCAGTGAGAACAGAGTTGGAGCTGCATTTCTTCTTTCTTTCACGCTGGAGACACTGAGACAGCTACACGTGCTGCCAGACACTCAGCAAGCTGAGATAGGCAAATGCTGTCCTGTCTGCTCAGTGTGGAGCCCAGCAGATAAGCTGGCTGTCTCCCACAGACTGGTGGAAAGCTTTGGCACCATATCCTAGTTAACAGTGTTTAGGGCCACATGACATGGGAATATAGGCTATGTCACGGTGCAAGACCCTTTCTGTTGTTGCTCAAGTATTAAGGGCTGGATCCAAGGGAAAAATAAGATGCTTTCAATTCTGAATCAAGACAATCAGTATCTTCAAATCATATCCTAAAGGATTACTTTTAAGTGGAGGAGCCTTATAAGAGATGATGTTGAGTGAGCAGCATAAGTTCCTGGCACTAAGTCAGTGACAGCACTTGACATCCCAGCAGGAAGACATAATGATCCCCTCCTTCTCACTGATAAAGAATTTCTAAATGAAAGCCTGACAGCCAAAACTACACAGACATTTCCCCCACTTCTTCCTTCCCATTTCTTATCCACTCAGTAATTGCTAATTGCTGAGCCTTACCCAAGGTCTGCAGCTGGCAGCACCCGATGTAGGAGACCTGTTCTTAATGATGGGACTTCAGGTAAAGTTGGTGAATATTTTCTACAAAGTCTATGCCTGCCTAACATCTAGTGTTGTGGGGAGTCAGAATTTATGAATTCTTCTGATGTGTGAAACATAATTCCAGCCAAAGTATGGAGACTGTTTGTTTTAGGGTTTTTTTGAAAATAAATCTTTGCATGTTGGCTTTTATTTGTTTAGCATTGAGAAGCATTTTGCTTCCACAATTTTTGAAGTAACACTTTTAAAAGTAATATTTTTCTCTACAAATATTCCTGTGTTTCTTACAATAATCCCTAGGGGAAGAATGTATTTCATTTGACCAAAACAGAATGCTTCATGTTGACTCAGAATGGCTTCTGAGGGTTTTGCAGTCACTTTTGTTTTGCCTAAAGAGAAAATATTCTGCTTTCTGTTTAATCTAAACATTCCACCACCAATTCTTTTCACTGGCCTGCCAAACTGAAAAGTCCTTTATTTTCAAAGATCCAGTTTCAAAACAAGTGACTTTATAGAAGGTACTCCTGTACCAAGAAGCAGCTTTGATGGGTTACCAGGAGGAATACAGCAGACTAGGCAACTTCCTTGTAAAGCTTTCCAAAATGCTCTGACCAAAATGTCACTTAACTACTAATGATCCTATTAACATACAGAACAGATTATAAACCTTCTCTCAGTGTTTTTGACCTTGATGAAGGCAAACTTCATGGGGATTATGTCAAAACATGAACTTAAAGAACCTGTGAAATTCTGCCAGGGCCTCCCAGCTAAGGTATGACTGAATGAAGAAAAYAAATAGTGAGGGCGAGAGAATTATCTTTAGCAGGAACAAAGTGAGAAGCAAAACAAKAATGTTCAGGAGTTTCACAGACATGAACCGCTGTGGATGACTGTCCTCAAAGGCCATTTAGTGCTTATTATCTCTGTGGGCTGATGGATAGTATCTGAACGGAGAGGTGATGTTACCTCCACAGCTTTAGATATGATACAAATATCATGAGACAAATTGCCGTCACGGTGTATGAAACATGAGCAGAAATGAAAAGCTCCCAAAATCCTGTACAAAATCCTGTGTGTGTGTCTCAGGAGGATGTTTCAAACACACAGACAGGTGATACAATGCTGAAAAGTAAAGAGCTGTAGGAGAGAGCCTTGCTGAGTTCCTGGGGTGCAATGCTGAGGGCTTTTAAGTCCCTCAGCTTCATCAGCTGGCAGGACGGGGCTCAAGAGCCTCTGGAGAGTGGGATTCAAACGGCAAGTGAGCATGATATAATTACAGACCTCCACCACTTCCTGGTAGATAGTCACCTATATTACAGATAACACTAAACAAAAGAACAGATGTCACCGTGAGGTAAAGGAGTCCTATATCTGTGTTCGCATATTGTCATTGCGGAGGCTTGAAGAGAGAACTGCACGTTCCCCAGGCAATTGCTATTACACTGCTGAGTTAAAAGGGACCCTCCCTAAGCTCATCTCAAGCAGCAATTAATCTCCTCCTAGACAGAACGAGAATTTAAACATGAAGGGCCTCACTGCCTGAAGGTAAACAATGTTCTTGTAGGCACTTGACCTCTGAGTTGCTTTTGTGTGCGGGGTGCTTGATTTTTCTGCCTGTCTCTGTCCGTGTGGCTGGACAGCAGGCCCCCTTCCCCTCCGCTGTCCCGCTGCCTCTGCTTCCTTCGTTTTGCTGTTTGTGTTCCCTCTTGAGTCGTGCTGGGTAAACAGTAACACCCTGGCCTGGCTGCAGTTTCCTGCAAACTTCCACTGACCTGGAGAGCTAGACAGCCAGTCTGAGAGCGAAGGGAAGGGGCCTTTCCCTCGCCTTGGAGTTGGTGCTGCAGCTGATAAGTCCCTAACGTGCTACAGCTCTTGTCTTTCTTCACATATAATGAGCTTTGCAGCCCATGGTAAATTATTCTTTTTAATTATCCTATGGGAACTGATGGGTGTTTCTTTATGGGTAAGATTCATAGGGCATATTACCTTCCCAACTCAGGAAGAACAGATGTGCCAAGATACAGGGAAATACCCTATTTTCATAAAGTGTTTCTTTGCTGAGAATTTTTTCCCTTGGAGTTCAGTGCTGGTAACTGCAGAGAGGACAACACCTGCATTTCCCATGCCACAGCTCTCCAAATTGCAACAGTTGAGTGCAATTGATTTACACCATCTGGAATTAGAGATTTTCCTTGAGGCTAAGGTTATCATTTTTAAAGAGAAGTGACCCTGTCCCTTTTGTTTCAAGAATTTCTGTCTCTGAGAGACTTTTTTACAAGGAGTTAACTGATTGCTGATTAACTGAAGGTGGTGAACATGTTCGTATAGCTGGCAGTGACACTCCCGATGTTTCAGCAGATCATTTTTCCGTGCCATAGTTAGTCTGAACTACTTAGGAGTTTCATGAAGGATTCAGTTTTTTGTCTGAACAAACCATAACAAAGGTATCAGCTGGCAGTTGATTAGTTCCCTATTCAGTATTTATTCTTTGTCATTTTGTTAAGAGCCAAAGCTGAGCCACTTTATATTTGCTTATCTGTTAAATGAACAGTCCAGCTGCCTGGAAAGTGCTCTTGCTCAGAGGGTCTCCTTCCCAATGCGAGTGGGGTCGGCTTGCTCCTGCTTGCATGGGTTTTTAGAGCAGCTGCAGTGAAGCACAAGCAGGCTGCACGGAGGTTTGCTCTGCTGCTCTGTGTGCTGGTACTCTTTAGCGCTTGATGGTATTATTTTTTCTTTTGCACAGATTTTCACAGTTAGGGGAAAAAAAAMCCCTCCCTGGCCTCATTGACATACCCAGGGTTATTTACCGAGTGCTTGACCTTCACCTGCAACTGCCTTTTCCTTTCTTTCCAGGGTCACTTTCCACTGATGTAGCCCTAACCTTATGTTTAAGCTCTCATGTCAAAACTGTAGTAGTTTAGCCCTGCAAGTAGCTGCCACATTAGCATCTTCACTTTAAGAGTTGCTCCACTAAGGCACACAGGTATCCCACCCTGTTTAAGAGCTCCAATATTACAAATTGAAATAAGGAGGAGAGGAGGCTTTTGGTAGACAGAGAACTCTCTTTAGGCTAAGGCTGTAAACAGGATAAAGCACTGAGATAACACAAATTATAGCCATCTGCTTACTGCACAGGGCTCTAGGAAACCTCATTTACTGAAGGAAAGAGAAGGACCCATAAAACCTTTTTCTCTTTTTTTCAGAATAGTGAGAATAATGCCCGTGAGACCTCACATCCACTAGAGATTTAACAATCAATTGCAGCTCAAGCCATCCTCTCCTTTCCCAACCCAATCTTTATAACCCAGAAACTGCCTTTTGCTGTTGTTAATTGCACAGTGATTTTAAAACACTATCTAGATTTCAAATACTGATGGTAGAAGGGTAGATTTATATATTTTGGCTTCCAATTCAGATTGTAGCTTATGATCTGGGATAGTGTAATTCTAGCTACTGGCTAGACATATGGCAATTCAGGTGCAGGCTGCTATTAAAAATCAATTAGGAATGAAATATAGCTACTGTTATATATCCTGTAAATTCATGCTTCCTGTTTAAGTGTTCTTCAGTAGTTTAGTACCACCATGATGAGTATCTGTCCTGTTTACAGCTGAAAAAAGTAGATTATTTTTAGGTCTGTTGTGAATCTGAAAATTTGGTAGAGGTCAGTCTTGGAGGTAGGGAGAGATGATGGAGGACAATGGGGTTAAATAATTTTTTTTCTTCCCTGAATAGGAAATATTTGTGAGAAATCTTATTCTGTTTGACTAAGATATTTCAATCATTCCATAATTCAATATTTTCTGACATTTTAGGATTATTTAACTTTTGCTTAGCTGCCTTCTTTTGATTTATGTTACTTTTTAAACAAAYAGTGCTATTCTGAAATTCCCTCTAAAAATACTGGCACAAATATTTTTAAATTCATTCCCATCTTTTCAGTCAAAACAATTAGTCAAAATTTGATCCAGATTTGTGAATAGTTTAGTATCAAGAAGCTCCTTTTTTCACAGCAAGTTTCCTCTTGGCCTATATTCTTGTCCTATCCCCTGTCACATGGCACATTAGTTGTTCTCTCTTTTTCTCCATAGGACTAGAAATAGATATGAATACACTTCCCTTGACACTTTTTTGCACTCCCAGTGTTTGTTGCAAATACACAAAAATCTACTTTCTCTGCTTTTTCCTATAACAATTAATCCAAGGATCTTCTTTTAATAATCCAGGGTCTTCTTTTCAGTAGAAAGGCCTTTCACCATTTGCACAAGGTTTAAAATTGGCTATAAAAATATAATTACATTTGATACCTCCAAGTATGGTGTAGCTGGAGAGCAAGACTGCAGAGGTACTAAGCAGCACTAATGCTCAGGGACAAACACTAAACACATTTTTGTATTGTAACTCAATAGAAGAATTTAGCAGACCTGTTTGGGAAAGTGCATAAGACACTGGATTGAGTATAAATATTTCCTATTAGTTTTAGGGATTGGAACAAGCTACAAAGTTGTGGTCTGGAGATCAGGTTTCTCAGCTCAAGGCTTGATTAGAACCAGTGTCTGCCTAACCAGAAAGTTCAGATGTGTATCTGAAACTTCCTGAATGTGGGGAGATTACAGGTCTAATTTTTTAATTCTAATTAATCTCTCTCACATAATGTTTCTTGCAATGCCCTTACTCCAAAGCACATTCTTTTTTATAGATTAATCCGGTCAGAATAAATCATTGGCATGGAATAAAAGCTGACATGAAAAGACATTACTAGAAATGATAGGCAACATCCAGATTTCTGGTCTTTATCTTCTATTTTACTGCCTTGTGTTCAGTGCTACTGATCAGCTCCTTGTCACAGCTCCCTACATTAATCACACATCTCTTGTACTCGCACAGTGGCCCAAGTGCCTTTTGTAAAACATCATCATAACACGTGTGACCTTTCTGATACACACAAGGAGCTCCAACCAACATTTGCTCTCACTGTGATGAAGCACGCGGTACATTTTGTCCACTAAGAATCCTATTTCCAGTTCTCAGAGCTAAAATTAAGCTATCAAGAATACAAAAGGCAACAGTCCCACTCGCCTGTCTCAACCCCTGCCTTTCACCCTTCATGTTTTTGTGAGTGAAACTGGTTTGGGTTGTGGAGCAAATGAACTCCAGCTCTGCACTGAGCTAATTCTTTGAAGATTAATTCCAAGTGACAGCACTTACGTATTTCCATGACATTCCTTAAGCAAAGACTGTTGTCATTAGCCAGGAAATGAACATCGATATCCCCAAATGAATGACCTGTTCCCAGATGAGTTACCAGTTGTGGGGAAATAAAGACAAAGCGAGTGAGATAAACCAACTCTGTTTTCCTTTGTCAGTGGAGCTGGGAAGAGCAAATCCAAAGCTCACAGTCCATGTTCAAACTGTTCTGCAGGTCACCAATAAGCATAGTTACATCACTTACATGTAGAACACTTGTCACCCAGAAAAATTCAACATAAATAAGCACTTCACCTACTGTTTAATTACAAATCCTCCAGCATGGAATACACAGCTCCCTGCTAGGGTCCAAAGGGTGAACATTTGTTTCAAATTGAAAAATGGATCCCCACTTATTTGAAGCAAAARACTGTTTGCCAGGGATGGAGTACTGGGAAAGGAGAAATTCTGGAGGGTTTCACAATTTTAAACTCTGTTGAAAGTAGCCAAAATGGCCAACACCCAGAAAGGGATACTTGGAATTTTTAAAACTCCATGTACAGGGTTTTTTTCCTCACTAGCTAAAAAAGTTAGAGAAATATTTTGCCATCTTTTCATGGAGATTTTAGAACATTCCCAGTTTTGCCAACAGATGAAGGAGGGAGAGCAGCCTGATACAATCATGCAAGGATTAATAGGATGAATAGATAGCGTTGCTCCAACACACTTCAGCAAAGGGCTTTCTTCAATCACAGAGCAGCTGCCACAACAGCCTTAGGTGTAAAATGACAGCATGCATTTAGGTGAAAGGATTGGGGCCAGCTGGCCTGGCACATTGGTGCTAAACCAAGACGATCACACCGTTCAGGCYCTTAAACACAGCCTGTGGCTTTGATTTTTGTGTTTGAGAGGCGTCTGATGACAGATGAGGGTATACGCAGCCTTTACTGGCGATACTCTCACACCGTGCTGCGGAGTCAGACCAGTGCATGCTAAGCAGAGGGGCCATAAGGGAGGCAAGGCGCTGGCTGCCGCTGCCACGGGYTCCCGGCCCGGCCGCCGGGCGGGTCGGGCGCTGCCCCGCCGGGGAACTGTCCAGCAGCGCCCGCCTGAAGCGGCCGCTCCTCCGCCGCCCGGCCGTGGGGGGCGGGAGGGCTCCCCCCGACCTGGAAGGAGCATCGTCCTCTTGATTTGGTCGTGTGTGGACTTTTTCGTGTACTTGCACAGAGACCTGCCATCCTGGGCAATTTCTGGATGGACAGTGGGGCTACATCCACCAAGCAATAAGTAATTGGGTTTTTTTCTCTGTCAAAAATCCCTYAATATTACATCAGGAATTAGAGAGGAAACATGATATGAGGATACAAGGGTAGTTCAGGAAGTACATTAATGATGTTCATCAACAAGGACACTTTTCCTCATTATTCAACATCGGAGAACAGGTCGCCTACACTATAGGTGTTTCCCTTTTCCAAAGCCACAGAGTGTTTGGCCATTGTTGAAGGCCTCCTACCAATCCAGAGCAATGGATGTGTCAGCCCCGGCCGACTGCATTCATTACCAATTTAGCCCATCTGGGAGTAGTTAAGTATTCTTTGAAAACTTAATTTCCTCATAGCACATCCTTTTTTAAAGTACTGTCAGAATACTTTAGAGCACGTTTTTGCAACCTAGATTGTTCACCAACCTTTCATGTCAGCTATTTCCCATGCTTTAGGTGAAGCCATTTCCAAAATATAATTAAGTGTGTGGAGGCAGGTCCCAAGCCAAGGATAAGCAGATTGAGGTTATTGTACAGGGTGCACATCCTTTCCTGTCAACACTATAATCCAAACCAAAAGTGGTTGACTGTCTACACTGTGTGGAGTAGTTGGTATTCCATTAGGTGAATGGCATTTGAAACTTTATACCAGAAGAATATCAAGTCAAATAATGCTTTTTAGAAAAATCATGAAGGCTTTAGGATTTCACAAACATTATTTTAATTTTCTGATGACCATCACTGTATTTGTACAACGAAAAATCAGTGAATGAGACTCAGAAGCTTCATTAACTTAAACTACCTCAGTTTTTTATTTATTTCTATTGTATATGTATATCCAGTCTGATTTATTGTGGCAGATCTGTAGAAAATCCCACAGTTCCCTAAGAGTGTGACCAAGTTACTTCACTGTTAGGTAAAACATTATTCTTGCCTAGCTTTGAATATTGTGGGTCTACATTCCCTTTGTGCAAGCTTTCTGCAGTATTCTAGAGATTCTCATTTACAGAAAGAAGCTATTTTCTTTCAGTAGATTTACATCAACTGCTGTAAGCTTAATGTAACACTTAACTGCTGTGGAATTCAGGAGTGCTGTGGTATAATAGCACCTATGAAAGAAATTCAGAGTGCTGGGGAAAGAACTAACTCCAGTGCCATGAAGACCTATGGAGCTGATTTATTAACTTCATTTTTACAGATGGAGAATGGATAAGAAAAGGAGTTTTTACAAGACTACAACGCAAACTGGTAAAATAGGGTTAGAAATGGGGTATTCCAATTCTTGGTCATTGGCTATAATCCCTAGATGACACTGGCATTTGCAAACAAGCAAGATGTGACTGGATGTCTTGTCACAGGCTTGTCACACTTCTATGGGCAGTTAGCTGCTCAGATTACAGTGCGCTTCTGGTCACTGACCAGTAAAGGAGTAGTTTTGCAAATCAATGTTCTTTTCCCTGCAGACTACAGAAATCCATTTGTGCAGATTCACCCAGAACATCCCGAAATAATCTACATTTTAAATGCTGAGAAAACGGTTGTTGTCCCTTGCCGAGTTACCTCGCCAGATATAAAACCCAAGCTTACCCAGGTAAGTGAGTGTTTCAGAGAAACTCAAACAATTCAGAGGTCTGGGCTGCCAACACAATGGGTAAAAATACAAAATAAAATCTATGAAGCTAAGTAAGTTTCAGAAAAAAAAAAGCAAAGACACTGAAAATCCAGAAGCACCGTCCTGCTCTTGCAGTGTATTACTATTGAACTGTGTACAAGGGTGTTTTGGGGATTACGCTGAGTTTATCACATACTTTTCTCATCCTGTGGCTTGATGTTCCTCCATAAATTGGCAAAGATAGATGACAAGGTGCTATTTTTCTTCAAAAGTCTTTGTGAAACACCTGGCTATTAACTATCCTCATGAAAGCTTATCTCTTCTATACCTTGAACCTCCTCAGAACAGTTGCCCATTTCTGCTTGATTTCATAAATTTAAACCAAGTTTCAGCCTTGGAAATAAATGGCTACAGCATCCATCCCTTCGGCAGCAGTTACATCTGAATGTCAAGGTTACAGAATGGTCTGTGGAGGCCAAGGCCATTTAGTGCAATAAAAATGGAAATTTAAGGTCTGGGACTTCCTCAATCGATGGAGATCTAGTCACTCATTTGAAGGGCTTTAGAATTGCTCTGTAGAGAAGCCTGTGACAGAGCAAGGAACAGAACATAGGTCTCCTGGCTCCAATCCTGCCTTTTACCTAATAGGTTATGTGCCTTTCCATTCCCCTGCTAGGCTGACTGCTTGAGCTGTCCTGCTGGGAACAAGAGCTCATCCTCTGCCTCTGCCCCTTTTCCACAGCCTGCTCTGGAGGGGCTGTGAGAGATGAGGTTGTTCTGCTGGATATGGTGTGATAGCGGAGCACACACAGACAGGCTGATGCCGTGCTGGTAGAGGGGTCTGAGGACCTCTGCTCCTCTTAGCAGTTAGATGTCATAGTTGTTAGATGTCTCCTTCTCCTGGGAGACAGCACATGAAATCACAGAGGCCTGAGACAGTGCTCGGGCTCCTGCTGAGACCAATGGCAAATTTCCAGTAGACGTGCAGAGGGACAGCACTAGCCTTATTGCTTTAGCAGATCTCTATTTTTAAATTTTGTCAGTAGAGATTAAAAGGGGGGGAATAAGTCTCCTCTCCAGTTATAGCTTTTCACTTTAGCCTGGATAAGTGTTATCACCTTCTCCTCCTTGGCTATAAAAATGAAACATCCCCATCTTATTTTAGCCTACTTCAACCAAATTCATTGCTGGAGTACAGCTGCTGACTTCGGCACAGTCACAGGAGCCTAAATATGGCCTTGGAACTTCGACCAAGCAGACCTCCACATTTATTCCCTTATTTATAGGCAGCCCTGCTCTCCCTGCTTGCCAGCTAAATTCTCTCCCAGTAATTTCTTCAAACACAAACTGAAATCCTTTACGTTGCTGGAAGCTGCTGCTGGAATGAAATCTCCACTGAAATCTCCCTTTTGAATTGCAAAGAAAATTGTCCCCAAAAAGATTTTTCCCTTTCAAGGGAGAGCAGCTGCGCTGCAGGGCAGGGATGTAGATGTTGAGTGCTGCTCCCCAAAGGAACCCTCCTGAGGCTGTGAGCTGTGAGCTACTCAAAGGGATGCACTTTGGGAGGTGTGTGTTGGCTTCGGGAGCCGCCAGCCCCGGGCTCCATCTACGGAAAGTCACCACTTGTTTTGCCCTGTCTGGGAATTTCATAGCGCCGTGTGGAGCCAAGGTGGCGGCTTCCCATGCGAAGAGGAAGCGGGGCGGGAGAGGGGTGGAGGTAAGGATGGGGGAGGAGAGGTGAATAAGGCGATCAGACAAATTTAGAACATCCTCTTCTTCCAAATTTAATCTCGAATAGACAACGAACTTCAAAGGGAGGAAAGCCACTGTGATTTCCTTCAAGCAGCATTGACGTTCTTTGTTTGATCGTTTAAATATATATTTTTTAATATTTTATGAAGACGTTTATTATGTGTGTAGTGTTGAAAAGGGCCTCCTGAGTAGGGTTATTTTTTCTTTCCCCTTCCCCTAGCCATCAGGGAGCAGAACTGCCAAACCATGAAGTTCAGCTTTATCACATTTTATTATTCT
Organism: Oceanodroma leucorhoa; assembly: GCA_030449065.1. Lineage (NCBI taxonomy): Eukaryota > Metazoa > Chordata > Aves > Procellariiformes > Oceanodroma > Oceanodroma leucorhoa. Next base: position 12,615,066 of record JASVER010000011.1, read on the forward strand.
TGTAGAAAATGTACTTTTTTTCCACCGTAAATTAAGTTCCTTATGTTACCATTATACTTTAAAATCATTGCACTCTCTGGCTTTTAAATATGTATGGGGAAAGGTATCTCTTGCTAATACTAAACAGGTTCCAGCTAACTCTACATATCATCTTTGTTATTAATAAACCCATGCTAAGACACACAATTCAAAGTTTTAATTTTGCTTAACATGATTTTAATTGTGGGCAAAAAAAGCATTTTCAGTCTTGTCAGATCTGTTTAGTCACTGATCTGGTTCAATGTGCATTTGCCACTTACAGCTTTGATATTCATGAGTGTTAAAGCATGATTAAGCCTCAGGTCTCAGATCTCATTCTGTAATTTTCCTGAATTTTCCTAATGGTTCTGAACAGAGATGCTACAGCTTGATTACTTCAAAAGTATTTACATGAAATCCATGTTTCCCACTACTGTCAGCAGAGAACTGCTGTTCCAAAAGAAAGCAACTGTCTTGCTGTGCCTCCTTCCCCACAGCCACATCACCAGTCACTGCCCCACGGTCATAATTCCTTTGTCTTTGGTCTGTGGTGAAAATGTAATAACAAGCGACCTAAAACAATGCCAAGCTGATCAATTGTGTATTCATATGAAAGGTATGAGCATCAGCTCTCAAAGCCTGAAGCTAAAATTACTTTGGAACAGGAATATTATTTAAACTGAATTCTATTTAAACTGCACTGCCATACAAGACTACTGTTTGTTTGGAGACAGAAAAATAAATTGGATGCTGTATAACAACAATAAGAGCAAAGCTATTACATCACTGGGGAAACTCCCACTTGCAGTCCCCAGTGAAGCTTTTCCCTTGGTTAGCTCCAAAAGCTAAAACAAGGTAGCTCTGAAAAGGAAAACATTAACTTGCCTCATCTTTGAGAAGCCAGTATACGATAAGAAGGAGGGAGAAGCACTGTGCAAGTAAAGTTAGTTATCATGTGGCAACTGTAGGCACACTGAAGTTTCCCCAAACCCTTCATTTTTCAGCCAAAAGTGATCTCAACACTCCTATAGCGCATCCTGAGTCCTAAAGAGCTTTCCTGTGTCCTGCTGGAAAAGTCAGACCGACAGTCTGTGCTTCCATTCACCAGCCTGCAGATAGGCTGAAATGGGTGAATTTCAGTGATCTGCTCTTTTACAGACTCCTGAGCTATTTGCCTGCATTTAATTTCACTTATTTCTTTTCTACATTATAATCCAGGATTTTCAAAATGATTGGAAAGTAAATTGCATTTTCTCTACCAAATAGAGGATTTCCCCATGTGTTAGTAATAATAATAAACTAATTATTCCCACCAACAAAAGCTAACCTCCTTGACATTGGTGCTGTCCAAGGGTATACGGAGGGTTCATTCTTATTAAATGAATTTTTGCTCTAGTTTCTTTTCCACATTTGCCTTTCGTATCCTCACTTCTTCCTCATAAGCAGAACTTATAGATACTGTTTTTTTAAGAATCTTAGAACATTACAAGTATTTGTGAATTTAGGACAAAAAACGTCTATGTTACTAAGTCCCCTTATTTCTGCCATCCTATGATTTACCATCTTAAGTCATCCAGGCTGCTTCCGTGCCTAGTGAAAATCAATAGGCTGCTTTGAAAGTGTCTCATCCCTTTCTGTGATATAGAGACAATCTGATGACTAGCCATAGACCATAGTTTATAGATGACTGCCATCAGGTGAGTTAGTGACATGAATAATTCTGATTTTTGGGGGTCTAACTTCACACATATTTTTAAAGTACTGTGAGATTCCAGGAAAACATGTGGTAGCTACATGTAGCATTAGGAGAAGCTAATTTTGTTCTTAAACACTTCCAAAAATATTACCCTACAAAAAATATTACCCTACAAAATTAATATAAAATAGGCATAATTATTTCCAGTAAAGAGATGAGGGAAATGGGACCCACAATGGTCTCTTGCGTGGTATCTTGCCTAAGATCTGAGAGGACTAGGGCTACTGAGTCAAAAGCCCCAGTTATGACGTCCAATTTTTGGATTTCAAAGACAGTCATACCTTAGGGAGGGCTTTTCTATTTGCTTATGTTGATGTTGCTTAAGATATGTGTGGAATGAGACCACCAACCACTCTAAAAGGTCAAATATCTACCCTGCCTCTAAAGCAGAACAGCCTTGGCTGGTTGCCTCTATGGTCTGAGGGGAAAGGGAATGTCCAACAAGCCTTCTTTCTGTCTGTTCTTTTTCAGTATCCTTATTCTGTAGAGATGAACTTCAAGAGGATGGTGTGGGACCCAAGAAGAGGATTTGTCATCCCCTCTCATTCTTTTGTTTACTCTGGACTACTCACATGCACTGCAAACGTCAGTGGAAGTGTGTTCACCTCCTATTACCTAGCACAGAGATTGGGTGAGTGACTACTGTGCGCCGAGGAATGACCACAATGTTTCTATTTCATAGCTAAGCTCCTGGGTATTATTTCTTGGTTAGCCTCAATTATATTTGATATATCTCATTGGTATGTATCTGTAGCAAGTCCAAGCTGCAACGCTAAAAGCAAGCTCATTCTTCTTTTTTCCTATTCAATAGAACTTGGATTTGGTCCACTCCTGGTTTTGAAAAATTACCAAGTGTTGAGGTGGTACAAAATAGGAGTATTTTATTCAAATCCCACAAAGGCTTTGTTTGCTTGGATTGAGCTATATTTACATTAAATATAGGATAAACCAAACAGTAGCTTTCTTTTTGCTTCTGGTCATTAAACACACAAGATCATGGTATAAAAATCTCATTAAACTGCTAATTCAAATCTTTGCTTTTTTATATAGTTTCTCTTGGTGATTTACTATACCCTTTCCCTTGTATTTACAGTTGAGCTTCAGCTCAGAATTAAAATCTGAATTTGAAGCAACTAAACATTACATTTTTGAGTGCTGGGGATTTATATGAAGCCAATTAGAATTTATTTTTCCTTTGTTTTCAATGTATGTTCTTTCTCTCCTCATTTATTATATTTTTGACAGAGGAGAGTTTATTGTGACTTCATTTACATTAGATCATGGCATCCTTCTATACAATTAGCACTCAGCTTTAAACAACAGGCTTGTAAATTTGTATGGCAGCCAAATAAAAGTCCTGTAAATATCTCTCTCTCTTTYTCTTCATTGTTGGAGTAATTCTTTTTTACTAGAATCATGAATGGAAAGCTAAAAAACCCATTAGGTCATCTCTCGCTAGCCCAAAAGGACACAGGCAATATCTTACTCTATAATGTGTTACTGTACAGTGGTCAGATGTGTGTTTGGTATGGGGCACCATAAACATGATGCAGGCTTATTTCAGAGTTGATGTATTTAAGGCATCAATACATATATAAGACCAAGATTTGGGGATCACATTCAGAAAGGAAAGGTAGCTGGTCATCAGAGGGCAGGAGAAACATGTTTTATGTTTTACAGAAATTAATCCTCTTGCAGATATGCAAATGTTGAGGCACTCAAAAGGATGAGTCACTTTTGAAAACTTTTTCTGAGAAGGGCTGTGGGGCTGATGAATGAGGGTTGGAGCCAAACATGGCAGATGCAAGAAAAGTAATTCATAAATTACTGTGTCCACGTGTGATCAGTTAGTTTGATCAGCTGATGTTCAGGCATTTATACAACTGACCTAATGTTTCCATTGTGTGCACATTTCCAACAGTTTCCATGGAAATGACAGAAGAAGGAGAGGTGTTTTGGAAACTGTGAAAAGGGCGGACGTTGGAGAGGCAATCAGAGTGCGGATTCCATCTTAAATGTCATTGATTTAGAGAATGCTGCGTTGTTATACCTTTGCTTTTTTCATTTCAGAGGACAGAGTCCAGAACCTGGCTCTGAAAGCAACTCCCAAAAAACTGCTGGTTGGAGAAACTCTCTATTTGGAATGCAGAGCAGAAACCTTCATCAATGGGCGCGTTGGTTTCATATGGACATGTCCTAATGGGAGAGTGAGTTGATTAAAATTCAGTATTTTGCTTTCATGCAGTCTCCCCCTACCCAAAAGAAAGATCTGTTCACAGGGCTGAGTAAACCTTAAACTACTACTTATTCTGAAATATAGCCAATCATTTGTAAGCCTACAATTGATTGTTTTTTTAGTTTGGATGAATCTAAAACTTATCTGACCATCTTAAACCTGCAAATTAAACTGCAAATCTCAGGCTAAATATACGCTTGCAAGAAAAGCCAGGAGTGTATCTTTCTTGTTGGGAAGAATAGCTGTCTCATTTCTTCCGGCCTGTTTGTTGATCCCAGCTCACAGTGGCAAGTCTCAAAGGCAGCCATGAAAGTTGCAAGTTGTCAATCTGCTCATCCATCTTGGCATTCATTAAGTAGGAAAAAGTGAAACAAAAGCCAATTGTATCTGCTGAAATCTCCACCAAAGAATGAAATCTAAATTCTGAATGTAGGTTCTTGAGTTTTCTGTGGAATGCAATACAAAAATGCCAAATCTGAAGTAGAAACATGTAAGAGACTGAGCATTTGCTTTGATGTACTAAAACCTTTCAGTTATCCTAAGGAAAAGCAGAGGGAAGAAGGGGTATTTTCCAAATCAGTTCACTTATCTGAGATACTACTCGTGGTTCTCTTTGATGCTCAGAATTAAAATGATTGCTTTTTTTTCTTGTTAGTTCAGCAAAATATACATTTCAAAGTACTTTCTAGGAAAAGTGTAAAATGTCATTCCTAAAAATTGATTATTTCTTCACTTATTTTGTTTACTTAAATAAAGAATGTCTGATTTTGTTTTGGTGAAGAAACTACAGAAAATATAACATAGAATTTATAGAAGTGCAAGCAATATGGTGTACTGAATTTTGTTTCTTGAACCCCTTATGATGGAAGAGAGTTGTTTTTCTATGAACCCTCCTTAGATTTCTAACATTATAAATGTAAAATTTCTTGGCCAAATCTCTGGGATCAAAAATCCCATCAGAAGTGATAATGCCTTCTAAAATTCTTCAGGAATTTGCATTGGCACTTTGCTGTCATAATATATTATGTTTCTGTCATAATATATTTCTTTTAGAAAGTAGGATTTTTTTAAGACAGAAAAATACTGACTGTGACAAAAAAAAAAAAAAAAAAAACAACCACAAAAACCCCACCAAAGCACAACTCTGACCCTGCAGATGGCGACGGCAGTTTTGCACTGAGACCCCTGGGGTTTGGTCCCTGAGAAGGGCTGATCTGTGATGCATCCCTTTATTGACCTGCATGCCCAGATTTCAGTAGAGAAGTGCCACAGTTCCACTCTGTTTCTCTCTCCTATTAGACTTGATAATGAGACCTCACACAAGATCTCTTCCTGCTGATTTGTCTTTTATATTATTTATTTCAGTGATGGGGAGATATGATAATTTTGATATGAATCACTGCTTTTCTTTGGCAGATTTTGAAACGATGACCAAAATGATCCAGTTTATGCTTCTTTTTGACCCCCTTTTTTCTGACTTCCAGCACCCTTATCCTAAAAAAACAATGGACAAGAGTGGCATGGTGTATAAAGTTGGCAGTAACCTGACAATTGAAAATGTCACCATGCAAGATGGAGGCCTGTATGTATGCAAAACATTCAACGTAACAAGGCTGGAGGCCAATGTCACAGTTACAGTGTATGGTAAGTTCTGCAGCCAAACCAGAATACTCAGGAACCAAGGTTGTTAAGCTTAAAGGATAATGCCACATTATTAAATCTGCTGATATACAAATGGCATTAGGAAGAATGCCAACTAGTCAGAACAACCATTAATCRTCTATAATCTCTAACCAATCTATGAGAGAGTCAGCACCCAGCACTGTGTTTTCAAGGAAACTTTAGAGRGCTCAAGACTGAGACATGTCTGAGGACATGGATTAACTGGGAGCTGAACTGTTTTGAAAAAGCTGGCACCAAGTGTGGTTGCTGATGCCCTGGAAAATCTGGCCTACTGGCATTCACATGGACAAGAGATACTGCAGGCGTTTTTACACACTGCTGCAGGGGCAATGCGGATGCATATTCTCTGCTTTCAATATGAAGTCCTTCATTTGGAGATAGACCTTCCTGACTGTGGCTGAGCTTTGCAGGGGAACTGCGGTAACAGCTTGTCATTCCATTTGGTTGTCTGCAGCTTCTACAGATCGGTATTGCAAAAAATCCAGGGTAGACACAACGCAATTCAAAGATGTGAGCACTGTACTGTGGCAGATCTGCCATTACTTGTCCTCCTGTTCATTTCTCTTTCCAGACAAACCTTTCATTACGGTTTCACATAAGAAAGGGCCTTACTACGAGATTACATCAGGACACAAGTCACTGAAACTAGCTGCAAGGGTGGATGCCTTTCCTCGTCCAAGTGTCTCCTGGTGAGTACCATCATCTTGAGCAAAATCAGGAATACACAACCTTCTTTTGGGCTCCTGTCTAGAATAGATTTTCACTATCCTTTACCACACAGATAAAAGATGAGAGCTGGGAATGCTCATAGCTGTGGTCTCACAGTTCAGCTAAGGAGATGTGTCTCCTTTCTGTGCTGACATATGCTCTGTGAAGCTGGGCAAGCCATACCTCTTTTCCATGCTATTTTTCTCTCCTAGTCATGCAGAAAAGGTCCCTGCAGGAAAAATGGGGCTTTCATTTACCCTGGACACAGAACTGTGTGGAAGATTCAGGTAGAAAGCTGTTGGGGAAGGGTTGCCAGTTTACCACCGTTAGTGGTGGTCAGTCTGCAAGGAGGCAGTGCATAATAGAAAGCTGCAGGACACATTCTCAACCAGAGAAATTGTTTCTCTTCATAACTTTTAAGTAATTTTCTCCAATCCTGTACCAGCAGCAATGTCAGATCCTTGCAGACAATGCAGTGAATCCTCCCAAGCAAACTAAAGGCTCCACCAGGACTGTAATGGATCAGCTTAATAGGACAGGYGACATGTCAGCAACTCCAGGAGACATTCATTTCTCTCTTTACTCTTTCACCACTTGTCCTCTCTCTTGCTACTTTTTCTATGCTTCATTCTACAGGGGGTCTTTAACAACCCCATCCAACACCTTATACATCTTTAACTGTATGAAATCCCATATAACAGCTGGCATGGGTTTCCTGTCCTGGCAGAGAAGGTGGCTTGGGTGAGTTAGCACCTGCACAGTGCACTTTTCCTTGGCCAGCTGAGTGCCGCTGCGGGGGGCCTGGCAGTCAGCAAAAGGTATGGGTCAGGGATGGGCATGCTGCATTTTTTTAGCAGTGAAATAACATGAAATTCTCTAATATTCAGTCAGACCAGTGAAATCAGTGCTGCCAGGAGATATTCTTAATTGTTGCTGTTATTTAGGAGGTGGAAATGTTTTTGTGAGTTGAAGTGGGGACTGTCCCCCTTTTCTCTGCCAAGGCTTTGTTCTCGGGGCTCAGCGTGGAGCTGCTTAGTAGCTGCCTGGGACCACCAGAGCTGCTTTCCCTGCATGTTCAAAGCTACAGCTGTTGACGTTGGAGGTCTCTCAGTACAGTTGTTTAAATGACTGTAAAGGAGGTTTCCAGCATTCTCAGGCAGTAGGACACATGCCCCAGCTTCTCCTTCCACCAAGCCTAAAGCTCTGTGTGTGGCAAAGTCTGGCCTATTTCATATTCATAATCCAAATCTGCATATCAGATTAGCAGTGAAGAGGAGTCTGCTCATGCAGACTCTGCTATCCTACTCTTAGCTAGTGAAGATTCAAGACTGTGGATTCCTCACTGACCTTCCTATTGACTGTAAATTCTCCAGGTCACAGATTTTAGCTTTTTCAGTAACAGTAAAGGGTCATATAGACATATTGAGAGACAATTCTGCTTAATTAATATAATGTTTTAAAACTGATGACATAAATTTTGGCTAACCCACGATTTCCTGCACTTAGTATTGCACATCCAGCATAAAAGGGGCATCTAGATGTACATTTCTGATCATAGTTGAGCATGCGAGAGGCACTGTTCATTCAGATCCATTAAAATATCTTTTTCCTGTGTGTTGGGTGAAGCCATCCCATAGCACTGCAGACGCTACTCAGTTTTAGTATGGAAGGATAAAAGGAATAGATGTCCAATTCAAGCAGTGATTATAGATCTGTGTTTCCCTTGCTGTTTCCGAAGGATGACTCTTTACCCACCCTAATTTGGGTAACAGGTTTTCTGAGGGCTAACATGCATGCATGCACATGATGAGCCTTGATGGGACTTTCAAAACAGGTACAAAGATGGCAAACTGATCAAGAATAACCACACTTGCTATGAGCCGGATCCAATGAAGTACAGATTGGGCATAAGAGATGTGAGACCAAAGCATGCTGGAAACTACACCATCGTCTTGAGCAATGCAAAATATGGCCTGTATAAGAACCTCACCATGCAGCTGGTAGTGACAGGTAAGGACCTGATATCTACTGGGTTCTTTCTCATTTTTTGTGTGATCCTACTTTACCAGTCAGCAGGAATGGGTGACATTTCCCCATGTTTAGCTGATATGAGCTGATACAGAACTGTGCATAGATTACCACCTTACTTAGGAACCACTGAAGATCCACCTCATTTCACCACATGTTAAATTGAAGCTACAGAATAGAGAGCTGGTATGAGGAGTTAGTCTGAAACTAGGTCATCTAAAGTCACTTTCCACTGAGATGTTGCACCTCAGAAATAGCCTGCAGCACCTTTGTGTCAGGACAGTGTCTCCGCAGCGGGAAGCAGAAATGGCTTGAAAGTGAACAAACTTAACAGGACTTAAATTTTAATAGGAGTTTGGCAGGATATCTAGTAGAGAGGTCTTAGAGCTAGGGGCACAGTTTCCCAAGAGAAGTGATGGAAGTTTTATCCCTTGAGTTTAAAAACTATCTTGGGCAAAGCACTGGAGAACATTTGTTGGGACAGGAAAAGTCCCAATAAGGCTGAAAGAAGGATCTAGATAAGCTACCCTGTCTTTCATGTTTCCCCATCATCCTGCTACAGAAATACTTTCTAAGTCTGTATTTTATGTATTGTCATTTATCTGCTGAGAGCACTTGAGAGAGGTTCATTTTCAGGGGAGTCTGGAGAAAACGGAACTGTGGTGTGCAAGTTCACTTGACAATAAGGGAAAATAGATACTGGAATTACATGTATTAATCTCACTTGCTGGGATAATGGAAGACAGAGCCACATTGTCTCTTTGCACATCCACTGCCTCTTTTAATCCATTGAATTTGGCAACAGAGATTGAATCATGAGGACAAGTAGGAGTTCAGCAAAAGTTAGCTCTGCTTCCCTTTGTATTTCCTGAGGTTCACTCAGGCAGTGAGACAGATAAAGTAATTGAGATAGGTTTGCTTTCTTTTCTGTGGTGAATTCTTTACTTCTTATCCTCTTTACACCTAAAAATATTCTCAATTGTCCTGGTTTGTGTACTTATATACTGTTGCACCATGTAACTTCCAGCATTTGTGTTTTTCTCATTTCACCTTTCACCTTTCAGAAAGGAATAATGGAGACTAACAAATGGAGAACTTGTCACTTAGGCACATTTGGTCTATTAAAAATACTAAATAAGATATGGTAGGTTAAACCACCTTAAACATAAACTAATGTGTGATTTAGGAGTGGAGAGAACTAAGAACATGCTTATGGTCAGGTACTGCAGCTCAGCTGATGAGCAGGAATGTATTAAGCTGTGGTAATTTGTTCACTCGAGGTTGTTTATGCATACAATTGTTTTGCCGTCTTGTTAAGAAAACGGAAACATTCAAAGGAAGAGAAAATTAAGAATGATAATAAACTATCTTGTCAAGGTAAATATTGGTGTTTGCATGCAAAAGAGAATGTTTACTTGAAGAGCAGCCATTCCCCAAATAGGCATATAAAAAACAAACAGACCTTGTTTGTATCAGCAAGATGCTATTTCAGGATTAAACCATCCCATGCTCTTAACTATAGTACAAGCCTTTCATCTTTATTGTATGTACAAGTATGTGGTATTCTGTCTCTCACACGCAGTGCATGCCTAGCATGGTGCTCATTGTTAGCCTTTCTGAGAGATCAGCCTAACAAAGACTTCAATCAGGAATAATTATTTCATTGCAAAAACACCATTTCTCAAGAGTCTGCAAAGTCCAGCAGCTGCAGAAATGTTACCTACTGGAGAAGGTGCTGCATGGTGAAGCACAGGAAAAATGAACAGCAAGTGTTTCTTTTGTGGTAAAAGAAGGTCATCCCAGAAATGAGAGCAAGCAAAGGCAAACATCTGCCAAAGAGTGCCATTGTTTTTAAGCTAAAGGCTGCAAACAATGAGGATATTTGCCTTGATTGTAGACAGGACTGACACAATACACCTAGGAAATCCCTCTTGCCTTTGCCAGGCTCTTCTCTGCAGCACTAACCTGACATGCTGTATGTGCAGCACTCAGCCCAAGGAGAGGGTCATTTTGCTGGGATGCACGTGGGTAGAGACCGAAAAAGGCAAATTTTGCTGTTGAAGCTTATCCAACAGCAGCAAACTGCCTTTTTTCTTGTGCTTTCAGTTAGAGTAAAGGGACTGCTTCTTTTTCAGATCTGGGCATCATTTGCTTTATTTAAAAAAAAATTCTGAAGCTCCAGACAGAATGCAGATTTGAATTTTTCCCTTAACTCCTCAACAAATAACCTGACAATTTATCTCCAGTCATCATGACTGATATCCTGGTATCGCACCTGAATAGATTAAATTGCCTGGAGTTTCAGCAGACACTTAGACATGCAGAAGGAGGCCAAAACACTTTCTAGCTGTTTTATACAGGGATTACCTTGCCCACCACTGAAACACAACAACCTCTGAGCTGGGAGGGGTGATTAATGCCTCTGCTTAGAACCATAGGCAGTCTGCAATTGCTGAAGCTGGAATTTGAACACAGGGATTAGCAGACTTGATGGAAAAATCCTCTTGGGATTGCAAGTGAACACAGTGGTAGGAGCATCAGTTCTGAATCATGTCTAAAAGGTGGAGCCTGCAGCAATTCAGCACCCGATAAGCCTCATGCTGAGTACATAACCATGTACCAGCTCCTATTACAGAGGAGTAACATTTCTTTTTGAGTAACAGCATTGCTCCCCAAAAGCCAGGGCAGTCTTTTAAAGTTCAGAGCTGCAGCTGTGAAAGTGAGTGAGTTCTGATCTACACTATTAAAGAGAAGATGGAAAATTATTTAAATAGACTTTTGAATGAGAAGATAAATGTCATTTGAATATGTTTTCTTTTGTTGCAAGGGGACGCTGCATTGAAGAAATTGTAAGTAAGCATACAGCCCCCTCTCCTGTGAGTCTCTTCAAAATAATACATTGTTAACGTTCCTGAGCATCACAGATAGTATAACTGGCAGTCAGCATGCTGTGACAAAACCATCAACTGCAAATTTGAACAAGGTGTAGAGGAAGTTTAAAGTTAATAGTGTTGTGAAATGTTGTTCACGAACAAAGTATAAATAGCAGCAGGACTTATTCATCAAATTGCACTATATTAATTTTTGCAGTGTATTTTATTCAATAATAATGGCAGCAGAAGAGAACCCTTTAAGGAGGATGAGAACAAGATAAAAAGTCTTCTGCTTGAGCCCTGCAAGACAGGAGCTTATATGCAGTGTATCTCCTGACCTGCTAGAAGACCAGCACTGCTGCAGGCTTTCCTTGGAGTCACCTCCCATATACTTAATTGCTAGCAATCACAGTAGTTCTGACATAAAGCGTACACTGTATGTGCAAGGTATTTCACTCCATGGTAATGAGTAAAATATTAGGAGCTATTTCTCCCCAAAGTTTGATGAGTATCTGCAGAGTGCAGAGGTATCAGTTGTCTCAGCTTCACAGAGGCAAGAAGGAGCAAAATGGGCAAATAACTCCCAGAGCTGCAGGGTGGGAACTGGTAGCAATGCCAGCCCAAGGTGAGGACCTGGTTGACAATATGCAGGAAGGAGCACGCTGACTGGCCTGGAGGAGAATCATGCTGCTATTCAAAAAATGTCTCTTTAAGAAGTGGCTTAGCTGTGCCTCTGGTCAGCCRTGCTCCCACTGCAGCTGGAATTTAATCTTGCAGGAGCACATATCTCCCTTGTGGAGTCACCTTGGCTTATTGTAGGACTCAAGTCCCCTGGAGGTAGCTGATTGCATTTTCAAAACACTCCTTCTTTACATATTTACACATCAAACACTGTCCAAGAAGCGGCGGGTTGCTGTGGTTTTGTTTTGTTTGATTAAATTCTTATTGAGAAAAGCTTCAAGAAAATAATGTCCTGAAGAATTTGGAGGGGAGGGAGCAAGGAGAAGGAACAATCCTAGCAAACAGCTGGTGGCTGCACATCTGAGCCAGCCAAGAAGGAGAAATGTGGGAGAAAAAAGTTATTCCGGGCTGGAGTACAAAGTAGTTTCAGAACAAAACATAAACAAAAAAACTCAAATCTATTTATGGGCAAGCAGGCTGCATTTCATTCTCACCCATGTACAAGTCATCTGCATTTATCAGGGTTCTTGCTGAGCCCTTATAGAGCAGTCGGCATGCTCTGACCACTACGTTGTGAGTGAAGACTGTACTGAAGCATAAGTTAATTCAAAGATGGGATGAATAACCTCCTTCACCACTTTGCCTTTCTTCTTTGTCCCAAAGTTTCTCTCCTGTGCTCCCTCAAGGCTCTTCCAGCAAATATTGCTTTGGGTTCCAGCTGCTCTAGTCAATTGAAATTACATTCCCTCGTAGAGTCCTTGATCCCCCAAGCTCTTGTGTTGTATCTATAAGAAATGCAGGATTAAGTGCTAGAAATAGCCTCTACCATAAGCAGTAGTAATTCACGGGCTCCTTATGAATTCCCTCTCTCCTGGGCAAGGACTGGAATAAAAGGGGTGCATGGAGAATACACATGTGCATTGCCATCTGCGAGGTGTTATCTTAGCAAGGTGACCGGCTATACCTCGATTTGTTACTAGGGAGAATTCATTCCAGAGCACTTAACGATGCAAATGTTGCCCTAGTCTGTAGTCAGGCCAGCTCTTCATATTTGGTTTAAAATCAAAGGCAAAGGGAGTTCTGTGCCTGACCTACTTTGGCTTGCAAGGGATGAGTTGACATCAAAGGAGTCCCCAGTGATCTCCATAAAAGTTAACAAATATGCGGTGATCCATGTGAACAATACCCCATCACCTCAACCAGACCCAGAAATAGTCTGAAGAGGGAAATGAGCCTCCAGGATAAGGTTAATAACATTTGTGCAATGCCAGTTCAGAGAAAAACAGCTCTGAGAGTGATGGATCTCAATTAAAGCCAACTGAAGACAGAGGGGAGACTCCCACGGTCTTTTGTGCATGGAAGGGCCACTGAAATCTCTAAGTAGGACAGTGTTGCATTGTGAGAAACATTAATTTCTTTGGATTGTTAGTGCAACCCAACTGATGTTTAGGTTAAAGAACTGAGCCAGATACGAGAAGCAGGGCTACATAAAATGATCTACCTTCATCTTGCATGCTTCAGTATCCTGCCAGGACTGGTTTTCCTTTGTGTATCACATCCATCTCCTGCATAGCTCCTTGAAGGATAACCCATTCAGGAAAAGCCAAAATAGAAAATCTAATTTTCCACCTCCTGGGCCAGCTGAGAAAACTAGAAACCCCAAAATAAAAACCAGCCTGTCTCAATCCAACCTCTGTTCCAATGTGTTCCTCCCCAAGCCCATTGCTTTGCTTTCCTCCTGGGTACTGGCAGCAATGGCTGTAGCCAATGCTTTGGGTGGGCCCGACACTCAGCTGAGAAGAGCAAGGGCAAAGAGATACAGTGCTCCAGTCTATCCTTCAAGTCTCATTTATCAGACATAGGCAGGAGAGAAACAACTAATTTTTTCTGGGAGATATATGAAAGAAAAGAAAAAATGTAGCAGCACAGACTGCAGTGGGCCTTTCCGGCACACTAATTACTAGCAAATTATGAAGAATTCTCTCACTGACATCATGCAAACCCTGCACTCTTGCAGCTCCGCAGTCCATCCTCCGCTCAGCCCCTGTGCGCTCCCAGGAGAGCCCCCAATGAAAGTCAGATGAGCTATTTTCATTTTGTTGGAAGTAGCCAAAGCAATTTTAGGAAGAGGAAGGTGGGGGCCTGCTGGTGTTTGCCAGAAAAATCTGAAGCATTCAACTCACGTCTTTGCAGCAGCAATCTCTCTCTGACAGCCCTTAAAAACCAGAGTGGTGGKGGGAAGTTGGAAAGTGGCAGCATGTGGTTTCCATGCCAAGCCTGCAGGTATATTAACTGTTGTTTTTCTCTTTTGAAAAGCAGGCAAAGGGGGCAGAGACAAAAATCCTAGAAAACTGCCTGCTCTGCTAAAAATTAAGCAGCTCATCATTACGCATTTGCTTTTGAACTCTGTTTAGCCACAAAAAATAAGATGGGGAGAGACAGACAAGAGAAACCCCTTTTTTTTCCCCAAAGCTTGGCTGTAGCGGGCTTGAATGACAGATCTAGGAAAGGTGGTACAGGACTGGAAAAGACAGCTTTCTTCCTACAAGGTGAAGATAGATACATGCAAAAGTGACAGTACTAAGGTCAGAAAAAACAAAACCAAGCTGCACTGCCATTTTAACAACACAATTCCCTGTAGGGTAGCTCAAGTGTCCTGTGATTTTTCTAATATATATTCATACAGTATCCAACTGCATGGTTTTTCCTCCATTTGCTTTCACCCTGCCGGCATTCCCAGCGCATAACAGCAGGTTACAATAGAGGCAAGGTGTGTGTGCTAGAGATTAGGCAGGCGACCGATAATCGGTGACCCTAATTCTATTCCTGGTCGTGGTATTGACTCACGGAGAGATTTTGGCCACTCATTTCATCTTGGCACCTGCTTCCTCAGAGGTACCATGCGGACAATGCTGTGCACCCACTTCACAGCAGCCTTGTATGTAGTGCTGCGCAAAATAAAGCAAAAAAGCAAACAGAACGAAACAAAGAAAACCACCCAGATAAAATCWGCTGGGGTCAAACACAATGTTCTGTTCAGCCTGAAACAAAAGTTTTGCTTTCAGGTGATTTAACTAATTTTTTCTTTCTTTCCTTTTAACAAAAAAGAAAAAAATGAAAAAACCCCACAGAGATCACTTGTAAGCCGAACACAGAYAAAGTGTTTTTGCTGTGGGGGAAAGAGCTTTAAACTAGATTTGAAGGGGGAAAGGGCTAAAACCAGGCTCACTAGAGAAGCCTGGGGGCAGCAAGAACGCCAGTGTTTGAGGGACGGTGTGCTAGCAAGGTCCTTCGGTCTGCTGTCTCAGTGTAGGTAGGGGATGGAGATCCATGCGGCAGCAAAGACACAAGGATTATTGATGTGTTAGAAACCACAGAAGTGCCTGAGAATGGTCCCGTAGGAATTGTGGCTTCTCCCCCTAARGAGGTGGCAGGACCAATAGCCCAACTGAAGTGCATCTACACAAATGCACACAGCATGGGCAACAAACAGGAGGAGCTGGAAGCCATTGTGCAGAAAGAAAACTATGATATAGTTGCCATCACGGAAACATGGTGGGATGACTCGCACAACTGGAGTGCTGCAATGGATGACTATAARCTCTTCAGAAGGGACAGGCAAGGAAGGAGAGGCGGTGGGGTAGCCCTGTATGTTAGGGAGTGTTTTAATTGTCTAGAGCTTAATGATGGTGATRATGGGGTTGAGTGTTTATGGGTAAGAATCAGGGAGAAGGCCAACAAGGCAGATATCRTGGTGGGAGTCTGTAACAGACCACCCAACCAGGATGAAGACGCAGATGAAATATTCTATAAGCAGCTGGAAGAAGTCTCACAGATCTTGTGGGGGACTTCAACTTACCAGATCTCTGCTGGAAATACAATACAGCGGAGAGGAAACAGTCTAGGAGGTTCCTGGAGTGTGTGGAAGAGACCTTCCTGACACAGCTGGTGAGTAAGCCAACTAAGGAAGGTGCCCTGTTGGACCTGTTGTTTGCGAACAGAGAAGGACTTGTGCGTGATGTGATGGTTGGAGGCCRTCTTGGGCATAGCAATCACAAAATGATAGAGTTTTCGATTCTTAGAGAAGTAAGGAGGGGGGTCAGCAGAACTTCTACCTTGGACTTCTGGAGGGCAGACTTTGGCCTGTTTAGGAGACTGGTTGACAGAGTCCCTTGGGAGGCAGTCCTGATGGGCAAAGGAGTCCAGGAAGGCTGGACATTCTTCAAGAAGGAAATCTTAAAGGTGCAGGAGAAAGCCATCCCCATGTGCCAAAAGATGAGCCAGTGGGTAAGAAGACCGGCCTGGTTGAACAGAGAGCTTTGGCTGGAACTCAGGAAAAAAAGGAGAGTTTATGACCTTTGGAAGAAGGGGCAGACAACTCAGGAGGACTATAAGGATTTCATGAGGTTATGCAGGGAGAAAATTAGAAGGGCCAAAGCCCAGCTAGAACTTAATCAGGCTACTGCCATAAAAGACAATAAAAAATGTTTCTATAAATACATTAGCAACAAAAGGAGGGCTAAGGCGAATCTCCATCCTTTACTGGATGYGGAGGGAAACATAGTGACAAAGGATGAGGAAAAGGCTGAGATACTTAATTCCTTCTTTGCCTCAGTCTTCAATAGTAAGACCAGTTGTTCTTTGGGTACCCAGCCCCCTGAGCTGAAAGACAGGGACAGGGAGCAGAATGAAGACCCCATAATCAAAAGGGAAATGGTTAGCAACCTGTTACACCACTTAGATACACACAAGTCCATGGGGCCGGATGGGATYCACCCAAGGGTACTGAGGGAGCTGGCAGAAGTGCTCACCAAGCCACTTACAATCCTTTATCGGCAGTCCTGGCTAACCAGGGAGGTCCCAGTTGACTGGAGGTTAGCAAATGTGACACCCATCTACAAGAGGGGCCGGAAGGAGGAGCCAGGGAACTACAGGCCTATCAGTCTGACCTCGGTGCCAGGGAAGGTTATGGACCAGATCATCTTGAGTGCTATCACGYRGCACGTACAGGACAACCAGGTGATCAGTCCCAGTCAGCATGGGTTTATGAAAGGCAGGTCCTGCTTGACTAACCTGATCTCCTTCTATGACAAGGTGACCCACTCAGTGGATGAGGGAAAGGCTGTGGATGTTGTCTACCTAGACTTTAGTAAAGCCTTTGTCACCATTTCTCACAGCATTCTCCTGGAGAAACTAGCTGCTCATGGCTTGGATGGGCGTACTCTTYGCTGGGTAAAAAACTGGCTGGATGGCCAGGACCAAAGAGTTGTGGTGAATGGATTTAAATCCAGCTGGTGGCGGGTCACAACTGGTGTTCCCCAGGGCTCAGTATTAGGGCCAGTTCTGTTTAATACCTTTACCAATTATCTGGACTAGGGGATCGAGTGCGTCCTCAGTAAATTCTCAGACAACACCGTGTTGGGTGGGAGTGTTGATCTACTTGAGGGTAGAAGAGCTCTACAGAGGGATCTGGACAGGCTGGATTGATGGACTGAGGCCAACTGTATGAGGTTCAACACGGCTAAGTTCCAGGTCCTGCACTTGGGACGCAACAATCCCGTTATGGAAGGCTTGGGAAAGGGTGGCTGGAAAGCTGCCCGGCGGAAAAGGACCTGGGGGTGTTAGTCGACAGCCAGCTGAACATGAGCCGGCAGTGTGCCCAGGTGGCCAAGAAGGCCAACGGCATCCTGGCCTGTATCAGGAATAGTGTGGCCAGCAGGAGTAGGGAGGTGACCGTGCCCCTGTACTCGGCACTGGTGAGGCCRCACCTCGAATACTGTGTTCAGTTTTGGGCCCCTCACTACAAGAAGGACATTGAGGTGCTGGAGCGTGTCCAGAGAAGGGCAACGAAGTTGGTGAAGGGTCTGGAGAACAAGTCTGATGAGGAGCGGCTGAGGGAGCTGGGGTTGTTTAGCCTGGAGAAAAGGAGGCTGAGGGGAGACCTTATCGCTCTCTACAACTACCTGAAAGGAGGCTGTAGCAAGGTGGGGTCGGTCTCTCCTCCCAAGTAACAAGCAATAGGACAAGAGGAAATGGCCTCAAGTTGTGCCAGAGGTTTAGATTGGATATTAGGAAAAATTTCTTCACCAAAAGGGTTGTCAAGCACTGGGACAGGCTGCCCAGGGAAGTGGTTGAGTCACCATCCCTGAGGTATTTAAAAGATGTGTAGATGTGGTGCTTAGGGACATGGTTTAGTGGTGGACTTGGCAGCGCTAGGTTAACGGTTGGACTAGGTGATCTTAAAGGTCTTTTCCAACCTAAAGGATTCTATGATTCTATGAAATTTCATCCTCTTTTTCGCATACTGTTTGACCAGTCCAAACTTGCATTAATGAGTTTCCTATCTACCATCCAGAATATTCACCTAGCTCAACTTGCAGAGCTTGTATTTCCATTAAGTACCATAAAAACATCAGATGAAAGTCTCTAAAGTACAAATTATTTTTGCTTTTGGGAAACAGAAAGGATAAATAGAAAACAAGTTGCCTCTCTATCAATAGTTTTAATGAAGCCCCATGTCCAGCAAAGTACATAAAGTTGAGAGTAAATGCTTCACTGGACCAGTCTATTTTATTAATGTGCTATTTTAATGATGTACTTAATGTGAAAAGATTTTTTGAAACCCAGTTTAAATGGTAGTGGGGAAGGTACGTAAATGGCAGTTCAGTCACGGGTCACTGAAAGTAAAACAAAGTYTCTCTAAAAAAGGCAGGGAAACTTTCTATGTGCTGTCCTCTATATTTGGATGCTCCTTTGGGTGACAAGTGTGCAACCCCATTAACAACATCTGCAATGAATTTAGAGATAGAAGAGTCTCTTGCAAAAGGGGTAATGCCAGAGGGTTAATGTCCTAATCCTTGTACATATTATTTGCTCCTAATGCCACAAACTAAAGATAACACTATAAAGTAAGGTGAGATTTACATAATGCTGATCAATTTGAAATGTACAGTAAGCAGAACTGCTTTTTGATTGCATTTCACAGTGCAGCAGCAGCAAAGTCTTTAGTTATTCAGGTCAGCTCTCACGCCAGCAATTGCACCTCTGCAAAGCGAGTTGGGGATACAATCGCACTTTAAGCCAGAGAGGAGGAAAACCCATTTATTTCGATACATTTAAAACTGTTTGAATGTTGCGTGTTCCAAACGCAGCCAGAGACGAGAAAGCTTTTAAGGTTTGTTTGGCTTCTGCTTGAGAAAACTCAGCCTGGGGAGGGCAATGGCCAAGGGATGGGAGGTGGACGCTGAAAGTAAGCAGGCAGATCTCAGTGTGGGGGGATAGTGGGAAGCAAGAAGTGGGATAGCAAAGGATGAAGGAATGAAGTGTATTTAAAGATCTTCTCTTGYGGTTCAGCACTACTGTAGCAGGCAGAACTGCTGGTTGGGGGCAAGGCTCTATAGGAAGGTGTTCGGTGAGCCCAAAGTTAGGCTAGCAGAGGGTGCTGTAGGTCAGGCTCTCAGCACAGTTGCAGAGCTTCAAAGAGAAAGGAAGACTCTGCACTGCACTTGCTGGAGGAGGCAAGGTGCACTGCAGGGTCTGTGCAGAGGCAGCTTGCTTGTTTACTCAACTTTTGTACTGCCATTAGTCCAATGCCTGCTAAAGCTCTCCATTTCCAACAGCGTTTTTTTTTTGCATGCTTAAAAAGCAGCAATACACATGCAAATGTATGTGTGTTGATAAAATCCACACTTCAGATGCATTATTTAAGGTGCAACCAAAAATATACTTGGATTTTGGCAGTGCTTACAAATAGATTCGTACCCCAAGCCTTACCTCACACCTAAACGTGAGTGAAGATAAAAAAGAGTTTGTGCATAATCCACCATGCTGCTTAGTAAGCAAACATGAAAGAGAAAGCAAAGCACTATTTGGAGGAGGGAGAGAGTTATCTGAGAAATACACTACTAGGTGTACCTTAGATAATGACTGGCTTTAGGCTAAAAACTCATCACACTAATGTGGAGAGCCATTTCGCAGGTGAGACTGCTGCAGATGCCAGCCCACTGAGCCAACTATCCAGTCTGAGCAAATCTAAAAGGCCAGTATCCACCACTGAAGCCAGTTAACTTGTTTCCCTCACTGATGGAGGCAACTTCTGTAAATAGGATTTGGCCCAGCAGCAAGCAAAGTGAACGGAAAAGCTTCAGTTGCCTTCAGGGGCCACAGTAAGAGGTAAAATGGCCATGGCAATGTGCAGAGGTTTGSAAAGTTTTCAGCCCAAGAACTATTCCCCATTTGAGTACCCCACATTCCACATCACAAACCTGCAGTGCGCTGGGGCCGATGCCAACACCCTTACAAGCACAAAGAAGGCACATTCAAAATTGTGGAAGGGCCTCATCCCCACCGCGGTAGAGCCGCAGTAAGAGTCATTTGCAGAATGACATCTACCACCATTACAACCTTTGCAGCGAAAAAGAGAGACGCTTTTTAAAATTGCATCAATTTCTGAGTGTCATGCCCATAATTAGCTATGACCCCACACTAACTGTGTTATAAGGCACTGTGAAAGAAATGATGGGGATGCATTTTTTGCCAGCCCCTCAAGTTTTAAGAAAATAATTGCTTAAGCCTCATAAATAATAATTTCAATTGATGAATCATTTTGAYTCATTTTAGGTTTCAAGTAATATTTAATAGTGCCATGCAGTAAAGTAATTGTGGAATTAAGAATTCATTCGTCACTCATGTATGTTCTTATTTGAATTAGATGAAGTTAAAATTACTATTTCTTTTTTAGAAGGATAATTTAAATGACAGTAAACGTGTTCATGATTTCACCAAGAGTTTAGAAAAATCTCCTAATATTAAAAGATTGTAATCAAACCTTGTCCCCCCATACTCTTTCACACACACAAAAACACACAAACATACTGTCTCCCTCCCCAAGTGTGTAAAGCTTTGTTCTTACAGCCCAGAAAACATAACACTTGAGTAACCTTTCACATAACACTTGAGTAACCTTTCACACTGAACTGAGAGTCTCTTTCTCCAAGTGAAAATCATGCTTTTGATGTCAGTCCAGACATGCCGAACACAGGATTTCAGACTGAAAAGAAAAATGTCCGAGATAATGAAAAATGTCCTTCTCTCTCCAGGGAGTTTTACAAAATTATTTTTATGATCAGAAATAATTTACTGATGGGAAATGAGATGCCAGTTACAAGGAAACTCAACATTAGTCCCAATAATTTGTCCTGTGAATGACTCACAAATCTCAAAGCATTTGGTCAGCAATAAGTTGCATAACCCAGAGCGATGTGGTGCAAGAAACCCYGTGTCCATCTTACAGATGAGGATGTGAGTTTGAGAGACCCTAACCACCGTCTAAAGTACTCTCCTGTCTTCTCCCTTCTTCATCTTCTCCTTCACAAAATGACAATCCCTCTCCCTGTCTGAAGGGACAAAGGAGTGAGGAATGGATTTTTGGAGCCTGATAGAACATCATCTGCAAGCAGACGGGGAAACAAGACTCAACCAAAGGGGATCAAAAAGGCAAAAGGGAACACAAGAGCAAAACCCAACAACGCCTGTCATTTGGGTTTTTCAAGTGAAATGTTAATTAGGACCTAATGAAGGTTCTTTAAAGCAGCTAACGTTTTACTATAGCATGGGAGTTAGGATATGGCTGAACCAACTACAGTCAATACTCCTTTCATGTGGTGAAGAAGGAAATGCTGATGCATTTTCAGGCAATGATGAGGTCGGAAGACCTTTCAGACTCTGGCCTGGCAACCATGAGAAAGGAAAGTGAGGATCCCACCAAGACATGGGATCAGCCTGGTCAATCCTCTYATAAAAGTAGAGGGCTGGAAGGGAAAAAAAGCAATTAAAAAAAGAGGGAAAGGGCTCAAGATTGATGAGGTGGGCAGTAGCTCATATTTACATATCTGGGGCCTCCTTGACAGCAGAAAAAATAAGTTAACCCAAAAAACAGAAATCTAATCTACATTCACTTCCCAACTTGTCAAAAGTCCTCAGTGTAAAGCAGCCGCACTTGGCTGCACAGAGGTGTTCCACAGAGGGACCCCGACCAATAAATCTGTTTGATTTCCTGTTATGAGAAGCAGACAAAGAGATATGGCTAGGGATGGGCAGAGCTGTCTGCATAAGGGAAGAGCCTGTGCTTTCACCCCAAACTCAAACCCACCCTCTCCAAGGTTAGGAAAAGTTCAGTTCACTTTGGGGATTTTTTAGCATTATTTCTCATTTTTGCATGTTCCCGTGGGAGCTGGAAGTAGATGGGACAAAGCATTTCTTTCCTGCTGGCAACAAACAGCCCTGAAAGTGTCACACAAAAGTTTGTTCTTGAGAGATTTCCAGTCCAAGGGTGTGATCTTGCAACCCTTCCAGATGTGAATAATGCAGTGACATTTTTTATGGGTTTGCTGTTGGTAAGAATTTCTTGGCATTACTCTACAACTGTTTTCTCCCCACCACTTCTTCCTTGCTTTCTTCACCCCTTCATCCAGTGCACATTACACATAAACAGAAAAGGAAAGCAAAGTTTTCAGACCAAAAAGACTTTTTTCCAAAACCCTGGGGAGAACCTGCACAATGGTAACGATATTGCAGAACAGCAGCTGTTTGATAAGGTTCCTCTCAGGAGGTGACATCAGAAGTCGAATGCTATTTTGCCCACAGTACATAGACTAACAGCCTGACCCTGCAGTCCCCGACTAATAGACGTTTCATGGCATAAATTTTCCAGAAGTAGAGCAGGTCCATGACAACATTTGAAAGCAATTGGGATGAATGTGGTGGCATTTCAATCTATTTTCTGAAAAACCACAACTAATACCCGTGTTCCTGCAAATGTATACTTTCAGTATTGCTGGTAATTGACCTACAACTTCAGCAACCATGACTATGGATGTAAATTTGCTTTTTCGACTTTATTTTGTTGGTGGTGTGCTTTTTTTTCTTTAGAGAGACCCAAAATCTATGAAAAGGAAACTGATTTTGATAAGATTGAGCGGGTGGAATTAAGAAGCAAACACAAAATCCAGTGCACCGTAAGCGGGAATCCTGACCCGAAGATCGAGTGGAAGTGGCAGCCCTGCAGCCTCACAGACACACTGTAAGTGGACATTCCTATGGGGCAACATGTTGCAAAATGGTTTGGTAGTTTGAAGTCAGTTTTTCTTTCCAGTTAAAAATCACGAGCAGTGATTCCTCACCTAAAGATCTCAAGGGTTATAAACCCAGCAGATATCTAGTTGTGTATGACCTTCTTGGAGTCACAAGCACCTTCTATATTATAAATTTAAAGTGGCTAAAGATCAGGCTTGAATTTTCTTTAACTTGACCAGCAATGCCCCTCTGACTTACCAAGATCTTTTCTTATACCTCTCGGATGCAGCCTACATGGTTGACAAAGAAAAAACAGATAGGTGCTTTCTGCCTAGAGGTAACACACTTTTCTCCCCTGTAAGAGCTATTGTCAGACAAACCTGCTAAAGGTTTGGCTTCATTTAGTTGCTGTATGGAATTTATGCCACTTCCTAAGGGCTGTCTTCACTAGTGCACACTGAGCACGGGCTCCTGTGGCAGCATCTGTGTTGCAGAAGCTGGAAGAGGTAACCAGGCCTTCACGCCTTACTGAGGAGCCTTCTTTGCTAAAGTCTGGAGGCAGCCTGAGGTGTGAAGACGCAGAAGCAAATCACTGGGTCAAAACTGTCAGAGAGGAATGAGGCAAGTTAAAACACAAGATGCCTTTCAAGATTTGCCTTATACAAGTAGACATTTTCTTTGCTCCTGCTGTTATATGAGCAGAGTGATCTATAGAGAGAGGTCTTGGCTGAGGTAGCCCCAGGGGACATACAGGAGCCATGTATAACATTTCTGACTGCACTTCAACTCTTCTCTGCAATGAGAGGGCTGAAGTCAGTTTTTCCATCCATAAAAAAAATGAAGGCAGGCCTAGGAAGCAAGAGAGAAAATTGCTGGATGGTTCCTTATTTTCTCACCATTTCAATCCTTTTCCAAATGCTGTGAATGGCAAGTCATGAGACAGGGAAAAATCACAGAGAAACTCCTTTCCCAGGTTCTCTGCTGCAGCAGTTGCAGTGATGTTGGGTGATCTAGTCTCAGGTTGGGTCTAAAAAGTGACCTTGTGTCCTTCCACAATGGAAGTAGCCTATTACTTCATTCAGGTAGTTACACTGCTCCTGCAGGAATAAAACAGCAGAGATTTGTAGGCTTCGGTAGGGCTGTTGGCATCGCAGGTCAGCAGAAGGCATACAAGCTGCTGCTTCGGAGGTGTTCAACAAGAGCAGAATGGAAACGCCATAAGGAAACAGGTTATGCATTCTGTGGGAAAGTCACAGAGATGACCTGAAATCTTTTCCAGACCTTTCTGTCTAGCAAGAGAGAATTGGTCATGAATGCTGAATTAAGCCAGATTCAAACCAGTGACCTGGTGGCAAAAGACCTCATATAACCCTTGTTCCAGCTCTCTGACTCTCTGATCTTATCAATTTAAATACAATTGCAGAGTGGTGTCTACCTCTCCTGGCCTCCGGGGCAGCCTTATCTTTTTCCAGCAGAAGCTGTAGGAGGATTCCTGTGGGAAATGACACAGACCCCATTTCCTTCTGTTGTCTCACTTCCTCTCTCTCTCTCTTTCTCTCCCCCTCCTCACTAGTGCACTTTGAATCCCAGAACACTATCATTGTCCCTTATAGCTGTGATGTGATTTGCTTCCTTTGAGTTTTTTCCCTTCATCCTCAAGACAGAATTGTGCCTTGCAGGAAGTCRCTCAAGACATCTTCTAATTAGGCTCTTTTGAGAGCTATAAACCCTCCCTTGACCTAGGGTGTTACCTATGCATCTTGTGTGGATTTTACAAAGCCACAGCTGATTTATGGATTAGTTTTCTGCAGCATCGGCCCTTGGTCATCACCTATAGATGTCCATATTCATTTTACCTCCTATAATCCTGATCTGCTATGGTGGGCTCAGAGGCCGCCGGGACYGGCCATGGGAAGTGCAGTGCCTCTGCTGAGGCAGAGAAGGCCATAAGGACACTTTCCTGTCGTGCATTGTGGCAACGTGTGCAAGGTGCAATTGCAGCTAGTTGTGGAACTGAACTGACTTCACTAACGTGCCGTCACGGAGTCACAGTTCATAACACCCAGCCGTGCTGGACTGGAGCTGAGCTGGCAACTTTAAAATGAAAGGCTTCCTCGAGTTGCACAGCTGGCAGCACCCCCAGCCAGGATGCCTGGAGCTCTAGCCTTGCTGAAGCCTTTGCGCTCCTRAGCATGAGAAGGCCTGTGTCTCTGCTCATTTATTCCAAGGGCTGTAGTTAAAGAAGATAGAAAAGCCTTTTGCTGTGGATGGTGCAGATATACCTTCCCGAATGACTTGCTACATACACTGCTCTTTGCCCGTAATTCAAAACCGAAGACTGATAACTGACTGAGATATGGTTATCTTCTGGGGAATATGCAATACTAAAGGAGCCTTCTGCTATTGTTGTCCCAGTATTTATCCATTCTACTCCCTCAGCCTGCAATTCATGTTGAAAAGCTGAGCAGATAGACAAACGTGCTCAGCAACATTCACCTCCCCACAGTTTTGAATGACTGGCATTTTGAATTTTGAAATGCACCACAAGTGCTAAAAGAGCACTTAAAATGCCACAACTGCATTAAGTTGGACTATAATTCATATTAGCCAGATTAAACACACATGATTTAATTAGTTGTCCAGTATTTTCTATTTTCAATCTTCAGAAAGTTTGGGGGGTTTCCTTGCTGGTTATATACCGATCTTTGTCTACCTCTGTCAAGGTGCTTTGTAAATAATYTTGAAATGTTGCGATGAAAGAATACAATAGTTTCACAAAGACGTAACAATCTCCAGCAGCAATAGCTTTTAGGAGTTTTTAAGGCCTAAGACTACTGTCTAAGAATGATATTCTCTCTCTTTAATAATGCCTCCCTGGGTTATCTGCAGTGAGTCGGGTTCTTGAACACCACCTTTGCTTTCCTATCTCCAGATGCAACCCTGATGGGCAAAAAATTGTGGTTGAGGAGAACATGTTCATAGGCAACAAGATCAGAAGCATTGAAAACATAACCATGAAGCATGGGGATAAAATAAAGGTATGTGTCTGATGAAAATCTGAGCAATGATGTCATGGAATAGCAGTGGGCTTTACAGAGGGGACGCTGCGCTCACATGGAGCTCTCTGCCCGCAGTTCCCAAGCTGCTGCGGGTTGTTAGCATGCTTTAAATTCCACAGCCCTGGGATCATTTTCAGATCTTTGCTGTTTATAAATACCGGGATTCTGGCAATGATGTCACATACCCTGTYTAAAACTCTCCAAAGACTTTTGGGTCAAAAACCTCTCTGTCTCCCTCAGTCTTGAGAAAATGTAAGACTGGTTCAGTGCAAGGGGGGTCCTGTGAAGCACACACAACTGATAAGGACTCTGAGTTCATTAAAATGCTTAGCACTTAGAAAGCACTTTGTACTGCTCAACCTTGCCTACCCTCCCAGTAGCAGGAGTTAAACAGCGGTGTAATTTAAGAGGCCTTCGGTGGCCAGAGGTAGCTGGCCTGATTTTCAGAGTGTATAAGTGCCTGCAGTACCTGTCTGTTTCAGCTGGAGTTGTCAATGTTTCTTTACCCATTTGGGTTGCCAACCATGTTACCAAGCCAATGAAGGTGGGAAAACCTCCTTCCTTCCACGCTTCCCTGCCTGCTTCCCCTTCCAAACAGCACCAGGAGCACACTTCCTGCATGAACTGCAAAGATCCCAGCCACGAATTATCAGTGTTAAATGCCTCCCGGGTACCTGTGGTGATACTGAGTGATATTGTTTACACATGTCCATGCTAATCCTTGAGAAATTGCTGCAGCTGTTCTGCTCTAGATTCACAGACTTCTGGTTATKCTGTGGAGAAGATACCGTGGTCTGGCTCAGACAGTTGTTTCACCCCTGTTGGACTTATAGAGGTTTGTGGCATTAGCAGTGGTTTTGCAGCTACAGGTTTCAAGGTGGATGCTCCAGATAAGTTTAGTGCCTAATCCTGCAAGGTGCTGAATGCTGCAGTTCATACCCTGGTATACCTTTAAGCATTATGATAATTTTTGGGCTACTCCCATGCTTAAAGTTAAGCGCAAAGCTAAAGTGCTCTTCTGGATTGGGTCCAGACTAAATCAGCATCTGGCAGGATCAGTGCCTTAGCCATCTGCTCTTTCTCATGGAGACTTTCCAGCTCTAAACATAATCTAAAACAGAGCTCTGAAAACATGGAGGTTGGGAAGGAGAAAATCAGTGTTCGCATTTCATTTCTGAGTTTTTGCCTTGCTGGAAGATATTTATAAATTGGATTTATTTAGATGGCATAGTGCCCCTTAAGCTCTGTTTTTAATATATTCTCTAACAATTTTAGATCTTAGGTAAAAGCATCTACCTACAAAGTGCTAATTACTTGTAGAAAATGGAGGTTGGTGACATGGACCTACAAAGTTTCTTCCTTTTCTAAGACCTTCTGGTTGCTGCATGGACTGACAAGAGTTTTGCGGCTCTCATGGCTACTGTTTCTCTCCATATATACAGTCTGTGTAAATATATGATCTGGTGTCCAAGAGCTTAGTTTATATCTGATGATCAGTCTTATGTTAGTTATGTTAGTTATGTTAGTCCCCATGTAAAAGTGAAGGGTTTCTCAATTGCTATGACTCAAAAAATATCTGTTTGCTGAATTGTCCCACATGCTGGGATAGTGAGACACATCAACAACACAAAATTAGAAACATTTTTCTTTGTTTTATGCATACATACACCAATCCCATTTCTTCTTTTACCAACTTTGCTGAGGCAAATATGCAACTGGGTGAAATTTTAGTCTGCTAGTGGACTTAAGATGGGATTTGGCTGCAGTCTCTGAATGAGGTGTTTTAGGAGTGCCACAGATCTCCTGGATCCAGCGGGGCACTCCAAACACATCCTCAGTCTATGCTGGTGCATGATTAGGGACTTCCAAGCTTTCCCCTATCACCTAATTTCCCTAGAAAGAAATGTACTTCCAGGTACAGTAATCAGAGGAGAAATAGTGCTCCACTCCCGCAGAGGACACCATAGCACCCACCCACAGGTCAGTCCAGACATCACCATGTGCCTGAGTTTACTGCCTGTAAAACGTGGTGGACATTAGAGTGCTAGGAGAAGGGAGGCGCAACTGCTTAGTGGAATGAGGAACATGAGGGAACCTCTGTACGAGGACCCCACGCAGTCCGCAAAAGGGCTCCTCTTGTTCCCTATGAGCTTTGCTGCTGCTCACACCTTGAGCACCACAAACAGCCCCGAGGCTGCTCCTCGCTCTGCCCTGCACAGCCACCTCTGCTTTTTCTRTAGAATCCAGGCATCCTGAAGTATTCATTTTTTAGACATGTTCAAAAGCTCAGTCTACATCCCTTTAACTTAAGCTTTTCCATATTTCATTATTAAAGTTTCATAAAAATACTTCTTTACAAGTTACATAATTTTACAATTTATAGTATATTAATTATTTTCATCTCCTGCTGATCCACTGGTTGAAAACACATTCTGAGGTGTTTCCTAATAATCTTTATGTCGTGATTAAGATTTATTCAAATTAATAAAACTAGATTTTATGAATCTCAGGTTTCAGCACTTTGTCTCCCTGCTTACATTTCCCTGCAGACAATTCCTCTCCTTCCCTCTTTCTGAAGTCCAAGGCTATCTGTGTTAAGTGGAGTCTTTAGATAATAGAATATAATTCAAAAAAAGACACTGATGAAAACTCGTAGCCTTCAGACTTTTCCTTGTGTTTTATCAGTTGTTATTCCCACCAGAAATGGAATAGACAGGAAACAGCCCAATCCATTCCCACCATGTCCTAGCAAGTAATTCATCTGCATTGACTAGCCAGACGAAATAATAAAGATGTTGGAGTCTGACTGAGCATAGCTTTTATTGACTGTGTTATGAAGCTGGGATTAGCTGAGATTGGTTATTTTTCCTGTGTGATTTGAGCCTGTCCAATGATAGCTGGAGTCTCAGAGCAGAAGGTGGAATTTACCTAGTCTCAGATTTCTCAGCATCCCTAGAGTTCACCCTAGAAGAACCGTAGCAACGCATGCTGGTTCAGCAACGTATGAAAAAATGATTAACTTTTTAGAGCTGCTAAAAATATGGGAACAAACCCGCAGAAATTACCAGATCCAGAATCTTGCTCAAAAGCTAGCTTGCAGGTCAGCAAGCATTTTTCCAGCAGACCACTGATGCTTGATGTGATCTTTGATCAGATCAGGATCTTTAGACATCTATTTGACAAAAGTGGCATGTAAAATTGAGGTCTCTTGTCATCTTCGTCATAATGATTATTCCATTACAATTCCACACATAGAGAAGTGAATTTCACCCCCTCCTGTCTTCTAAAGGCTGAGTATCATTCCTAAAGAAAAGCATGTGGTTATTGTTAACGTTTTGATGTACTTCACTGAAGTTTTGGTCAAATAGTGGTTGAGGCAATTGCATCACGCTAGTWTAATTTTCCTGGTGGTTTTGAGTCAATATTGAATTTTCACTTTGTGATTTAAACTACTGTGTAGCTACCTCTGAAGACTGTTTTTTAACACCAGGTGAAACACCCATGATTGCATGAATTGCCTGAATTTCCTCTTCAAGTTGCAAGGAGCTAGGTTGCTGTTTTATTTTCTTTCCTTTTAGTAAACTGAACATACTGGTCTGAGCTTGGGAGAACAGGACATGGCAGAAAAGAATAGCAAGATCCATACATAATTCAGTCCTCATTGGGGGTTTCTATTCATCTCTTTTCTCCCTTTCATGTATATATGAGAAAGTGGCCTGGCCATGTGGATGTTTCTGCAATGAAACTCATACATCTCTTCTGCTGGTGAAATTCATAACCACTCCAGAAAATCGACCAAAAAATGCCAGGTTTAAACCTCCTGAAGGAACAAAAAGACTACATTAGAGTAGTGGGATGCGTTTGGTGAAAAGTATGTGAGCAACTCAGTAGGGCTGTTTAAATCTGTCACCCTGTGTGGGTGCCCGTTTCAGTGAGCTCCCACAAGCCTTGTCACATTAGTCTCTGGCAGGGGAAGGTGAACAGTTACACGGCTGGGTTTTTGAACAAAGCATCCACTCTCTGGGAGACTAGCCCAGGTGTTTCAGGCACTACCCAAGCACAGGAGCACATGGACTATTACACTGTCCTTGGCAGGTCTTCTTGAGAGAGCCTGGCTAGCTCTCTCAAGGGACATAAGAAATGTCCCTCTGTCTTCCCTGCCCTCTTAAATTCATTAGCTGCAATCACTGGGTGCGAGGAAGAAGCATGGGGGTGGTAATTGCTCATGACTAGCCAGCACCTACCCACCCACCCTAGGGCCAGAGAGTGATCAGTCCATCCATACTAGAAATGTATACCAGTTCCTCCAGAGGCACCTCAGACCTCCAGTTTTCCCCAGTTTCCTGCCCTGTCGAGCACCTTTCCTGATCACACGGTACTACCATCCGCTCTGCCATACKCTGTGAGGAAGGCAATGATTGTTTTCATTTTACAGGGAGAGAAACACCCACTGCCAGAGATGAGAGCAAACCCTAGAAGTTCCCAGTCAACTCACAGACTTCTATCGCTTGTCCTCAGTCCATGTTTTGAATGAATGAACTAAGATCATGGATCAGAATTGTCAGGCTATAAAAAGAAGTGTTATTCTGTGCCATTCAAGTAGATGGATTGGGAGCTAGCTGAATATTTTCTTTGTGGGGTCTCTGGTGAAGTTCCTATAATTTCATCTCCCTCTAGCAACCTCCACCCCAGCTCTGCCAGAGTTAGACAGCTGAGAAGTTTTCCACCCACTTTTTCTACTCCTCATCCTCGCCCACATATAGCTAACGAAGTGAAAGAGAGAAGAATTGTTAACTAAAGCCATTGGAGGGGGGGATTAGACAAAGGAAAGAGAAAGCAAGGAATAACAAGATATATTAATTCATGCTGGCTCCAGCTTAAAAAAAGGCCTTGATGCTCTGTCCTTACTACAAGATGTCTTAAAACACTCATGGAATAAGGCTGTGGAATGTTATTTGGCTGCTTCTAAAATAGCTTGTTTTTAACAGTTCGGGAACATTACAGTGCAAGACATATGGACTTTATTGAACTATTCCATTACGAGTTTTCCCAGCAGCAATGTCTATTTACTTGTCATAGCTGTTCTTCAGAGATCAGTCATTTTATTTCTTTTCTTATTGAGTTTTAAACTTAGCTTATTCTTTTATAGTAATTATTTATTAGCTAATAATCCCTTCTTTGGGCTYGCAGTATTGGGTGGCCTTTAGGTTAAGTAATAGGAAATGGAGCCCTTTACTTCCAAATTCAACACAGGCAATCAAAACTGGTCCAAAGGATGTTTGATGTTTGGTATGCAGTGAACTCACAGAATCTCAGAACAGCTCCTGCTAGGAAGATGTCTAGACATTACATGCCAATAATTTGTTATTAATTACCATTGGTTCTAGCGCAGTCKGCTAGGACTGAAGCTAAGGACTGAACAGCCACCTAGTTTGTGCTACCACTTGTGGCTGGAGTACATTGGCAAGGGTTAACGTGTCATTTAGTCAGAACTGCTCTTGACTAGGACATGGAGTGGAAGGTAAACTAAAAACTGTGAACTTCCAGGCTGTAAATAGTTCATGACTAGTAATTTCACTGAAGAGAGACGATGTTTCAAGGCAATTGCAGATTTCACATCAGCATCATTATTTAGGCTTAGCAGAAAGCACTGTGCTCTGTCTGGGAGCAGAGTTTTCTGAGTAGAAGGCATGAGAAACAGCTTTGATGTGAGCCCTGCTTTGAGTAAGAGGTCGGACAGGAGACCACCAGCGGTCCCGTGCAGCTAAGGTCTTTCTGTGATTTCATGAGTCCGGATGTGGCAAATGCCAACATGTCTCAAACTTTTCTATCCTGGCTCTGATTCCAGGAATGGAAAATACTTTGCCAGGTGCATGGACCAAGCGGACAAAGTAGATTATCCCCTCAGAATTTTTTCCGCTCTATACTAAAGGTCCCCAAATGCTGGGACTGTGCCACTCCACTGAGGGAGAACTCTGCTAACAGTTTTCACTGTTAATAATAGGAAAAGATTCTTACGTTTAGTTGCTCAAGTTCAAACCATTTTCTCATTCGATTTCTTTTAGCAGACTTTCCTTGAAATGGTTGCATTGAAGGTATAGGCATTTAGAATAACAAAATCCTTATCCCTACCTGCCACAATGACCAAGTACAGACAAATTTCAAATTTTCAAGTTTGTTCAACTTGGGTTGCCTACAGTAACAGGTGATGAATCACTGTCAAAACACCAGCATTGTGAATACTGTGGGGTTTAACATCTGGGTTAATAGAGGTTACTTTTCAATGGGATCTCCTTGATTGATTTCAATGGGATATCCTTGATCTACAGATACTTCAAAGAGCAGATACCGCTGCTGGCTTCCTAAATGTTTCTTTCAGATTCCTTTTGGTAAAAGACAAAACTATGTGGTCTTATAGAAGGAAGGAGGATTTGGATGCCCTCTGGTATAGCATGTGTGTGTTCCAAAGCATCACTCTRTTGAGAACTAAACCAGGATTAGGTTAGTTTGGCAACTGAAAACTTAATATTTAAGATGCTAGAAAGATAACTGGACTCCCAATCTCAGGGATTTACCCAGGAGCACACAGCTAGAGTGAAAAGCTGATGCATAATGATTTCAAGGGATTCATCTTATTACAAGAAAATCACTCAAAATCCTTCATTTCCAGCTCTGAAATCACATATATTTTTCTGCTGGATGCTGCAGGTATAAAAGTCACATTTTGGAGGACTCTGGGAGGCACTAGTTCTAAGACAAGACAGTAAAGTGCGTTATCTCTTGTGCTCAGGTGTGCGGCAAACTGGTATCCAAATGCATAACAATGATTTTGAGCATACAAACAAGAAAAKCACTTTTTCTTTTCCTCAGTAAATTTTTCCCAAGAATTTGTCTCCAGATTGTTTCTTGCCATCATTTAAACATCTTTTTCACCTTCACATCTAGACACAATTGAGATTAGCTAAGATGAGGTCTCGGTATAGCTATTTGCTCTTTTTTTTTCCCCCCACTACCATGTCAGGCTTTTCTTGAGTTACGTAGTTAGAGAAATTAGCATCTGTCTGTGTTCATGAGCATATGTGTGTGTTTACCTCTGGGCTACCAAACACAGCCTGAGGCATTGCATCAGTTTTCAGAAGAGTCACCGTGTCACCCCTAACACGTTGGACATATTCCAAAATGGATAATTACATTCCCCTTTACGATTTTAACTGGCTCTACAGTATTATCCTCGACTTCCCATCTAGAGCTGTCACTTAGCAAGACTAATAGTTGTTAAATAGCTGTCCAGATTTATCCCCTTCTGTCCTCAGCACGTACATTTATATTGGCTTTTTCTATTCCCAAATATAAAATTCTAAGATCCAGTAATCATGAGAAGAAAGATCTTGGTCCTGATTCAGCAGTAATTCAAAAGGCAGTGTCTACTGCTTAATGTCAGGAGTAGTGCTCTGAACATGTGCTTGTTAATAACCTGTGGCATTAGGCCCACTGCTACAGGAATAGAAGAAGGAGGAGGAGCAGACTGCTTCTCTGGGTGATTTTATATCCAAGTTAGAGCTATTTTCACATCTTAAATAAATCAGAATTTCACAGCTCTTTCTTCGGTGGACACCAGAGGGAGCTGGATTTACTGGTCTCCTGTTTTCACCCCTAAATTTGGTTTGTCCCTATTCTTGGTTAGTTTCTATGTTTGGTGCCCAYGAAAAGTAGATACTTTTCCACTTGCCTGTTATTCTGCTGAAAATGTACCCCATTAGAATGTAAAATGCACATGGGATCAAAACGTTTGAAACTCATTTCCCTACAGGATTTAAAGTGCCAAAGCTCAGAAAATCTTAAATAACTCTCTGAAAATACATCCTGCACAGCTATAGACACATTCATGGTGCAGCTTTATGAGGAGTAAAGGAATGTCTTGTGTGAGTTTAGTTTAGGATATTAAAAAGAAAGTCCAGAGATGCTTTTGTGCACTTCAAAGCGTCTCTGGAGATAAGGACAAAGGGCCAGAGGGTGTTATAAGTTTTGATTCTCAAAGACCTTAGAGAGGACAGTAAAGAAAGTGATATTCATTCCAAATGTGAGGGCTCAGAGTTCCTCAGGTGAATGGCTGCAGGGGAAGCAAAGTAATCTTCCAAGAACATCTGTCTTGGTGGGTTAGACCCTGCTTTCTTGCTAGCAGCCCAAAGGAAGTATTAGAAATAATTAAAGCCATGACCTGTGGATAGTCCTCCATGAGCTTGTGGTGTTGCATCATGACAGGGACAGGGGAGTGCCATATGGCTGGCTCCTCATTAAGAAGACCCTATACAGAAGCAGGAGCTTAGGATGTTTAARAAACACAAGTTCTTAAGGATGTGTTTGAGTGCAGCCCCATAAGTAACTGAACCATTTCCTTTTTCTATGTGGTGAAGCTCAGGACCAGTGTTCCTTCCTTCTCCTTCACGATCCTCCCTTTCTGCATTTGCCAAGTGTCTTAGCACAGGCAGCTTCTCCAGAGCTTCCTTACTTACCACACAAGTTCTGGTAAGGCTCTGAGGAAGGGTTATGGAATCAAGTGCCTTCCAACCACAACTTATGAGCTGAGGCCCAMAGGGGCCACATCCCTCCCTCCCTTCTCTGGGGTTATAGCAAAGCAAAGCAAAATCCTGCAATATTCTTTATACCACATCCATACGAATGACCATGCAAATGTGGGTGTCCTGTTACCCATGGAAACCATAACTGAAGTGCWGAAAAGAAAATAGGTGGATATGGGGCTTCATTTCCAGTGTCTTAGATGAATCTTCCAGGTCCTTCACTTTAGCTTTTTGCTGATGTTGTCACACAAAGACCTTGGCGGTGTGTCAAAGGGGAACCCTGTTTTTCATGGGGGAGACAGGAAGAAAAGAAGGGGAAGGTTTAGGAATGAGGAGGGAAGAGAATTAACTGGGCTGAGGTGATGTGAGATGAGAGACCAAAAACCTAATAGAAGCACTTGCCTGTTTGTGAGCTTCACTCATTACCAGAAACTCACTTGTTAACTGTTTTTCTACCATAAAAAATACACTTATCCACTAGTCTCAAGCCTCTCTGCTAAGCCTAYGCTACACTCAAAGCCTTTACTTTTTCTCTCTTTGCTTGGCAGATTGTGAGCACACTAACTATGGAAAACAGCAGTGCATCAGGAATCTATTACTGTGTGGCTTCAAACAGGATCGGCGAAGAAGAGAGGAGCATTGAGTTCTACGTCTCAGGTAAACAACACAAGAGACACTACACAAAAACTAGATGCTGATGATCTGATTTACCTTAAAGTTTTATATGGCTGGTGAGTGCTTGTTAAAACTTCTGGGAATCCCTGCATGCTGTGTTTTCAGAGCGCTCCCAATCACCCAGTCCCAGGCTCTTCACCACWTGCAAGGTTGGGTCCTGTGTCAGTGCACAGCTGAGTTTGACATGTCCAGCATCAGACCTGATGCCCCTTTTGCCYTTTTCAAGCTGCAGATGCAGGCCCTGAGTCTAGCTGCCTGTGTCTTAAAGCATCACTCATGACATTTGAGGGCTGTCCTCATGAAACCTCTAGCAAAAGCGAAGTCCTTTATAGTTTTCCAAAGGCCTGAAGCCTCTCCCTGACTCAGGAGAACGGTTGTTCTCCAATTAAGTCAGCAGACATAGCAAAGGTGAACAAGGCCAATATTCGGACCTAATCCAGGGCTGATATCACTGGGAGTTGTTGTGACACTGGATCCCTGCCTGAGCAATTAGCCTTTCCAGTGCCCTTTAAGGATGGAGGAGGTGGACATGCTATTTCTCCAAAGAACACAAATCCAAACAAATATCTGCTTAACCTTTCAACACAGAAATTCTTTAGTAGTGAGATCAAGACCTACATAATGCTTTTAGGAGAGATGGGAGTTTAAAAAAAAGAGGAAGAGTCCAGGGACAGCCTTGTTCAAGTGCTTAACCAGAACAAACAGAATCATTTCTGTGCTCACTTTCTGGATGAGTGGATGATGGCTGGTAGAATTTGCATCAAAATAACAATTTTTAGAACAAAGAGTGCAGAAGTGTCCTGGAAGGTAAATGTCTGATTCTCACTACTTGGTTTCTTCCCCTTGAAGCAAGTTCTGAGGGCAAAGTTCACTCGTGGCAGTGCTCTGCACTCCTCTGCCTCTCTTGCATCCTGTGTTGTTTCACTCCATTGCTCTAAAGTAATTCAGCACATTTCAAATCGGGCTAACCAAAAAAGGGCTCACTAAACATTGTTACCATTCTTATTACACAGAAGTGTTAATATGAAAAATGTCATCCAACAATAATGAAGTGGGTGCCATATGGGGGAAAGATTTCACCTCCATTTACAGCTTCTTTGTACTACCCCAATGCCTTATTGAGACAGAAGAGGGTTTAAGTCTCCAAAAGATATTTTCCAAAGCCCTAACTCTTATTTACTTAGGAAAAAGCCCTTCAAGTTGCACTTTTGGGAGATACAGCTCAGACATAAGAGGTCCTCAAGATGTCCAAAGCAGGCTGAAGACCAGCTATTAATTTTACACTTCATTACTTCCAAGTGTTGAGTCTTCACGTGCGTTTGTTTCTGCTCTGAATTCTGCCAGCTATTATGTTTGGATGGGTTACTCAAAACCGTATGTTCCCAAGCTATTCACAGTACTTTGTAATACTTGGTGACTAAAACCAATGCTGCAGCAACTAAATAAGCAACTAGCATAAGGTCAGATTCAAAGGGTTAGATCAATCCAYGCACCTTTCACAACTATGTGTTATTTTTATAATAGAGTTATGGAGGGTTTTTTTCCCCCACAGTGAGCTAATATTTCAGATTTTTTATTTTAAGATCAATCTAGCAATGTTTTGAGACACAGATGTTTCAATCATACAATTTTAATTATGAAGGAAATTAATCACTAGACAAAATTACTGACAATGTTTATGGTGGAAATGTTTCCACCAAAACAGACCAGGAGGTGAACAGGGCTTGGTAAGACAGATATACTCTTGCCTGTGAAGAAAAGACTGCGAGTCTGTGCCATTCTGGGGAAGAGGCAGATGCTGAATGAGCATGACTGACTTTTATAAATGCTGTGTTTAAAAATAGTGGTGCTTATGGATTAGAAAGAAATGAAATCTTTCTAAACGTGGCCATCCTGATCCTAAAGTAGGTCGTGTTGCAGTGGTAAAATAGCAGCAGAGTGACCTGCTGCTGGGTTTCTTTACATGATGAACCTCTGCTGAGTAATGCATATCATCCAACAAGTGGCCAGGCTGCTATAAGAGCTGCTGCTGACGGTCTGCCTCACATGAAAATAAAGCACTGTCTTCTACTGGGTGCACTTGGAGGAGGCTAAGCGACTACCAGGTCGCTCTAACCAGGAGTTGCCTCTAGTCTGTGTTGGAGGGACATTCAGGGACAGTTTGTGAGGTACCAAACGGGGAAGTCCAAAAGCATAAGGCTCTAAGCAGGCCACGTTACAATGGCTAGGCTGATTAATTTTATGCGGCTTGAACCTAAAAGCTGAGATAAAGACTGAGTTAGAGTCTGAGAGCACAGTGTGGGCCTTTAGGACAACGTCTAGCAAATGTTTGTAGCACTTCACAGTGCTCTGTTCTCTGCAAAACAGCTGCTAGTTGTGCGACTCCACAATTAATTCAGCAATTTGTTGATTTTAAAGACCTGATCTCCCGTTATCTCCTACCGACAAACGAGCTGGTGGATCCTGAGCTGCTTTCAAATATTTTGGCTGAATTGAGCTTAATTAACTTCTCCCTGGTAAGAAATCTGAAGATGATACAGAGGCTAAACTCTCTTCTTCCCTCAAAAACCTCTTCCACTAGGTCAGGGTTGAAATGTTTTGCCAGGACATGGCAGACTGTTATAGGGAAACTTCATCAGGTGTTGTCCGGGCTGCACCTGCTTTCTGGGGACATGCCTTACTTCAGTCTGGTGTTCTCATCACCACCACATTCATTTCAGAAAAATGTATTTATCCCAATGGAATAATGTCAACAACCATTTTGTTCTTCCACTGCAGAGCCCCCACAAAAACTCCCATAGACGCTAGAAATAGCACTGGTATCTATTTTTAAATCATTTCTTTGCCAGCAGAATCCATTTCAGTGAAGGGTCAACAGGGTTTGGAGATCACACTGAAACCAAACCATATAAGGGGTCCAACGTGATGAGAAATCTTATCATTCGGTGACAGCCCTGAAGCCTCTCTGAGCTCTTTCYGCAGATGTCCTGACTGTCAGCGTCCCACTGAAGCTCTCCTAACACTGTTAATGGCAGCAGAAACTCCCATAGCAATGCAGTAGCAGTGTTATCCATCATGTCCTGGCCTAACTCTTATTCCAGTATTTTTCTTTTGTGCAAATCCTTTTTACTGTTTCTTGCGGAAACAAAATCTGTCTCCTGCCTATCTTGCCTACCACAGTTTTGACACCAGTGTCCCATTTAAGTCAGATGACTATTTTATCATTGGCAGAGGCAATGTGGGCAAGCCATCAGATGCTCAGAACTGCCTCATGTCATTGCCCACCACCGGTTACACACCAAAGGACACTCAAGGCAGACTGCAACCTTCCTAGTGCAGTGAAAAGCTGACCTGATGTCTCCTGGAGGTATTCTCTGCCATGAACAAGTATTATTTGCCTTCTAATCTCTGGTCTGCACCTTGGAAAGGGCAACTATATATTGCTGTAGGTCCACAGTAAATCAAATTCTAGCCTTTATATGATTGTACGACATACAACAAAATGGGATCCCACCCATATGAAACCTCTGAATGTTCTTGGAATACAAATGAATTATGATAAGAATAACAAATAATAATAAAAGCCCTTTTTCAAGGGCTTATCTGATTACAAAAACAACTCAGAAAAATGGAGTTAAAGATTTATACCAGAAAGAAAATATTATATTTCAAACAAGATAAAAATCTGCTATCTGCTATCAGATACTAGAACAATGTATGAACTGGGCTGTTCTACAACTGCTTGCCACTCTCAATTTGCTTATTCCTGACATGTTTACAGGATTTATGAAAAGTTCTGCGCTGTTTCAGATGGTAGGGCTCACCCTTTCTTTTTCTCATTCTCCCYACATGCATATGCCTCATGGCAACCCCCCCAACCTTGACAGGCACCGGGATGGAATTTGGGAAAGAGCAGAAGTTTTGAATTACACAGATTATTGTGCAAAGCACAGGAAATTAAAACCAATTAATTCCTTGTAAATACAAATGGAGCCAGACTTTCTTTTGATTTATGCTGACTTTTTACCTTCCCCCAATGGCTTATTTCCCTATTTTGCCATGGAATCCCGCACAGTYGAGAGTGAAATTAGCGGCTACTACACTGTAACACAATACGAAAGACAAATGTTTGGTGACTGCTGATAAAAGAGAAAAGGCCCCATGGTGCATTCTTTTAGCCAACTTATTAGGAGTCTCATAAAACACTGTATCTGTTCAGAGAGAGGAAGTTAATCACTGCTCAGGTTCAAGATTGTGTAAGCAAAGTAGTCTAAGAGGTGAACTGACTTATAATGTGCTCTCAAAGCTGCAGTTACTCCCGAGATAATCCAGGTAGGAGGAGAAAAGAGAGAGGAGAGCAAGAAAGACTTTTTTTTCCCTCTCTTTTTCCTTCCACTGTAATGAAAATCAATGAATATTCTATTGGAGCTGAAAGAGCTTCTTGAAAAGCTAACAAGATGGAAGAGAATAGCACAGGTTCCAGCTAAAAATATTCAAAATGCTAAATAAAAAATGACAGTAGAAGAAATGATAAAAAAAACAAGCCAGTCCTCTGCTCTCAGAATGTTAAGTTGATAGAAAAAACCCTGCACTGGTGAAGTCCAGCAGCAAGGCGAAACTATTGAGCACCCTTCACAATTTAGGGCTTGGAAATTAACACATCAAATTCATTGGGAATTTGCACCAAAAGGTCAGAGATCTCTGGGCGCTCCAGCCCATGCTGTCACTGCCATACAGAAGGCAATGCCTTATCCCAAGAGATGCAGTATTTCCCCTGGGGTGGGATTTCTCCCACAGCCATTCAGGGAAACTCACCCTGCAAAACAAATGGGGCTGCAAGTTGTAAGAAGAAATTCTCCTGAAGAAAAGGCTTCCTGAGAGGCAGAAGCAAGGGCAAGTGCAGCTGCCAGCCAAATCGCTTAAGGCCAAGGTTTAGCTTGCCCTGCAGATTTGCAGGAGTTCACTGTGCCGGGTAATGTGATCAAACTCCTACGTCATCACTTTACCTGGAATTCCTTTATACTTTCACTGAGACCCAGCACTTAGCATCACAGGATAATTCAGGCTGGAGGGGATCTCAGGAGGTCTCCCAGACCATTGAGCTTACTAAAGAACTGAGTCTAGCCAAAGATCCTTCTGCCTTAGTACTATAACTCTTGCTGGAGCAAATAGCAAATGTTTAGAAAAGAAACTAAGAAAAAGGCAAGTTAAGAGGGCACTTTTTCCCTATTTTGGTTTGACAGATTCAGRAGAGATGCTGAGATGCTGCTCATGCCACATCCCAGTGTTTTCACTGGACCTTAATCCTTCCTGTTTAGAGAAGTTCTGCTGGCCTCAGACTTTTCCCCCTTTTTGATAAGCAGCATCTTGACATGTTGGAACCACAGGACATCAGATGTGAAGAATGGATGTATTACACAAATCAGTTTGAGCGTACAGCTAGCACTAAGCAAGAAAGAGAGCAAATGAGCCTAACAAAACACTGCATAAAGTAAACTGAAATTTCATGAAAAYGAAAGAAAAGAAAAATAACAATATCCACAGCTGTAGCCTGAGGGGTCTCTTCTCTTTTTGRATCTTTTGTAAAACATTTCTGGTGCCAGTCTTTAAAAACCATGAAGCAAGCTTATTGGTTCTATTCCAGATGACTTGTGAAGAAGAGAGACTTTTAATCATATCTGAAAGCTCCTTCAGGGCTCTATATTTTATATAATATATGGTTTATTATAAGGCAGATTGGTTATTTTAAGAGCCTCACTACTTATGCTCAACTATAGCTTCGGCAGAACTTTTTGCAAGAGTTTGCAGTGTGAGCCCCTGGCCAAATTCCAGCTCCCATGTGGAATTTGTCAGATTGCAAGTGCAATGCATACTTGCTCCCCTTTAACTTCTGTCCTTCTCAAAGTACCATCCATTTCATCCTAGCTTGAGAAAGCATCTTACTAACAGCTTAGTACTGAAGCAACAATCTATCAGATTTATTACAAACACTGTTCATGTTCAGAAGGTAATCCAGAGCAAGTCCTCTCAAAGTGTCCCATCCCCATACTACCTGGTAAAATTTATAAGGGATTCCTCATAACTGTCAGCTGCTTGAAAATCCTGACCTAACAGACAGAAGAATAATTCCAGGTCACTGTGCTTATCAATGCACTTTCGTTCAAGTCTGCTGGGTGGATAGATCACTGAAACTAACAGAATAAAAAGGGAAAAGAATATCTTTCAGACACAATTTCATTGTAGGTCTCTGGCGGCTAATGCAGTAATAGGAATGTGTCTGTAGGCCAGACTCTGGTATTCTACTCAGAAGCATTTTTTCGTGTCTTCAAATGGATTCAGTTCACCACTTCAGGAAAATTGATTTTTTTTCTGGAGTGAAAAGTTACTAAAAATATAGCAAGAAACAGCTTACTCTTTTGTGGCTAGATTGGACTCACGCCTCAAAGTATTTCCCTGCTAAATATAAAGGCCTCAAGGACTTATACATCATTAGAT
Organism: Oceanodroma leucorhoa; assembly: GCA_030449065.1. NCBI lineage: Eukaryota > Metazoa > Chordata > Aves > Procellariiformes > Oceanodroma > Oceanodroma leucorhoa. The sequence continues at coordinate 12,656,930 of JASVER010000011.1, forward strand.
CAGTTAATCCATGCAGTCATCAAGTAAATATCCACCAAGGCACGTGTGATGAAAATAAATATTGGCATAGTTGAAATAAGAGAGAATTGGGAAGATTGTTCAGTGGTGAAGAAAGAGAGTGTTACTTCTGAGAAATGGGAATAGGTCTCTATTCTTATGCAAATAGACTTTCAAGCACTGACTGCAGACAGAGAGAGAAGAGCTCATGAACACATTTGTCTACCTGGGTAGAAATCTCTCTTGATTAAACTCTCTTAGTCCATTAACTACTTCTATTTATAAACTTTCAGTTCATTACTTGAAAATGTAATGATTAGAATACTGAGGGCCAGACTACCACAGGTCAGCACTGGGATATGAGAGGTACATTCACTTACCTAATTCACAAGCACCAGTGCCTGTTTGTACATGCAAATGTGGGTCTCATTAAAATTGGCTCATTCCATTACGGCTGGTCTTTGAAATTTGACCATCAAGTTGCAACCAGGCAGCCAAAGATCTTCTCAGTTGTGACTTAATTATAAACATGTTTTCTCTTCCTCCTAGATGTGCCATTTGGGTTGCAAACAGACCCACAGGTCACRACCATTGTGGGGAATGATGTCCGGCTGACCTGCCGGGCCTCCAAGTACATCTACAGTCACCTGACCTGGTATTACCCCTCCTCAGAGGCGGCTCTCAGTGGCTCAGTGATCAAGAAAACTGACAACTATTCCATTTCTTTGACACTGGTCATTACTAATGTCACGAAGGAACAGAGTGGCCTCTACAAGTGCAGAGCCCAGAACCAGCACAACAGCACCGACACGCTAGAACAGCACACTCAGCTCCTCGTCAGAGGTAGGTCCTGCCAACRGAAAATGGCAGTGGGACGTGCTATCGTTCTGCTGCAGGAACAGAAATGCTGTGCATCTGCTGCTCCCTTTGAAGCCTTTCAAAGCAGAAGGTGCCCAGCATTTCTTAAGCACTGTCCTAATGTAGAATTTGTGCTCTGGTTTTGTTTTTTTTTTTTTTTTTGCATTACTATATGTGGATTGACACCTAGCCATATATATTACTCATCCAGCCACTGCTGGTTTTGTGTAAAATATTTGCCTTACACATAAAGGTGATTTCAGCTGCATTTTATCTGTCTAACTCCATGCTGGGTGCAGATATAGTGTTGACTGAGGAGAAAAGGCATCACCCACCATGTTACTAACAGCACGACTCTATCATTTGGGACTGTCACCCCAGATCTATATGACTTTGGTAGAAGACTCCTCCCACTTACAGCTGCCAGGATGATATAGATACCTAAACAGATTTGGACCCAGCAGATGTAATCACAAATGTCACTGGTCAAGTGTATAATCAAGTGACATGTACCATTTATTCTGGGTAAGTGGGATGCACTTAGTTGTAATAACAGTATTTTCTTACTTATACCCAACCCCCCAACTCTTTTCATAAAAATAGTAACACTACAGATCCTGAAGCCTGGTTTCTTTAGCTATGTGAATATAAAGGGCAGGACACTTCTTCCAGTAGAAACTCACTGAAAATTAGTGAAGTCTCTTCTGCTTCATAGTGAAGAAAGTGAGTGATCGGCTCTAAGCCTTCTCAGAAGAAAAAGTGCTGCTGGAATGGGTGAATTTATTAGCTCTCTTCCAATGATGAAGAAAAACCCAAAGCACAGAAATGGAGTAAAATTGAAATAAACAGCAGCAGGCCAGGGTGCAGAAGACAGAGTCCTTCAGGAGCTGAATTAGACAGTGATTTTCAAATTGGTTTCTCCACTTACATTAATGGCTAACGAGACACTGAAGGGAGAGTTATGCTGCCATAAGCACTTGTCACGTATGTAAAAAGCAGGCCGTGCAGTGCTGGCTTCATCCCTGTTTAAATGAACGAGCACATTTCCCATGCAGTCTCCTACCCCGTGCAGCCAACAACACTCACAGTCCTTTTCCCCTCCATGCAGGCACTCACACAAAGAGAAAATGCTCACCCACACCACAGCTGTGGCTAACACAGCTCTGATACCTGAGTGGGAGGTGATTTATTTTAAGAAATGGCCTGAGCACCCGCCTCTTCCTGAAGTGTGGAGGAAGGGAAAGAATCTCACCCTGGTATTACAGAGTGCTAGTGGTTTGGCTTGTCCCCACAGCCGGTACCAAAGCCACCTGTCAGCGTCATCTCACATGGAGGCACTGGGCTTTCTCTGCATTCTGCTTTCAGGCAATTCACTTTTCTCTCCCCTGAGAGATATTTTTATTCATTTAGTCAGTTTCCACCTACACAGACACCTACACATGATGGCTATGAGAAAAACACAGCTAAACTGGAAATACATCCATGGGAGAAGTGGAACCTTGATCACATTATTCTGAGAATTACTGGGGTCTGTTATTTGTCTGGCACATGTCAGAGAGGCAATTCTTCTGGAGAACATGCATGGAAATGCCCCTCCAAACAGCCCACCTTCCCCTATACGAACAGTCTTTTAAATGTACTAACACCCATCAGCTACTGTCCTTAATGCAGGTATTATGTATTTTTTATGCTGTGCTTGTGATTTTATTCATTGCTTTCCTGTACCTTTTATAAATGAACATAAAGTGGAGGTTAATATGCTTTGTAGTAAGTAGATAACTGCTTTCATGATGGAGGACACAAAATACATAGAACTGTTTCCTCTTTGCCTCCTCCTTTCTTCTTTGCATTCACTGTGCATTTGCTCTACCCACTCACTGTCCTCTGTTTTCATCAGAGGATGAGAAACTCAAGGAGGTTTGAGCTGAAGCTGAATCTAAGCTTAGTCAGTTTGAAAATAAGCCAAACGAACTCACCCACTCCTCCCATAATCTTTTGGAGGATTTTYGCTACCACTCATCAACCAAATCTTTGCCACTTCCAGCCTAGAGAGGCCATGCAGGTGGCTAAAGGAGAGAAGATGGCAGATCTGTGGGAGGTGCCTTCTGAAATCTTACTGTGTACTGTTTTACTTTGTGACTGTAGCAAAGGCAGCACCGTATGTGATACAAAACCTCACGGATCTGGAGGTTAACATCAGTGGCAAGATCATTCTGGAGTGCAAAGTCAGTGGAACGCCAGACCCTCAGATTACGTGGAGGAAGAATGGCTACCCCATTTCAGTAGCATCAGGTGAGTGTGCTTGCTTCCCAAGCGTGCTGCAGTATTGTATGTAACAGAGGATAATGGACTTGCAGGTTCGCCACAGACATAGGACCTACAACTCCACGGCTACGGCAAGCATGGCTGAGGCAGGATGGTATACGCAATCTCAGAAAACACACACACAAATCCAAATATATCAGACCACTGCAGTAGTCTCCAGCTTGGACTCTGAGGTCAAAGCTGCCAACCGGTTGCAACCCAGTGCCTGCTTATGCAGCTTGTCTTCCGCATGTGGCAGTGTTCTTGTCTGCAGCATCAGCCAGATAGTCTGCATACGTTAGCATAGCATTAGTAAATCAAGGAATACAGTGTGCTGCTGTTCGGTCTGCTTGTGTGAGACAACAGTTTGCATACAAAAATGAGACAGAGTGTACCTGCTTGTCAGGGGGGTCTGAAAACACAAGCCTGAACCGTCAGATATCCTTGGGGCCTGATCAGAATGTATTGCAGCAAATTGTGGGCAGTCACCTAACAGTCAGGTCCAGGGCAAGCCATGGCATATTACACATCTTTTCTTTATCTCCCACAACATAGTAATGAGGATGTGCTCTCAGCTCAACTGGTACAGAGCAGTACAGGCACAGTGCTACCATGGGCAGGGAGCATGGGCTCCCTTACCTGAGCCTGGAATTCCTCCTCACTTTCTGTCCTGAGATCTCCTATAAATCATGGAGAATCCCATGTCAGTAGCTGGTCCTGTGACTTTAATTTTGCATGTTGGACTAGATAGGAAATCTAGGATCATACATAATTCAGATCGGACTGTTCTGAGAGAAATTTTTTATAGCTACTGAAATTTTATAAATAATTCTAGAGGGATGAGTATGTAACTCATCCAACCAATGGACACATAAATAAAATATTTGGAAAAAACACCTCAAGGTAAGTATTTCAGCACAGTGCATGGCAAGTTATGTGCAGTACTCTTGTCAACAACAACAGGGTTCATAGGCAGAACACCCAGAAACTCAAAACGTCCTTCCCTTTTGGATTCAAAGCCTGACCTGTTTACCTATTTCTGACTCAAACATATCCTTAGTGAAACAGATGAGCTCTCAGTTTTATGCCACAAATCAGGAAAAATTAAATGTAGAAAATTAATCAGGAAAATTAAATGTAGAAAAGCCTCACATAGGTCATAGCCAGGCAACCTCCCTCTTCCCACTCCACCTCTAGCCCCCAGCTGCCTGTGAATCGAGGACTGCTCCACACAGTGATTTTTCCAGGGATGTGCATAACCTGATTTCCATGTCCCACATGTTAGAACTCCCATCACTTCCCTCAGCCTCCAAGACATCGGCTTTCTCCAATAATTTCACTAAGTTCCCTTTTTTCCCAGTGTATCTCTTTGCTATCAGAAAACCTATCTTCCCATCACTTCACTAAATTCCATAGAAGTTTTCTCAGGCTCTGTCTGCTCATAATAAATTAACAGCCACATTTGCTGTTGGTTAAATGATCCCCAAACAATTTACACAGATATTGAGGAGGAAAAAAAATCTCAGGGAAAGGTTGTTGCCAGACCACAATGAGGAGCATAGTATTAAAATGCCTCCTAATAACAGCGCGTACCAGGCCTGCACGGATGGGAGCTGATTTTCAGTTCTCTGTCTCCTAAAACCATTTGTAGGCAGGTAGGTTATTGTGATAATATTAACCGAAATCCCTTACAACAGGAATTTCCATGGAAAATAATACCCTGGTCATTGAGCGAGTGAAAAAGGATGATGAAGGGCTCTATGAATGCAAGGCATCCAATGACATGGGCCAAGACAGCACATCAGCCTTTATTAAAATACAAGGTGAGTTCCAAGCAAAGGTGAAACACATATATTGTGTTGGACTGATGAGAACTGTTGTTCAGTCATGGACTTTGCCTACATTTAAAATTTGGTTGCACATTTAACCTACAGGTTCTGAGGAGAAATCCAACATTGAAGTTATCATTTTGGTCTGCACTGGTCTAGCCGCTACCCTCTTCTGGCTTCTCCTGACCCTATTCATTCGGAAACTGAGAAAAGTAAGAGGGCTTCCATATTGCACAAAGGGTTTGGGTTTGGGCTTGGGCCCAGTGTATGTGTAGCATCAGAGTTTAGGGCCAAATGTTTGGGACAAATGGCAGAAAAACTGTGCAAAATGTTCCTATAGAATTTCAGTCCAAGATTTCTGCTGATAGTCCTTTGACTTCTCAAGAGCTCACTTGCACTTGTGAGATTTCTACCCACTTCCATGGTACCATAAAATCAGGCTCCTCCCTCTTTATGAGTCAAATTGGCTTGCAAGATTAGGAAACCAAAAAAAAATCTGTTTTAAGAAAGATCCTAGGATGTTTGCTCTAGAAATGAGCTCAAACCATACAGCTTATTTTCTCTCCAAGTCTTGCTATTCTTTCATCTCCCTTTTGTGACTCAAAAAAGTAAAGTTTCAGTAAAGTTCCAAGGAATTTAGATCTGTTTTTCCTAAAACAAATAGTAAATAGAAAGGCAACCACAGCTCTCTGCTCTGAAGCTCACCAAACTACAGTTCCAGTGCTGATCCCTAATACTTGAGTAAAATTTCCCCTCCTATTGCAAATACAGTGATTAAATTAATGTTTTCCTCCTTGACCTCAATTTAACAGAGTTGTGGACAACAGTGAATTTCCTATTACATTTTACACCCATGCAAGTCTGCTCACGGGACCTACCAAATCACGTTTTCTCACTGAGCAGCATTAGAAGTAGCAGTCACCAGCTTTCAATTTTAAATTGTAATAAGCAATAGCCATGAAATGGATAACTTTGGAGGATCAAGCCTGCAAAACAGAACTCTATGAAAATGCCAAAATGCTCTGTAGTGCACCAGGATGTGCAACTCATGGAGTTCCCATAGAAAAGCACTGATTTCCTTTAATAGATGCAGGTAGAAGACAGTGATAGATTTTGTGTCCTCAGAGTGTTTACCAACATTAATCAGTGACTCTTCCCAACACCCATGAGTGGCAGGCGTACCTAAACATTTATTTCCCTGATATTAAAAAAAGAGACGCAGGAAGCTGAAGTGATGCATTCATGGTTCAGAATAAATTTCAGAGCTAAGTCTGGAATTCAGGGAACTCCCCAGCCAGCACTCAGTCTTGTAGACAACAGTTCTCCCACTAGAATTGCAGGGTAAATACTGTGAATAATTTCTCCACACCCTTTTTTTAGCCTGATGCCACAGATATTAAAACAGGATACCTGTCAATTATAATGGATCCAGAGGAAATGCCTCTTGACGAGCAGTGTGACCGTCTTCCCTATGACAGCAGTAAATGGGAGTTCCCAAGAGACAGACTGCGGCTGGGTGAGTGGTTTGGGTATCACTACTGTAAAGAATGATGATTTCTAATGCTCCTCAATTTCAGTGGATCTGTTGTGTAACCCAAAAAGCAGCCTATCATTTAGCATCAGTGTACTACTATCCTTGGGGAGAATTGGCAGTGAATCACAGAATTCAGGATCATCCTTAATGGGGGGTGAAACAAGAGATTTGGTAAGAAAAGCAAAGATGTTGTCTCTCTCAAAATAGCTACCACYTCTTTTTCTTTCTTGGAGAAATGAAGCCAAGCTCTTGACAGGGAAGAAAGGCACCTCCAGGTGCTGTCCCTGCCAAAAGTACGGTTTCACACCCATAGGAGAAAAGGGAAAGAGGAGTCAATCTGAAAGGCGACAGTCTTTCAGTAAATTTTATTTTGAAGAGATCTATCAATTCATCAAATAATCAATTCCTTATCAATCATTTGAACTTGGCTTTGAGTTGTAAAGAGCTATTATGAAAAAAAGAAACCAAATTTCATTTAACAGCTCAGCTCACTGGATGATGGAGCAAGAAAATGTAAAAAGCAGGTTGTGTTTGTATAAGGAAACAGTAACGTCTGTGTGCAATGATGAGTGTAGGGAATATATCTGTATTTGTGTGCACTTTTGGTGCTTTAGCTGGAAAACATGGAAGAAGGAGGAAGACAGACAGAAATAACAAAAAATGAGATGATGGTAGGACATAGGATCAAACTAGCAGAACCAAAAAGCCAGACCATGATGCCCAGTGTACTCTGCTGCATTGTGGGTCAGAGCCCTCAGAGCACACTAGTTAATACAGGCATGAAAATTCAAATGAAAGGGGAAATAAAGAAAGATTAACATTTTAAATTCCATTTAGTATAGCTTTTATGTCAAGTAAATGTCAATAACTGAAGGGCTAAAGGGTTCTGACTGCCTGAGTGCCTTAGCTGGCGATCTCCATGACTGTGATTCATGAGAGATCAGGGTTCCACAATTCTATGTTTAACCCAAACTCTGACTTTCCTGGGCTTCAGGACAACTATACGTAATGTTTTTACCCTTAAGCCATATATGTGTATTGAGTCTTGTCTTCAGCTGAATGCAGATGTATTTATTCTACTCTGTTCTGTCACATACTGTATTGCATTAAAGTCATATGGATATAAATCATACCATTTATATCCATATACTGCAAATATGTGATACAGGCTTCTATTGACTATTGGTCTACGTCTACGTTGTGCCTGGGCACTGGAGTCTTGTATTTCTTGCATAGCTGAGAATGCATGTTTCCCTCTTATCTGATGCAGACTGTCGTAAGTCCCCTTTGCCTCATTCTTGACTCTTGCTTCTCTAGGTAAAACACTGGGTCATGGTGCTTTTGGGAAGGTGGTGGAGGCGTCTGCTTTTGGCATTGATAAATCTTCAACCTGCAAAACAGTTGCCGTAAAAATGCTTAAAGGTACATATCCCTCTGAGATTCTCACAAGACTCCTCAGGGAACCTGTGGGCAATGAGGTTTCCAGTTCTCAGCTCCAAACCAGTCCCAAGTTCATTGTGTTCAGAAGGGAGTGGGTTTGTCATATGGGAGCAATTAGTCATTATACAGTGGATGTTAACGTGTAGGAAATGACAAGCGGGCTCCATGCTGTGCTGCTGATTAAGTCTTGTATTCCTAGAGGAGGAAAACAGCAGCTTCCAGGTCTGTGGGGTTAGGAGGGAAACAGATTACAGAATGTAATTACATTAAAATAGTCTGAAATTGGATCTAAGCCTTCGATCACAGCCCTTCCAGATGTAGAACAGTTCAAGGGGTTGAAAAAAAAGCAATGCCAAGGGAGTGAATTAGAGACAACTTGCTTGCAATTATTGAAATTAAGGAAGGCTTTTACCATTCAGTGGTGGGGAAGGGGGGAACTTGGAGACTATTCTTTCATATTACATTTACATACAAAGCCTCTGCAGACAGCTTATGAATAAATGCATCAGCCAGTACATTGACCACTTGGGTTGGAGGTTTTTAACTGTTCACTTAGGATTTTTTCAAAGGTACAATCAATGCTCACTGGATGGCTTTTCATAGCCCACATTGCTCTGCATTGCTGCTGCATGACAGTATTAACCCCTGCAATGCCAAGATTCGGACCTCCTATCACAGTATTTGGCATCTGTTGCTAGCTGTCTCTCCTGATGCTCTGCTACTTCCCATCTCTCTGAAATTTCAAAAACATCAGTTTATCACCTGTCTGGACCTCCTCCAAATCTGGTCTCCCTTCTCTGCATTAGTCAGTAGATCTTCAGATCATCTTCTCTCCTGCTGTTGTTTCTTCTGTTCCATGCCCATCTCCAGATCCCTGAAATATCCTAGAAGCCCCTGATCCACGCTCCCTTCTCCATACAAAACTTACTGCCCTGGATACCCAACGCTGGGTTTTCATTCACTTCCACGCTGTGCTTCCCAGCTGATCCTCATGTCAACTCTACACTGCCTGCACATATTCAGCAAACTATTTGACAGTTCCTCCATCATTTTACACCTTCCTCCCCAGTGGAGGCAGCAGCCTCCTGCTCTAATCTGTCCCTCCCCAACTAACATGCCCATAATTCATCACTTTCCTGAATAAAGCAGATTCTCTAGTGTGAATCAATCCATTCAGGAAAAAAAAAAAAAAGGCTCTGGAGATGTCTGCATTTCTGTAATTCTAGCATTATCTGTCATTTCCATGAAGTAGGCTGGTATCAGTTCCGGGTTGAAGGCTAAAACTTAACGTGCTGAGGCTGTTCTGTTTAGATTTTGCCAAGCATGTGTTCCAGCTCATGCCAGGGTAAATCAGGAGTAATGCCACCCATGTACACACCCATCTACAAACACTGTTAGCTGAAGAAATCTTGGGCTTGGAATAACTCCTTCTTTATGACACAGTTCGGTGAAAGATTTGTTTGTGGAGAATTCTACAAACAGATAAAGAACTTACATTTATAACACCAAATGATCTGTTAAATAACTGTTTCTTCATATTTAAATTTTACATGATGCAAAGGCAAAACCAGAGGAAACAGGACACAGCCCCTTTTGTTAAAATACATCATGAAAGTTTTGGAAAGAAGGCAGAGGAAGCAAGCCAGCATCTGAACAATGTTCTGGTCTGAGGGTGCCTTCCTTAGCTTTGGCAGCAAAAGAGAATGAAACTACAGTATAACTACTGGCTAGCCAAGTGTCAGGTTCATGGTTCACACAAAAATATGGCCCCTTCTGCTTTGCTGGAAAATGTATTTCTTGGGTCAATGAGATCTCACAAGGCTAAGATTTAGTAGTGTTGTACATTCTCCAGTACATTTTGGGACCCAACTTACAGATGTGTTGGATTCCTCCATCACCTGCAGTGGAGAGTTGCTTAGTACTGTGGAAAAATATATTCTGAGGTATTGTAAAGAAGTACTACTAAACTGCACATCACCATATAGATGAAGGAACGCGTTCTTCTGTGTGCTATTGTTGCTTGGAGTGGTTGGTTTTTCCTTTGCTAAGCTTGCAAGATTCAGTCCTTGCAAAGGCTCTCTGGTATCTGATTTGGAGGGAGGGTTCTCCTACAGGACAGTAACCCTCCATAACCCATGCTAGAGAAAGGAAGAGTCACCCAAAAGATAAAGTGTTATTCCACTTCATGAAGGTCAACAGACAATGAAACGGATGAATTATTATCTGTTTAAGAGTCTGAAAAGCATAGATACTGCAAGTAACCTGGGTGGGTGTTATTTCCAAGTATAAACAGGATCTTGCTGTGTCCTGTTAAAAATATCCTGTTGTGTAAAGATGATTTTTTTCCTGTTTATCTTAAGCAGAATGTGCAACTACTAATGAATGCAAGGCTTTAATGTCTGAACTGAAGATCCTCATCCATATAGGACATCATCTGAATGTAGTCAACCTGCTGGGAGCCTGCACCAAAGCTGGAGGTGAGAAGTCCTCAGTAAATAAGGAGCAAAAAAGAAAGACTTTTCAGATACAATGGTGTTTGGATGTATCTGTGATGGAGTCCAAGTCTCATGCACATGCAGTTAATGCAAGCACAAACTTTTCTACCTCTCTGCTCATAGGAGAGCTTCTGCTACTGCAGAATATGGCCACATCTTATCAATGGTTTCTGAACATCTTATCCCAGCCAGTGGTGTCACCTCTGTATTTTCTTTTTCTCTGTCCTTTGTAAGCTTGTTTACAAAAGGGATTATGGACTGAAGGGAGGCAGGATCCTTAATTGCAATTAGGTGCCCAATTCCTCCACATAGGCACTACTGATCATTTCAAAGCTTCTTCTCCCTCTTCTTCTCTGCCTTATCAGGAGGATGCACCAGGCTGAGCACTTAGCTACTTGAGGCCTCCTCCCTTCCCAAGCACTTCACTCTTGCCCGGCAAATGCAGGCGTTTTTTGTGTAGTATAGAGGAAGTCTGAGGCAGTCCAAAGCTGAATGGAGCAACAGCATGGACTTCCAAGGGGCTGAGCTGACACAACTGGTTGTACATCATACAAAGAATCTGTTGCAAAGTGCAGACTTAAACAAAGGACTCTATAAATCTTAGACCTTTGTCACTAAAATATCCCTTCCCATACTGCCATACAAAGCATCTTTGTCTGTTACTATACTGTGCTTTAACTTCAGGGTAACAACTCTCAAACATGCCTCTTTACTGCTTACAACAAACCTTCAAAACAATCCCCAAAGGACAGATTTAGGAGAGCTGAGGACAAAAAAAACAGAGTAAAATAAATGAAGGGGAAAGAGCAAGGGAGATGGTGCACACATCTGTTGTCACATGAGACTCTGAAGCTATCATCTTCCCAAAGAACATGTAGTTGTCCAGTCATGGGGGAAAAAAGAAAACTTCAGTGAGGTAGATCTGGTAGCATGCTAGGAAAGAAATCTTTCCTCCGGCAAGACATTCCCAGTTCCTCAAGGAGCAGTGCGCAGCCAGCAACCACAGATACTGCTGTAACCTGGGAGCCACGAACAGGGAACTTGTAGGAATTGTTGTAGCACTGCAGACCCCAAAAGCTTGTATGGGAGGATGGCCAGCTTTAGCTGGAGGGTTTTAAGATTCAGACGCATAAGCAAGTAGCCTTTGCTTGGGACTGTGAATAGAGGGGAAGTAACATTATGAATGCTGGTGACTCTCCTCTCCTGTCAAGTCAACGAGGTGGCTTAATACAAACAGATGCCTAAAACATGGCAGCATTACTAAGAGGTCAATAGTTTTTAACCAAAGCACTAATTCAGCCAGAGTTCTAGTTGCATGGTAAAATACATCTCAGTAACTGATCAAGTATTGTTTGATATATACATATATATATCAATATCCTCAGAGATTGTCCAATCTCTGAGGAATTTTTTCTCCTGGGATTCCCTGTTTCCTGTCCTCCAGGGAATCCTCTCCTGGGTGAAGAGGTAGTCCTCACTCTTCCCTGCTAGCTGCCTAGGAAAACCACTGATTACTCTGGGGAGCAGCGGATGGAGCAGAGCAGTGCAGCACAGCCTTGCAGGGCACTGAGGCGCCTCTAGGCAGGCACTGATTTGTTTACCTTTGAGCAACACAACTGCAGACTAAAGAAAAATAGCCTTGAGGTCTCAAGACAGACACTGGGATAAGAGTTACTATTAAAATGCCATTACAGAATACAGTGCTTTCTCCTTCCTTGTTAGGTTTTATGTAACCATATAACGGTATTCCTGATGAAGACTGATATTAAGTATGCACATATATTATTTTAACAATATAACAAATAACAAATTTTAACACCTTGGCTGAGTGTCTGATGTTAAGCAGTTAGAACTAATGCATAGTATATGCTTTACAATGAGGAAATAAAATATGGAGAGGCCATGTCTAAGAAGTATTTCAAAAACATGAATAAATCACTAAAGCCTTAAAGCTGTACTGGAATCTGCATTTCCTCAGGGCATCCATGAGGGACATTCGACTTTAAGTTCTTCAGAACAATGTCCCCCAGACATCTCTTGTGTATTGCCAGATCCCAGCACTGCTGCCTTTAAGCCTAAGTGAGTGGTGTTGTGTGGTCAGCAGGAGAACCGCTGACAGCTCTGATTTTGGGCCAGATTTTGTGTTTTTGCAGTCACTGGTACAGTGTACTCAGGTGCTGAACATGTTACAGCTGTAGTCAATAGGAACTGGAAGTCCTGAACAGCCCAAAGGTGTGTATTCAACCCAGCAGTGCTATAGGACTTGTACAAATAAAAAGCCTGGCAGAAATACACAATGTTATTATTAGCCAGCTATTGGTTCTCCCTTTTAATGGGATGGTCTGCTTCCAAACAGTACTCGTCACCCAGTCTCAGACAGGATCTCTAAGGTTCACTCTTCCCTCCTCGACCCCTCGGCTCTCCCTTACAGCCCTGCTCTCAGCCTTTCCAGTCAGTATTGTACGCATCAGACTGGGCCAAGGGGGGAGACTGCAGTGCAAGTCTGTAAGCGCATGTCTGATACAGCCACATAGAAGTGCTGCTTAGAGCTGCCTCCTTCCCGAATGGCCAAGTGCAGCTCTCAGCACTTTTCCTTTGAAGTTCAAACTCCTAAGTCTGAACTATGGACCTTCTAGACAGAAAAAGGTTTCTGGTCGTGAAAGTCTAGTTGCTTAGGATTGATAATAATAAACGTCTATATGCATTTTAGTCCCATGATTTCACCATATCTKACATCTGATGATTACAAAAAGCAGCAATTATGCTAAAGATAGAGACTATAGCTTTTCCCTTTCCTAATCGCTCACGCTGAAACCTAAATGCATTTTCAAGCAGATCTTAAAAATATGCATAGTTGCATAAAGGCAGCAATTGCGCTGAACTCTACAGTAGTTTGCACAGAAATAAGAAAGGAAGAAATTGATAGGACTTCCCAAGCTTTCAAAAACTTCAGACTAAATATTTTGCAACTTTTGATTTAGATCTATGATCCTGCATACTTTTATTGCCTCTAGTGGCATTAGCTCCACCCAAAACAAACGATTGTGAAGGCAGCAGAGAAAAATGAAGACTGCTCCATGCTATGGATCTATGTATAGAGTAAAACAACCTTAATAGCATATGGGATTCTATATTCTTATTTATCATTCTGAATTTTCCTTTTTTTCTAAAGAAGGAATAAATACCAACTGCTACCATCTAATGGGGAAAACTAAGAGTCAGAACTGTATTCCCTTCTCTCCATATCCACTACTGATTGTGTGCTTCTGGAGTGTCACTTCTCTGTTTCCTAATTTCCTCATCTGTAAAATAGGAATGAAAGTATTTACTTATTTTGAAGAGGATTTGCAAGGATAAGTTAGTATTAAGTGCTTTGCAGTGCTTCAAAACTCATTTGACTTTCACTGTCTTTTTAGGTCCTTTAATGGTCATAGTAGAATATTGCAAATATGGAAATCTGTCCAACTATCTAAGAGGAAAACGAGGAGATTTCATTGCATACAAGGTAAAAAAATGACAGGTTTCTCATAGTCACAAGGCAGAGAATTAACAACCACTGACCACAAGTTGGATTTTTTTCTTCATTGGCACTGATACAGTTTGGTATTTATATAGGCACTTTATTTTCTCACCACATTTCAATTTGTATGAGCAAAAAAAGGAAACTTACTTCCCTGTAGGATCTCACTCCCATCCTCTTCTTTTCTAGCACATACTAAAGAATTAGTTGCAAATACCCAAGCACTCTAGTGAGAGAGAGAGGGAATTACTTGTGCGATACTACCCAGCACAAGGGGGACAACAAAGTAGTAGCAAAAAACTCGTATTAAGTGATCTAGGAGAAGGTGAACCCTCCCAAAATAGAAGCCCAGTTTGTGGATTTTTGTTTCTAGGCCCACACCCCCAGCTACCGAAAGCAGCTCACCCTTCCATCACCTGCTCATTCCCATCTTCTGTGTTCCCCCTTCCCCTGTGCCAACCTAAAAGTCTCTGCTGTATGCAGCGAACTGGATCACGAACATGGCCTGCATTAAAACTAACCAAATGGTTTTGGTTTCCAAATGGTTGTCTGCATCCACACAAACATTTATGCTAGCAAAAATTAGGATAGGATGTGGGGAAGACACAGAAGGCCAGAAATCAGCAATGGGGAGAGGATGGGACTGCCTCTTCTTTGTGAAAATACAGCATCAAAAGGGGTCTCTGATCTAAGCCCTGCCAGAAACTGGAGCCTCCCCAAGATTATTTTCCCGGATGATTCTATTATTATTATTATACCTATTGTGTACAGGCACAGAAGTACATAAGGTACTTTGTGTAAGAGAAGATTTTCCTGGTACAGTCACTGAAAATTTATTTTCTCACCATTGTTTTCATGAATCACAGGGACTGGTTATGTCTCACTCCCCAGGAGAGGGTGAGACAGATGCGTTTCAGTGCACATTATGCATATACCTTGAGCTGTGATTTTTAGCATGGTTTACTAAGAAAGCAAGAGGTACAGAATTACAATATCTCTCTGATCATCTATCAGTCTCACCTGGACAGCTTCCAGCTAACTTTTATGGTGGAATATTGCTATCAGTAAAATGGGAGGTTCTGTATTAATAGATAGGAAACCAAGTTTCATTAGATCTGCTATTCAGAGAACATCATGTTCAAACATGTTTTGAGCTCATCTCCAGAGGACACTTTCTCCATATGCCATTCTTTTACTTATTTTGAATACCCAGGCATTGCATCGTCCAAAGCTAAAAATCAGTTTTCTACCATTTCTAGTCCCAGGAAAACTCTGACCAAGCAGAAAAAAGTCTGGATGAGTCCAACAGTGATTTGACCGAACTGATCAAGAGGCGCCTTGAGAGTGTAGCCAGCACAGGAAGCTCTGCCAGCTCAGGATTTATTGAAGATAAGAGTTACAGCGATTCAGAAGATGATGAAGAAGGTAAAAGAAACCTACCTAATCCCAGATCTTTTCTTGTAGAGATTTCTGTTACTCGGCTAGTGTCACACACACTGTCACACACTTTACAAGCCCTTACACAGTTTGACTCGTTCCTGAAATTGCAAATTCTTTCTCTTGCCTGTGCCTCACTCCAACTTTCTCACAAAAAGAGATTTGCACTAATGTATGCATATAAAAGCTGCTCCTGTTGTGTATGAGGAGTAATAGCAATATTTTACCAGAAGATTTGTGGGACCAGTCTGTCCGCAGTCTTGTCACTTGCTCACTATAAATAGTTTCCCTCACTTTTATCCCCAGATGTTGTTTTCCCCGTAGCTAAATGACATGATTAACATTGGATGGAACTTTTTTCATCATCTGATCTTCTGCCTCTAGGTCAGTGGTTCCTAAACCAGAGTTGTAATCCTAGTAGAGAATTCACATAACAATACTCACATGCAGGGCTGGGGTTATCAGCATGCAAGTGGCACCAGTGCCAAAAAGGTTTGTAGCTATTGCTCTAGTGTTTTGCTGTGTCTGTGATCTCTCCTAGATGCTGAGGATCTGTACAAGCGGCCCCTGACTTTGGAGGATCTGATTTGCTATAGCTTCCAAGTGGCAAAAGGCATGGAGTTTCTCGCCTCCCGAAAAGTGAGCTCATTAAAACGTCAGGGCTGAACTTCTTTCACAGAATCATGAGTATCTGATATGAAGAAATCCAAATATACTTTTGAGCCTGAGTAATCTGATTTTTGCTCTTATATTAAAGTGTTGGAGATCACAGCAGCTCTGGTGGTTAAGCAATAAGTAGCACTGAAGGAGTTGTGAAGGAATATCCATCACGTTCTTGGCTACAAGGACTGGTATCTGTAACATGAGAGTTTAGATAGAAGGAGTGAATACAGATTGTAAGACAATTCACGGAACAGTTTCATAAATAAATGCAGAAAAGGCTTCTCATAGAGAAAGATCCTTCTAGCATAGTCAACAAAAGTACTACTGAAAAATGAAGAGGGAGTATACAGCTATTTATCTAGCTTGTCAGTAATGTTGGAGACTATCAGCAAAGTTAGCACCTCTTTTCGATTAAAAAAAAAAAAAGTATGTTTGTAGCCTGTGTAACACCTGTTTTTGAAGTAAATTGAATGTAATACACATGCCAAAGTATGCACAAAACTGAGAGCTTGAATTTACCACACAACTACCAGGGTAGCGCATGCAGAAATCCTGAGCACAGTAATTGCCTATGTGCAATTACCCAGTCTCACACACACTCATGGGACTACATTTGCAAATATAGCTGCAGCTGCTTTTTGACCTCTCCCAAATTTGCAGCAGATCAATTAACTGGAAAACGGCACTCCGTTTGTCTCACCATAATTGTGAAAGTTATTTCACATAGAAAAATCAGAAAACTAACTGTAATACTTGGCTTGTTCCCTGAGTTATTTTCTCTTTTGCATATGGCAGTATACTTGTAGCAGACTCCCACACACATTTCCCCTCTCTAACCTGCTCACAACAAAAGTTCATTTATCTTTCCATTTCTAAAGAAGGTCTCATGCCTTCAACTGTACCAGTGGCTCGTTGTCCAGGCAGACCCTCTGATCTTGCTTGTCCCTCATTCCTTCACAGTGCATTCATCGGGATTTGGCAGCGAGGAACATCCTTCTTTCAGAGAACAACGTGGTTAAGATCTGTGACTTTGGACTAGCCAGGGATATTTATAAAGACCCTGACTATGTGCGGAAAGGAGATGTAAGTGGAAGAAACTTGAAATGCTAATCTCAAGTTTTTATTCCCCTAGGGCTTTGGCAGATTAGTAACAACAGTTCTGGCAACATGTTGTGTCTTTTGCGTTCTTAGGCAAGACTTCCACTCAAATGGATGGCTCCAGAAGCTATTTTTGACAAAATTTACACCACACAGAGTGATGTATGGTCTTTTGGAGTGCTGCTATGGGAAATATTTTCTCTAGGTAAGAATGGTTTAAAACCCATTTTCCCCTAACTTATGGCTCTATTGCTAGGAAAAGCTTTTAACAAAAGGTGATAACGTGGTGCCATGTTTCTATTTCAGTTAGTACAAGTGCACAGTGCAGATCAGGTGTAAAATAAAGTCACTGGACTGAAGTCAATGAGAACTCCACCTGGCAAAGTGTAGGAAAACAGTGAATATTGGGGAGGGGGGAACAAAACAAAATCCAAAACCCTGGACCTAACATTTGTAATAACTGAAACCAACAGAGCGCAGAGATAATGCAAGCCTCTGCTGCTCGGGAGTGAAATATTTCTCTGATAGCAATGAAGAAGTTTCCCTGTCGAACCGTATTTTCCTCTAAGCAGTCTGCTTCAGGAAACCACACAGCTCAAAGGTTGCAAAGGATTACACTGCTGTTGACATAGTGGTCTGATGTTGCTAGTGGCAGCCCATGGAACACAAGGGAGTTTGCCCACATGACACTTTATCCCAGCTTGATTATCTTCCCCACAAAATCTAAGTAAGATTTTCTAAGTAAGAAAAATGTATTGGCAGCAGCTGCCATCAGGTTGATATGAGAACCAGTGCTGGACTCTGCGTAAGTCATTTTGGCAGCGAACAGGTAGAATGCATACTCTTCTGGCCATATCATTTGCAAGCTACAACATTTTTGAAAGAATAGTAATGGTGTTCTTTATGTACTATAGATTTCATCTTATGGTGCAGTTAGAAATCTCAGCCTCACTGAGATCTGGTTACTGTCCAGCAGATAAAGCCCTGAAACTTAGACAAGCAGTCTTACAGACAGTTGGACTTTGCCATTCTCAAATTCTCCTTGCAGAGTGGCAAGTTTTGTTTTCCTGAGGGAATTTAGGAATGTCAGCTCTGGCTTTTTAATCAGCATTCGCAGACAAAAGAAAACAAGAAGCATTGTCAACTTAAGCTGCTGAATTTTAAAGCAAACTCTGTAATCTCCTACTATCTTTGGTTCATGGATCAGTTGAAATGAATGATCGGGCTCAAGATGCCAAGTCCAGATCTGCATGCAAAGTCTGGAGCTATTTCTATCCTTATCTTTATTTAAGTCTGGCTGCAAAGATCACAATATGATTTCAGTCCAAGTCTTTGATTTGGACTGTTCTCTAGTTTGTATCAGCATGCAAAACAGGAAGTTCATAAATAAATGGTTAAAAGAAGTGGCAGTTACTGCTTTCTCTGTAGTTCAGTCCTATTTATTTTGAGTTTTGTTACTTTGGTGTAACACCTCCATGGCCCTGTAACAGCATCACCTGCTGCATGTGTTTTGAAACACCACAGAAAGATGAAGCTCCCGAAGCACCAGCAATTCCCCAGTTCTAATAGATTATTCAAGAAGATGTATTAGCATTAATAATAATGCTGAGACACACTCAGAGGGGATAGTCTCTCCACTGGGCATCTCCAAGGAACCAAATGAACTGAATACTGATGAATGGTAAGGACCACTGCAGAAGTCAAACTGTTTATACCATTCCCAAAGGTCCTGACAGTTTAACCGATGTGAATTTCAGGTCACTTGGCCTTTAATACTGAAGACTAATAAAAATTAAAATATAGTCATTGAAATTAATCTTTATTTTTAACTATTTTAAAAAATAATTTACCTGGTTTCTTTTAATTTTAGATAGCCTCTTTTCTTAATGAAGGTGCTTACTTGGAACAATTGACTGTCCTCTTCTGAATTCAGAGGAATCTACTAAATGCAGCCCAAGGGCTGCCATCCGTAGAGCAGCCTCTGCCCTCATTATGACGTAGATCACAAACTACTTTCTTCAATCCGTGGCACAGATTCAAAAGCAGTCATTTTCTCCAAGAGGGTTTTTCATACAGATCATCCAGGCATGTCTGTGGTTTGGCGCTACTCACATCTGCAGCTCACACGATAAATATTTAATTAAGGATTTGTGTCACTGATTGAACTCTCTTATATAAAAGTTTTACAGATCATTGAGAGCCAGGGGATGGAAGTTATTTGTCGTTGCTACAGGGAATGTTTGGCTCCCATTTACAACTGCTGCTTTTTACTGAGTCCCACAGACTTAGCACCCTCTAAAAAAGGAAAAGATACTGATTAGCAAAACGCACAGTTTGGTTTGGACATGGGCCCTTTCAGGGTCAGAAGTTGAATGAAGCACAATAGGCTTCCTCCAGAAAGGCTGGCAGACTGGATCCATTTGGTGATACACAGATAAATCAAGACTTGAGAGACTGTTAATTTTCATTTGGGGCTGAGTTTGCATTGAGCTTTGCATTATTTAAATGGGGTCAGCACACCTCATGTCAGGTAATGCCAGCAACGTTTAAGACATCTTGAAATCACTTACATGGTGCATTACAGAATATTGGTGTCTCCTGGAATTTAAATGTGCACTGTTCAAAAAGCAATCAAAGGTAATTATGCAAACAAGCAGTGCCTAGTAGTATAACATCAGCATCTTATCCTACTAAAGTAAAACCAAGATCAAAAGAGTGCTACTATATCCAATGCATGCCACATCTTTGAGCATTTTGGAGGAGATTTCCCCTAAGGAAAACATCATGTGTAGATCTTACATCCTATGTTTCAGCCTACATTTCTCCCAAGCTGTGTCAGCATCCCAAAACCAAGTTATTAGGCTTATCACATAGTCCAGATGAGGTGCAATGGTGAGTGGAGGTGGAAAAGGGAGAGTTCCTGGCTTTTGAGATCTGAGCTGCCTCCAGCTGGTAGGAGGCCAGCACCGCTCAAAATATAAAACTACCAAAAGATCTTTCAATCAAAAATTATTCTTCTTTGCCTTCCCTGTACTTGCTCTCACCAACATATTGCAGTTGATATGATCAATGATGCAATCAAGGAAAGACAACTCAGGTTGTGAGATCAAGTGGAATTCTCCATCTCTCCTCACCCAATTTTACTGTGTTGCCCTCAAGGTCAGAGTCCCAATCAATGTATTTGCAAGAGTAATTCTTATCAATAACCTCTGCTGTGCTCATGAGCCAGATCCAGCCAGCAATACTCAGAAAACCGAGGGGTTTCTTTTGCACATCAGAATGGTCAGTGTAAAACAGCCATTCATCAATGGCATGACTCCATTCAGCTCCTCCTAATGGAAATCGGTTGGCCATGAATGGCACAACAATCGCATAATGCAGTCAGAAATGAATGAAAAAGGCCATGCAGCCCATCTCTTCTCTAATGAGGGGTGTTGTTTTCAGTGTTGCCCCAGTACATTGACAGTCTAGGGCTAACTAGATCAAGTGAAGCTTATGCTCACTTTTCTTGAGAGGCTGTGCCACTGTTAAATAAATACGGAATCAACTGGGCAAGTCACAGATGTAATTCATGAAGCCTCAGTACCTTGTAAAGATAAATCAGTGCAGATGAAAAAACAAGCTAGTGAGAGTTCAGGAGATGTACACAGACAGCCGTTTAGTAGCTTGGACAACAGTTAGTGCCCCCAGACCCTGTTGCTATCCTTACCCTTTTGTCACAGTGGGAAAGTGACACTATAGTTTCTATCCATCTGTTTATTCAGAGAGATCTTGCGAGTTGGTAGAAGCCTGTTTTGAGATTTTTGGCTAAACGGTGATGCCATGTGAGCTGAACATTTAATTACCAGGTTATTATGATCATAATGACAGGCCAAAGATAAAAGTAGGAAGGAAAAATCAAGATATAAAGCAGAAATGATGCTACTGACTATTTCCAATCTACATAACTCTAGGGAACACAATACTGTGATCTGATACTTGCACATCAAGGCAATTCAGATGTGCTGTGGCTAAGTGTCCCTGAGCTTTGAATGTCATCGGAGCCTATTTGCTGTGTTGAGATGCCCTCTTAGGAAGTTGCCAGGATCTTTGCTCCCCAGTGCATAGTTTTGCAGATTGAGCAGTCAGATTCACAGAGTAGAATAATTCTGGGAACAGCCACATTTTGGCACCCTCTTCACTGCTTTTATCCAAAAGATTTCTGCTGTGCTTGTTGTGCCCCCAAGTGCACAGCGCATGATGGTGTTTCCAAATGGGGAAAAAAAAATATGCAGGAAATAGGCAGGAATGTTATAGACAGTAAATCATATACAGATTCCTCAAGGGTTGGATACGGATCCAGATTCCATTCAATCCCCTATGTTAAGATGTGACTAAATTTTTTCCAAATTCACCATCCAGCCTCAAGGATGCCAAAATGTGAAAGGCAAGGGTTGCACTGCATGTGAAGCCTTTGCTGAGAAGGAAAGGAGGAAAGCTTGCAGATCTTTTAGGTCTATCTACAATAGGTTCAGTAACCTTTCAAACTTCAGTGTGGGTATCTCTTGAATTTTACCTATGAGGTCTGGATTACTCAGATGCTAGAGAACTTTCTCAAATTATGTATTTGTTCCCCTTATTTATGGTGCTTCATAAAGTGCAGATGTCATACAACAAAGATCACCACCTCTGAAAAGCCCCCACTTGCTCATCAGATGAAGAGAAGAGCATCCATACACTTATACTAGTCATTCCTCTGAAGATAACCATTTACACAGGAAATGAAATAAGTCTCACTCCTTCATTTTGATGATTGCTAGGCCAACTTTTGTGCAAGTTAATATATACTACCAGTCCCTTTACAGAAGTCTACCTCTCAAAAGCAATTACAGTTGCCATGAACTGTCCTCCCACATTTCACACTGACAATTGAGTGGCCCTGAAAATAAGCAACATTGAACTCACACTCAGAAAAGAAAACAAGGCTAAAAATTTGGAAGGTCATTTTTCAAGCACATTTTACCTGTAGGACTGCATAATACATATAGAATACTAAATTGGTGAACCAGGAGAGAAGGGCTACAATTCCACATCTGAGGTTGAACTGCAAGGTTCTCTCAGCCTTCTGCAGGAGCCAGATGCCTACAGCTTTCTCTGCACTAACTCACAGAGGCCAGAGATTCTAAGGCAAAGAATGATGAGCAGGACTTATTTACTTCATGTGCATTCACTTAGTGCAGGATATTGGCAGACTGACAGTTTGGAAAACAGTATATGTAACCAACTGAATGAGCTGAAACTTTTCTACCCCTGACTAAGAGGTCATTTAAAGTCTCAAACTAATAAAATTTATTTCTCTTCTGTCATATTTTACCGTGGAGTGGTCCCGGCTATATCATGAATGCAGGGGAGACAGCATGGTTGAAATCTCTAAAGAGACAGAGTGAGTCTGTAATGGGTTTCCAAACAAAACATTTAGATAGTAAGTGATCRCAACCCCTTTTTTGCTCTAGCTTCTTTTACTGATAGACTCTAGGTAATATCAAATGCTCAACAGATATCACCGATATATGTTTAATTCACTGGACTGGGAAATAAGGATTGTGCCATTCTGGAGCCTCCTGCTTATTTCTCCCATCAGGTGCCTCACCATACCCTGGAGTGCAGATAGATGAGGACTTTTGCCGACGGCTCAAAGAAGGAACCCGGATGAGATCTCCAGAGTACTCTACTCCAGAAGTGTAAGAGTTCCCGGTTTTGTATTGAGAGCTGATACATGTCATTGAAGTATTACAAAAGAGATTGTATTTAAGTGTGGAGGAGGAAGGAGACCTCATCAGATGAGAGCTATGTATTTTGTTTTCAGTAGACTTTGTAGTTATGCATATCTTGGGTGTCCTGATACCACAGACGAATGCTAAAGACAGACCAAGTCAGCTTGACCATTGCCAACAACAAGATTAACAGATCTCCCCATGTCAGTTGTAGTTCATGAATCTCAGTTCAGGAGACTACTGTGTCTTGATTTCCAATTCTGTGACAGAAACTAGGCATCCATAACTATGACTTATTTCAGCAATATCGGTGGGGCCTATCAGTCAGATTTTAAGTTAGGTGAAAATAAAAAGCCTACAGGCTCAGCTGAGGCAGGAATATAGAAGGAAAAAGCATCCCACATGGAAACTAGAATAGAATTTCAGCACATGGAGATTTGAACCTGTCTTAATCCAAAACTATCCAAACAATGACCAAAACAAGCAGCAGCAGAAAGAAACCGTTTGGAAACAAAGCTCCTATCCTTTTCCTTTCTTAATATCTGTGCTTTTTATCTAGCTACCAGACAATGCTGGATTGTTGGCATGGCGTACCCACAGAGAGGCCTACATTCACTGAGCTTGTGGAGCGCTTAGGAGATCTTCTTCAAGCCAACGTACAGCAGGTACAGCAATACAAACGTTTCTTCAACAAACGTGTACATATAGATGTATGTGTATGTGGATAWGTGTATGTGTATGCACAGGTAAAGACTATGTTGAGCAGTAATATTAGATTTGACTTCATAACAGAGGTCACAAGGAAAATGGCTGCTGGGATGGGTAAAGAAAATGTTAACTATTCAAAGGGGATTATATTTCAAAACTAGATGTTTATCCATCCATAATAAGCAGAAACTTACGTTAATTAAAAAAAGGCTCAGTTGCCCCTTAGAGGAACAATAGTGCTTTATCTCACAAACAATTTTAATTAGCTTCCAACATAGTAAACTGCCAGTAGTTGGTCTGAACTTTCTCATTTTCTGAGCTTATGTTCATCAGTGCTCTTAGGAGCTTTAAAATGATGCAGTGTAAAGCTCAGAAAGTCAATTACAAATTATTAATTTCATAATAGTTAAATCAGTTGTTTTCTTCTTCAGTAAAAACAACTAGACCAGTTATGTAACTGTCAATTTAATTTAAGAAGAAATCAAACACTCTCCTCCAGTTCCTTCCTGTTTGTAAACAAATTTAGTGAAGCTAAGTTGAAGAGGGCCCAGTTTGCAATATGAAGAGCTTGTGAGTTTTACCGTATAACCAAAGTAGATTAAGGAGACATAAAAATCATGATAAGGGAATAGGGCACTTAACTGCTTCTCAAAATTAAAAAAAAAAAAAAAAAAATCAAGCACAGGGAAATTTGGACAAATAGTTTTAGGACTTAAAAAAAGAAAGTAATTTCTGAAGATTACTGCAGAGTTGTAATGACAATGCAGAGCTTATTAAGATGTGTACCAAATTCTATTAAACTCGTAGCATCAATTTCTTGCAAGGACAAGAAATAAACTCCTTTAAGGCTACCATTTTAAGGACTGGCTCTTGCTAAGCTGCCACTCCTTAAGTTGAACATAAGCAAAAAGTCTATACACAGGCAATATTTTTTTATCAATTCCAAAGTCTGTTAAAATTGTATTGGCCACAGGGGTTTTGTGATTTCATGCCACTCCCTCCTTTCTCCCAAACACATGGCTTAAACTTGGATTTAGGTGTCCCTGAGACTGGTACCTTGGAAATCCCAAAGAGGCCAACACAATGACAATATAGAGGACTGCTTTCTTGAAGTGCAGATCAGTGAAATTCTGTTCACTTTCACTGAGGCGGAACAGCGACACGTCTGGAATGTAGTAATGATCACAAAGAAATTGCTGCAAACTCATCAAAGATGCTGCTGTGAAAGTCAGCAAAGCTAGCTACTTTTAAACTGGATGCACATATATTGACACCCTGAATACAACCGTCACACTGCTGTGCTGTATGTGAAGGACATTGAGAAGTCTTGTAACTGCTATAAAGACCAGTGAAGCAATAGCTCAGGCTGAGTTGCCTGGAAGAGAAAACACGCTAACTGCAGATGAGTACTGGAATGTTAGAGACCATTTTCAGCCATGCTACATCGTAGCTTTCCCAAAGTGAACCATTTTCCTCATACAAAGCCTCCTACACAGTAAATGTTGGATAAAGCTATACATTCTAACTTCCACATTTTGTGAAGAACATCATAATCACTTTGAAGAAACATCATAAAGTTAAAATAAAATCTAGTCCTTTCTCAGTGTAGAGCTCTGTAGAATACAATAACCTTTTACATCTGAGATGCAGTACAAAATGATCTTTACCAGCTTTGTGTTCTCTTATGTTATTAATGATATAGGATGGTAAAGACTATATTCCACTGAACATCACCTTGTGTCCTGACGGAGAATCTAACCCCAAAACTTGTCCTGTGGAAGAAAACTTGAACAACTGTGTTAATCGCTGGAGTGCAGTGGAAACTGGGTAAGAAAAATATATACGAGGGGCAGGAGGGAAAGAAAGATTTGATATATCTGGGCACTGTTTGTTGTCCTCTCAATATGGCTGTTTTAAAGGAGTTGGACAAACAAATTTGTCAGGGCATTGTTTTTAGTTACAAGGAATGAAAAAAGACAACTGGTCCAGGAAACTGAACTGTGTTAGAGATGTTAATTGAGCTACCAA
Organism: Oceanodroma leucorhoa; assembly: GCA_030449065.1. Classification (NCBI taxonomy): domain Eukaryota; kingdom Metazoa; phylum Chordata; class Aves; order Procellariiformes; genus Oceanodroma; species Oceanodroma leucorhoa. The sequence goes on from JASVER010000011.1 coordinate 12,682,594, forward strand.
CTTGTGCAGCATCTGCTTGGGTTTTATGCTGACCCCTCAACTTTCTTGCTTTCAGTAACAATAGCAAGAAGCGACCACTGAGTGTGAAGACATTTGATGAGGTGCCAGTGGAAAAGGAGAAAGTGATGCATGAGGTAAGTGAGGTGATTGCATCCTTCTCTACCAGGTTCACAGATCACTTGTCACCAGCACCAGAAACAGTTATTAGAGCTTTTGAAATCTGTTTGGTAAGAAAAAGCTTTAAATCAAGCAGAAGATTTGGCCCTAGCATCTCACACATAGGTCTGTGTGACAACAAAGAGGGACCTGCATTTAGTTTAACAAATAATTTAAAGAGAAACTCATGCATGATTATCCAGGCTTTGATCAGGCTAAGGGGCTTTATATTACATATTTCAATATATTTTTTCTGCCATAAGAAAATGGCAGCTCATTGAAATGGAGTCTTGTGAAGGAAATGCGTCCAGAACACATTCTGCTGGTTGAGACAGCCAATAACTTGGTGGTGAGGGTATTCAGTTCCAGATGAACAAGACCAAGATTTAAGTTCCTGCTCTACTTGATTTACACAAAGGGCTTTAATCCTGGATTTTCCCCACCCTAAGTGAACACATTTATTGCTGGTTTAATGGCACTGCAGGGTGGAAGTGTGTTGAACGGTTTCATTTTCACTCCAGTGGAAAACAAAAGCTTGTTTCGTTACAGAATGATGGTTCTGCTTGTTGACTTCCTCTGAAATTACAGGTTCTGAGGGTGGAGGGGTCTTTTTCTATTTTTTCTTCCTTACTTAAAAACAAATAATTAAAAAAAAAAAAACAAACAAAAACAAAGCCCCAAAAAAAACAACAACCCAACTCATGAATTTCCTCTATGGTTCAGGTACTCACTGGCTGCAGTGCCATATGCAGTCCACACCACTTGCCTCAATGACAGATTCTGTTCCGCTAAGGAGGGATCTTTGTAATGCATGCATGTTTGAAGCAGATCGAAGTTTAGGGAGGAAGCATGAAGCCCTCAAGAAACCTTCTAAAAGAGGAAGAGGACAAGCATCAGATGGCTAAAGCAGCAAAAGAGGAGAAAGATGTGTACAGYTTTATAGAAACATGCCAGCCTGTCTACTCTGCTAGTCAGGGAACCGTCCCCCACGCTCCAGCTAAGACTCCCTCTAGGACAGAGCCATTCCTCAGACCAGCTCTCTTGGGAAGGGTCAAGTCTCTAGCTACAACTTGTCCTGGACACATTTCATGTCCTTGACAAATATAGCGTATTTCTTATCTGATCTCTTGTGAGCACGAATTGATGCCCATTACTGCCTAGCATTTTGCCAGATGTAATTTCTGTGCCTTTATCAGTGCATCTTAGGAATGAGAAGGCTTAGAATTTTCTCTGGCTCCTGCATCTTTCCTCTTGCAGGATAAAAATCTGTCCCTCTGAATCACACAAAGACATTTACTAGATAGATCCAGTTATCAGTAAGAGATTACTGCTGCCAGCATGAGCATTACTTTCCTAAATGCTCCCTGTTCATGGCATTTTAAAGTAAGTCCTTACATGAAAGGGGAAAAGTTTCAAAAAAGGGTAATAATGCATTAACAGATCAGAAATAAATGTGATATTTCAATGAGGATCTTTTAAAGCAAAATTGTGGTATGATCTACTTTTGGACAAAGCAAGTACACTTGGGTTACTAAAATTATCTTAAATATCAAGACATTAATACTGATTAGGTCATTATTTCGAATAGCCCAGGAACTCTAAAAGTGCTCTACCACACCTTCTGCAATTGTGCTACTTATCTGTAGTCTCTATTGATATTCTTTTAACAATTTTTTGGTAAGCAAAATGCAAAGCAGCACTCAAATAAATTGTTTCTAGACCAGTTTTTAAGGGAAAATAGTCAAGATAAAAAACAGAGAGAAAAGCTGGGTTCTACTAGTTTTTGAAAGACTTAATTAATGTAGGATTTTACTTTATACTTTGAAAACCAGTTTCCAGAMTGATCTTATTAACAACTGATATATTACCAAAGCATTATAAAAAAGCTCTTGCTTTTTATTTATTGTTTGCTAGGATTATTATTTCTGTTTCAATCAATTTGAATGGTAAAATAAGACTAACTAGAGTTTCACTTCCCATGTTGAAGTCTTTTGCTTTCTTGGTTTTGACAGACAGACAGGCATGCAACTTTCCAGCATCACAAAATATTTCAAATKTAAAGGAACCCCCCRAGAACACTTAATATTTTTTAAGTTACTTAAAACAAGGACTGTGCATGTCTGTGAACTTGTGTAGCACTTAACACAGTAACAGCTTGATCTTAATTGCAACCTCAAGACTCAACTTTAAATGCAGTGGAATCACAACCTCAACTTTAAAACTAATGAAGACAGTTCTGTTGGACAGCTCATAAAAAAAAAATAACCAAAGTACAATGAGYCTTTTAGGCTATGTATCTTTGCAGAGCACTTGGATTTGCCAAAATGACACTGAACTTCCACTTCCTTAAAATTTCAATGTTTCTAGTAGTGTATTTCTAGTAGGTATTTAGGGTACTTTTTCTCTGAGAAGTCTAGCCAGTATTATTGGATATATTCTTTATGAATTTCTGTCCATTCATATCTCAGCTATCCTACCTAGATGGTACCCATATGTCATACTTAATATCAATTTCAAGTTTGAAAATGTCAAATTATTTTTTGATATGTTCACTGTAAGGGTGCTCTTTCAAAATACAGCTCAAAATGTTATCATCACAAAAACAAGGCAAATATTCTCAGGCAAATTCAAGGCAAATAGTAGCATTATCAGGAACAATTGGATAAAAGCTGATAATATAGGCCCTGATAAGAGAATATTCTGAAGAATGGGCTTAATTTCATACACCAACTGGAACATATCTATGTGTTAAGCACTTTACTAAATAGCTGACAATTGAGAGTTTTGATGCAAACATTTGCCCTCCAGGTTGTCGGTTGGAACCTTGTGATTACATAGAATAGCTGGTAGCTCCTACATTAGTTCCAGTACACAAGTATCAGTATATAACACCACAATATAACATCTACAGATGGCCACCTTGTTGGCAGTCTCTCCTTGATAACTGCATAGAYAAGGAGCCCCAACCTCTACAGGCCACAGTGAAGGAGAAGTTGCATTCTCCTGCCCTTGCTTTGCCTGCTCTGTAGCTGAATATGGTTTTATAGGGTGAAGTTCTATCAACTTCCCTAAAAGCAATATCATCACAAAATAAGATAGTGGGAATTTGGTATTCTAACTAGCCCCTTGACTTTCCTTCTCTATTGACTTTAATAGTGGTTTAGTCTGACTCTTCTCCACACTCTCCCCATGGCAAGCCATTTTTAATTTAAAAGTGCTCCACGCTGTCATGATCGTTTGGCACTCTGCTGATGTTCTCTTCCTTTTGCTACTCAGGAGTCGGACAGTGGGATGGTGTTGACTTCAGACGAGATAAAAAGCCTGAAGAGGCTGGAAATCCGTTCTTGGCCTTATGGGATTATGGCTCTAGCGTGAGTACTTTGGGATATTTCCTTTGAAGACAGTGTCCCATTCAGAAAAATGCTTCCAAAATTTGCAATTTTGTTCCTGAGTCTAATAGTTCTCCTTTTGGAATATCTAAACAAGCTAGAAGGAGAATCAGTTCTGTATTTCAGTACTATAACTGAAAGACCATGGTTAATGTATTTTAAGATCAAGAAAGTTATAAAGTAAACTTTGCTTCCAGAAAGAAGTTGAAAATAAAACAGAGTTGCAGGTCTCTGAAAGGAATGCTGCACTGTTGCATTTAAGTTACAGGAAGGTTAATTAACATGAAACATGTTGATACATGTGATAAAAATGAAAACTCATTTCATCAGCTTTGAGCACATAATGTCATGTCAACCGATTTAACTCTTCTTCCAAAATGCCAAGTTGCCTTGTGATTCTGAATCACATTCAAAAAAACAAGAGAGTGCCCTCTAGTGAAGCTGCTGTCTGCTGTTCATGATCTGATCTCCCGGGGCAGAATATTCTGCACATGGCAAATGATAGGAGCAAAAGAGCTCAGAATATACCTATCTACTTTAGCTGTTTCTTGACTGCCTCTCCAGTGTTCTCCTTTACTGATGGAACAAAGTTTGAAGAACTTGATTTATTAATCCAGAAAATAACTTTCATAATTATACCAGTATCTAACAAAGCTATGTTTAACTTTAGACATACAGATGGACTGGCACCTGTGCAACTGATGAGATGTGAGAAAAGTTAAGAAGGCATGTATAGTAAAGAATAGTATAAGCACTGCAAAGCAAATACATTTACCAGAACCATGATTTCTACATTTGCTTTATCATAGCTATGAAGACAGTCCTACAGAGAAGTCCCCTTAATCCTACCACCTTCATGATCCTGTGAATTATATTGTTCATACTTGGTTTACAAAGAAGGTTGTGCCAGTGTTTGCTATATGTTTATCCATAGTACAGACAATTACAGAAGAATAAAAGCAGATATTTAGCTTCTAGCTAACAGTTAGCTCACAGTTCTTTATATTTCTGTTACAATCAGGCACAGGCAGAGAGTTGACCTAGTAGTGAAATAGGTCTTCTCCACCTTCCTAGAAAAGTATAACAATAGTAACCCATTTTACTGATTCAAATGTCAAATTGTAGAATTTCAAMGAATAACTACCCAAAATATTAAAAAAGAAACAATTCTGTAGCAGGGAATTCCATGTCTATTCAGTTAATTAAGCTAATTAGACTTTTACTGAATTGCCTAGAGTTTTCTGTGAAATCTATCGATGAGCTCTCTATTAGTTTCCTCTGTATTAAACTCAATGATCTTTCCCACTAGAGCAAATGCTTGTTCTATATTAAGTCACCATTTTTCTACATTAAAGAGAAATGATAGATGAGGAAAAAATAGTGCATAGTATGAGAGAGTTCACCTGACAGTGCATAGTCAGAATCTAACAGTATTTCAGAGGGGCTAACTGCCTCACTCAGAGAGAAAAGCAAGATGGAAGGAGCTTGCCTTGACTTTTCAGGCCTTAAAACCATAAATTCCTAGGTKTTTGAAGGCAGGAGAGAAGGAGAAAGAGGAAAAGGGAAAGGTTATGGCAAGGAAGGCTAGAGAGCCTTGCAGCACTAACAGGGAGCATTCAAATGCCACAGATAATGTTGGATAGGAGTGTGACTTCRGGAATAATGTTGTTCAGCAGTATTTCCCCTGTAGTAGTGTCCCAGTGTTGTACCTGTTGGGGGATTAGCAGAGATCTAGATACGGTTCCATGTTTTTATCCTATGCACATGCTGAGAGGATTTCTGCGCAGCACAGTGCATTGCTATGGAGACAAAATGGCACCAGCTGTAAAAAAAGGAGCTCAAATGTCAGGAACTGCATTACTATGATGTTTTACCTGGGCTGATTTATCTCTCTTTTCTGCATGATGTCATGTTGACACAAATCCAACACATACACACACACACAGCCTCCCTGATAGGATTTATCCTTTTAAAGATTTCTGTCAATCACCTCTGACTGCTGTTTCCCGTACTGCATTTTCCCCGTTTGGATAAATAGTTGGCAGAGGAAGGTTCTCTCTCTCCCCCTTCCAGGCTTTCTGCTGAAAATCAGAAAAATCAACATCCAGCCAGATGTAGAAACACAAAAATTCCACAACAGCCTGTTCTTTTGAGATTTCCAGGAAAACCTTCTGAACTGCTATCAGGCTCACTGGGAGCGAGCGTGAAGTAACACGGCTCTGCTGCGTTCAGTGAATCTCTGCCCGACCCACACCATCTGGTGCTCTCCCCATTTACAGTCAACACTTCCATAGGGATTCCATTCATTGTGAGATACCTGATACTTTCTGTGCCAGCCAGACCGCAAAAGACCATCTTAACAGAGGTCTGCTATAAAAGCAAACCCTGCAGTAAGCTGTGTTTGTCGTCTCCTTATTCGCAGGACCCTGGCTACCATTGAATGGACAGAGGTGTCTTTTTTCTTGGCCACATCCTTCATTGAGTTTTTGAGGTCCAGCTGAGAAAGCTATTTTGTCAGCTTTTTTTTTTTTTTTTAATCTTGCATACTATCATTGGCACAAATAACATTTTTTACATAGTCGCAGAGCATCCTGATGCCCTCTCTTTTGAGGACAGAACACCCCTTGGTGCTCCTGCACTACTAACTTGAAAAACAAGCCTCAAAAGTATATAGAATAGTCTAGGAGAGGTCAGAAGAGAGTGCTGGTTTAATAGGGGAGATAAAGTCACCCTTGTTAATTGTGTATCTCTCTCTACCAAAAACATTTACCCTGGATCCTTTTCAAACAGTCTTCCTTTTCTAAAGCAAAACTGTTCAAAGGCTTAGCATGTTTTCTAAGCCAGGGTGGCTGCATTTATTATTTTTGCCAAAATCTTGCTGTTTATTTATCTTGCATTCATTTCTCTGTTGAGTTTAAAATTTGGCAACACTACACACCATGGAGTATCAGTGTCAAGAGTTTATTGAAGATGAATCTGATACTCTGGGTCTGGGACCACTGTTAGACTGGACTAACCATTTCTGAGCTCTAAGCATTTTATACTGCTAAAGTATAAAGCCACAACAATAGGTGTAGTGAGGGACAGAAAGATTGACCAGGATAATGACACTAGAGTTAGCATTCAAGGAAGCGCATTCAACATAGAGGGGATTTAATGACGGGATGACTCTGGTATCAGGTTTCATCTCATAATATTAACAGGCTACTGCCAAGCACTGCTTTAAAATTCTCCCAGAGACTCTATAATCAAGTTATTGTTTAAAATTATAATAGGTTTGATATCTGCTCAGTTGTCCTCCTTCCATCCCTTTCCCTTCTCCCCCCCCAACCCAATTATCCTCAGTGGTTCTGAAATTACTTACCTGGTTCTGGCCAAGTCCCATGACACCAGCTGACTGAGGCTCAGCTGATACGGTCTGGGCTCTGGATGCTGCATCCAGATCACATCACCGAGGGCTCTGCCTTTGCCAAAGCCAAACTGGGCCTAAAGCAAGTCAGTAATATCAAAACAAACTGATTTTGCTCAGGAGCATCAGGCATTCATGTCCAAACGCAAGATGCCCACCAAAAATGCAACCCAGCTGACTMGGCTAGAATCCTTTTGCACCATCTCAGAAAAATGAGGCATGGAAATATGTTTTCTCCATAGCAGAACTTAGTTTCAGAAGATTTTTCTTCTGGGATGAGCATGCTGAGATAGCACATGTACTTACTGTTGTGTCATGCAGCACCTTGCACTATGACCTGACTTGCGCTCTCCAAAATATAAGTAACTTTGAATGAGCAGCTACTCGGGAGTTATGTAAGCCACTTTTTTCTAAGATTATACTATATGCTTACAGTTGCAAGGACTAAAAGGAGAATTGTGAAAGGCTGTCATCCCCAGCTTGGTTTTGACTGCAGTGCTTTTCATCTCACTGCATTCTGAGTGCTGGAGCTAGCGTCAGGGACCGCTGACCAACTTTGCCACTCATGCAACAGGACACATGCTTAATGAGTGGGTGACTTTGGCCTCTTAAAATTTTATGCTAGCTGTACGTTGTACTTAGAAGTGTTTCAAAACAACGTATTCTTGATCCTAACCCCTCAAGTTCTCCATGCCAGTAGACTACTGATGCACTGATAGTGCCAGAGGGGAACCCAGGATTAAATTCTTACTGCACAGCAACCCGACTAAAATGTATTAAAGCAAACTGTGAATCAGTCATAACTATCAGAAGAAAAAAATAACCCTTTTATTTCTTTCATTGCAGAAAAATTTTAACAAATTAATTACTTTTACTCTGTGCCTCATTAAACACCTATGAAAGCTGTTAGAAAGCCCTGAAGCTCCTACATGTTATTGTGAGATAAGGTCATGAGACAAACTGCTCTACTTGGCAATGCTCAGCTCAATTTCTCATCTTTCCCTAAACGCAGCTTCTGAACAAGGCCAGGATWTCTACATGGACACAATAGTCTATTAATTTTTCCTACTGAGGGCAAGATACTTGGGCGTCTTATTGCAAAGCAAATAAGAGCTGCTCCACAGCACTGGGAATAAGTGCTACACTTGGTACTGTAGTCCCTCATGGATAGGGTGATTTTCTTACAGTCATCTCTCTCTCCCCATGCTCCTCTTCAAGTCATTGACCCTGAGATTTAGGCTAATAGAAACTGGCTCCCTCACACAAAAAATAAACAGCTCCAGTAATGATTTCCCAGCTCTTTCATGAATTCAGTATTTTTCTACCTCTAACCAAAATCTCTGGTTCATATGGTAGGATAAAAAAAGTCTCATTAGGTCATTTAGGCCTTCTAGCTATTACAGGATTATCCTCTGTGGTATCTTCTAAACAACTTYGACACGTCTCCAGAAAACTTAAAAAACATTGTGAAGATTACTTAATATTCAGGTTAACTTCTCCTTCATCTATTTTAATTCCTAGACTTTTCAGCTTCCTCTGTACCAGGAAATCTGACATAGCACAGTAAAAATGGGAACTATTAACAGCTCTCAGTACCCACAGTACCACACCAAAATGCACTTGTCCGAGCTTGCGTCTGGGTCATGAGACCTACTAACTATATTGTGCTCCCACACAGACACACTGCATGTGCATGCAATAGCATAGACCCCAAGCTCCGTGATAATCAGGTTCCTTGATATAGTCCTATTTACAGACCTGGCAGGCTTTCAGTTATCAACACTGGGTCCACACCAGTAGGTTCCTCTACCTCTCTACCTCATTTCGTTTTACATCTAATGGACTGACACTGGGTCCAGGCTCAGGGACACTATAGAAATACAGCCTGAAGTGTAGCAGGATTTGCTGGTAATTACGAMTGTCACCCTTAGTTGATTTGCTGCTACCAATTTGCATTCTTCCAATCTTCTAGTATTGGTTCCTCCAGTGCTTTCACCATTTTTGTACTTCCCCCCATAAACCTCCCTAGCTTGTAGGTATCTTTCTGAAAGAGARGAGTCCAGTGCTGTGGCTTGGCTAACTCTAGTCTCAGCCTATGAAATAAGGCTGAAGCCAGCTCACAACGTTTTGCGAAACATGTTTCCCCAACCAGCACTCCACAGAAACATGCACATTATGAAAGAGGGTCCTTTAGGTTAAAAAAAATCTGTTCAAGGTCAGGAAATGGCAGTGTTCAGATTCCCATCTTTCCCCTTGTCCTGCCCCAAATGGTACACATTCCTGCAAGGACAAATGAGTTTTCAGGCTGGTCATTGTGTAAAATGTAACCAGGTTGGGTCAGTGAGCAAATGTGTTTCAGTTGAATGTCACGGTATTCACRCGCCTAATCTTCAGTATTGTGCCGTGGTGAGAATACTAACAGTCAAGTGGGCTGGGCTGAGACATTAACAGTTATGAGCAGATTTATCAAAACTGAACATCTTTTTTATCACCTCCTGCAGCTGCAGCACTCAGAAGTCAGGCAGAGGCAAAATCAGTAAGGAAATACCTTTTGGGGCACTGTAATGCCAACCCAGGAGAAGCACTGAACCAAGTAATGGCTAGCTTTTAATGAAATTAGTTAATTACATAGCCATTATTAACTTCTGTAGCTGCATAATTGTGATTAATCAAATCTAATGCCTTCAGTCAGAAAATGTTTATCAGTGGGGCTCAGGGAGCATTTTTCTATCTTATACAGGGTAGTACAATTGGCTCAGAGCATAAAGGGGTTTTTGCTTTTCTCTGGAGCATCAAGTACTGACCACTGCCAGAGGCAAGACTGATGTCTGATTCAGTGTGGTGGTTTCTATGTAGCAAATGAGATTTCAAGGACAGACAGAAAAGGGATGCTGCAGTCTCATTTTCCAATATACAGTCCAAGCATACGTACAGTTCTCTGTTGCTGAGCATTAACAGGGTAGATTGAAGTGTCAGCAATATAGAGCATTAAAAGGAAAAATGCAAAGACCCTTGGAGAGCTTTAATTTAGGAAATGCATTTAGATGAAAGGAATAGTTTTGAAAGTTAATTGCATTTTGCTCTGCCATAAGACAGCTAATGACAAAACTTGCTTCTGACCTAACTCATCAGCTTTCTGTCTTTGGAGTAAATATTAGATGTCTGCATTTAAGAGTCCTTCTTCAAACACCAGCATGACTTCAGCGATAGGCAGAGTTATTCCCAGATGGCCAGTCTCCTGACCTACAGGGGCAGAAACCTGACAGGAACACTTGCTGGGAGTCTACACGGGTCTGAAAATTTCCCATTGTGTGGTGAAACTAAAACCTAATAACATTTCTTTTTCTCCAGCACTCTGAGATATGCAGGCTGGGGGCCAAGTTAAACAGATACTTTCAAGCTTCTCTCTGTCTCCACTGACAATTTTAATACCTGGCAAATTAGAAGCCAGAGCATCCATGGAATTGTCTGACACAAGTCAATAGAATGGAGCAACAAAAAGAAAAATACATAAACAAACAGTGACACAAAATTGTGGTTCCATTGCTTATGCCAGGGAAGAATTTATCTGCAGAGAAAGTGTGTGTGTATAGAAAGGGACAGCTGCCAAATGTGTAGTATACAGAAGAAGTTTCCACTCATGTTCTTCTCTGGACAAAGAGGAAAAATGTAGATCGTGAAAGCAGAGTGTGCTACATTTTTGTTGAAGTTCTCAGGGCTACTATTTATTTTAGAATTTCTGCTTTGCCACTCAACAGGTTTGGTTTCAATGCCTTGTGCAGGTCTAAAAGCACAGTAACATTAGCTTTAATCTATAATCTCTGCCTTTGCATTTTAGAAGTCGCAGAACCCAACTTTATTCTAGATGTGCAAGACATGGTGGGCTGGCTCTTAGAACTCAGGGGTCCGGGGTTGACTTCCTAGAGACAAAGTTGGAGATGAAAACATGCTGTGGAAAGCCACCACAGCACACTAAAATCAGGCCAACTATGAAGCAGCCAATCTCTCATTGCAACTGATTAGAGTTGCAGCTGTTTGTTATGTCTGAATTTGGCTGAAATCTCAGCTCCTGGCTTAGAATGACTGGCTTTACAGACTATGATATACAGAGTATCACCTACTCCACACACTCCCCCAAGAAGAGAACTACAGAGRCAGATAATTTACAGATGGACCCTACAGGCTGTTCAGTGTGGTTGGGTTGTGCACAGATCATAAACCAGTGTTCTGCTCTAGCCAATGCACTGCACACCCATGATCTTTCGAGAATTAGCAAAAGTTTTAAGTGAAGATACTGACACTAATTCTGTCAGCCAGACTGAGAATATTGGCAGCTTGTGGGAAAACTGAAGCTTTTGACAGATTCCAGATTCAGAGGCAAGATAACACAACTTCTAAAGTTATAGTAGCATAATCTAGGAGGACATACTTACCCCTTCGTAGTTGAAAGGACCTGGGCCTACTGTATGTAACAATTCTGTCATGCAAAGCATCAACCTGCTCTTAAGCCTGCAACGTGACAGCRCACGCAGTTGGTGTCTTGGATCTGCTACTTTTCCTAGTCATGATTTCTGTTCCCCTTCCTCCAATTACTGTATCTGTCTCTTAGCTGTTGTTTTGTTTCCTGGAGCCGGAACGGGCTTTGCTTTCTTTCTAGAGCACCGCACTCTGAATCCCCAATCAACAGTTGGGGACTGTAAGCACTGCAGCAGTACAAATAAAATAAGTGTAATAAATTATACAATTATTTGATGAACTGTTGATTATTCAGATTTGGTTTAGGGTCATTAGAATGTAGCTTTATGCTCCTTTAAACACGTATTAAATATACACACAAAGTGCTTCAGCACTGCCTGATTTTAAATTCTCCCAGGCATATTCAAAAGTCATTCTGAACTGAGACATGAGCAATGCCATAATCAGTCTGTGAGTGAGGCTTATTCCAAAGAGGTGCATGTTAAAGGGTCCGTAARCAAAGTGGAGAAGTTCAAAAGCCATTCTCACATCGGGATCCTTTTGAGAACCAACCCTAAATTATCCAGACCTCTTCCAATTAATTCCTCAGATGGAAGAAACCAGGCTTAACAAAACATTATTTTTAAAGCAGCGTACAACAGAAAGTACCTTTTTTTTTCTCCACAACACTTGCTGTTCCTCAAGGTCACCTTGTGATACAAATCTTCTCCAGGGTTCTCCTACTTTTAACATTGAGGTTGCTCCATGTGATGTAAGTTGCTTCTCTTCCACTGCCTTCATCACCTATAATAAGAGACGACAGCAGAAAATGAAAGCTGGCTGTCTTTAATAGCATCAGTTACAGGCCAGCAGTTGCAATGTTGAACTGCAGTTTTAATGTTAAAAAGCACTGCCCTTCACTAGCRTACTGCTCAGTAATTTTTAAGGGCTAGAGAAGATAAGAAAGATTTTGCCCTACACTGCAAGAGTGCATTCAACACACTCTTGCTTTCAGTATCATTTTAAATTAGAATCTGTCATATATTATTCATTATTGCATCCTTTATTATACTTAAAGAAAAGTCACAGCCTTCAGTTCTGCTTTCAAAAAAGTCACATTTTTACTGACCTGTGTCAGAACAATGAGAGAATATTATTGTATGCATAGGACAGGTGCATTTATAACTAAGATATATATAGCTCACTGAATGTGGTAAGCTAAAAAGACAGGGCAACAGGACTCCTGGATTTACTCCTACATCGGCTTTTAAAACACAGAGTTATTTGAAATACCTAATTCAGTTCCCTTATCCAATCTGTAAAATGTCACTGTCTTACAGGGTGCTGCAAAGGTAAATTGAAATGCTTTATATATTTATTTTTTTTTAAAAATAATTTTAACCATTAATTATACATAGAGAGTAAACCTTATGGAGACAGGGTCAATATATTATACTGTTTGTTCTCAACAGGCGGAGAGCTGTTAGCAAGAGCAAGGAATCCATATTATCTGATCATGAGCGTGAGGCTGTCAAATACCAGCCAGCAGTACAGGTAGAAGAGGACACCATGGACTTCACACTGGAAGACTCTGTTCTCCTTCCTATGGATCCAAACCTGGAATGCCACAGCCCACCTCCAGATTACAACTCCGTCATTCACTACTCAGCCCCTCCAGTGTAATCAGCCAACCTGACACAGGGCATCTTGCACCTCTCTTAACATGCTAGATTCTTACATGCCTCCATGCCTGGATAAAGAGGCTGGGTAAAAATGGAAGGGAAATCTGACAGGACAATGGTTCATATGTTTCTTCTGGCACATCTCTGATGTGAATAGAAACATTTAAAGAGCATCATCTTTGCTGTCTTTAAAGGCCTATTGCAACATATGCAGTAAATTAAAATTCTGTTTATCAGAACTGTAAGTAGGAGCTGTAACCCAGAACCGCTTCCACTCCTTCCTCCCCTAGCTGGGACTGTTCATTGGCATTTGCAGATTTACAAGTTCCTTCATTCACATTTTACTCCATAAGAGTCACCAAGAGTCATGTCAAGCTAGTTGTGAAAACAAGGTTCATTCTACTGGTCCTGCACATGCCCTGCAGGGATTGTTTAGTACGATGTTGTAAGGGATCAGCTGAAAACAACAGCCATACACACTAACGTTCTGCTTTTGGAGAAAATCCAAAATTGAAACATCATTCTTAACTTGGGATCTCACCTTCTGTAAATATTTCTGAAATATTTGGAAATCCAAAATATTTTGGTTACAGTTTGTGATTTCATAATTTCCACTGCCTATAGGATACACTCCTAAAAATGATATGGCTCAGAGAAAGCAGATAGTACTCATGTATCAAGAGGCGGGCTGGTCTTTTGGGCCATCAGGTCATACAATGTGGTTAAATCTGTTTCTCTGTGTTTTCTCCTTGTCCTAATAGCAATTTATTTAGCATACACGCAATAGGGAACCTTGATGGAGACGCATCTGTAATGATTGCAAGGCAAAATCACTGCCTTAAATAAGAACCTTCTTAAGCTTAAAYAGGCAGAATTTCCCAGCGCACATGCACGTGTTTCTGTGAATGTGCATCAAATACTCATTAACAACATGAGAGTTACACATAAACGCACATACACCCTTGAGGCACAGCAGGCACTGTTTCCTTTCTGTACACAGGCTATTTACTAAAAAGAAAAAAAAAAAAAAAAGCATTTCCTTTGGATTCTGTGGCAGATGCCCAACAGTTTGATCCTGGGAATACTAGCCCATGCTAAACTGTAAGCATATGTGACACGTATTTGTCTCTGGCTGTCTTGCCAAGGTAAATATTGGTATGATATGCAATGCCCTCTGCATCTAAACCCTTCAYGGGATCATGGTAATTCAAACCGTTTTTTGCAGCCTAATCGTGCACGGCTGAATGGATCACAAATTCTCACATTTGAGAAATTCAAAGTGTGTTGCCCCCCACCCAAAAGCTGTGTGTGGCAGGGAGTGCTGGTCTGCAAGTATGTATACCCAGGTCCCATGCATACCCCATGCATACTCACAACAACTTCAAAAATAAGCAAATAATCCTTGTCATTTAATGTGCCATGTAACAATCAGAGTTGACTTTAGAAATCTAGGAAGGGAAAAAGTATCTAGGTTGCAAGTATAAAAAGCAAGGATAAGAAAGATGTTCCTTGACAGTCAAGGCTATAACCTCCTAAGTTATAAACCTAATCTATAAATGACTCTGTGCAGTTTCTTCCAAGGTCTGCACAAACCTTTCATTTTCTCCTTAGACTTGTCACTGATTTGACTTCTTCAGAGAAAAAGAATTTTTCTTCATGATTACAAACTAAAGGAAAAAAAATCCAACACTTACAAAACAATTATATTACCTTGGCGAAGACAGCCTAAACACCCTCATAGCAGTGAAGAAAACATTTCCGGATGATCGGTTACTGTTGATTACATTGAAGTAAACACAAACAAGCCTCAGGTATTATCAAAGGGGGAAACAAATCTCCAAACCCCATACCATGTTAACTGTGAATGCTAAAGCATCTGAAGTACAGGCTCTTGGGAACTGTGCTTCTCGTTCTCCTTGACTTCAGATTTGATGTATTAAGGAAATCACCTGCAGTAACTCACGAGCCCCTTGTTCATAGTGGACCTGCTAGATAGCTGTGGTCTGTAGTTGCTATATGGTCATTTTTGCACTTGTTTGTATTTTAGTACCTATGTATTAAGTAGAGCTGGTCATATAACAGAAGAAACTACTGGGAAAGGATTCATCTGATGAGCCCCAGAAAGCTCATTGGATCAGTTAATTTACTGTTTGATGAAAAACTATTTATAGCTCTGATCAAATAATCAATCACTTCTTTTGGATTTATTCACATGGTAAAAAGAAAAAAAGGTGCAGACAGTTTGTCTGGCTCTACTGTTAACTGCATCAGCATGAGATGGTTTGTTATTGTGCCTTGTTCTGTAGGGTAAGAAAATGACAATGTTTAAAAACTTTTGCTTATAAATTTTAAAATAAGTACATATAGGGAAAAAAACCTGCAAGTACGCTCTCTATTTTGAAAAAGAATGGGAAACGCTGCTGTGTGAACTGTCTGCTTCTAAGAGAGCYGAGTATATCACCTGTCCACTTTATCAAGGATGAACTGTAGAGGTTTCTCTCAGACCAGAGGAACATGAAGCGTGTTTCCCAAGTAGGACCCAAGCGGACACTCTAATGGAGTGCTGGTAGCCAGGTCCCTTTCTGGCTCTCAGTAACATATCAGCCTTTCTGCATCGCATGAGATGATGTGAAAACAGAGTGCAGGCTCAAGTGCTCAAGACACATTTTAAAACACTGGTTGCATTGACAGCCCCCTGAACACTGGGAGCTCCTCTGTAGTGGCAAAATCAACAGCCGTCTTGAGCAGTATCGATGGCCATTTCTTCAGAGAACAAAGATACCCTCCGAACCCGCAATAATGGCCTTCAAGTGTTCTGGAAATGGCAAATGACTGATGTTTGGGCAGCTGTGTTTTCAATGTTTATTTTGAGTGGAAGATGTTTTCCTCCTTATAGTAAATGTAACAAGCAAAATTATTGCCTGAAAAGTATTACTGAACATATGTCTTCTATTTTATTTACTAATATTTTGTTTGTCCTTTTCTCTCCTCCCTTAATTTAATTATTGTTCTTTTCTTACAATGATGTATATAGTTTACCCAGTAGAAACAAATATAGTGATTCATTTATATGGTAAAATTTGTAACATTTTAGTCAAAAGAGAAAGAGATACCCAGACATAACAGAGCTAAGTACTGTTACTAAACATTTCACTAATGCTTGCAGGCCAGGCTCCAGTTTACAGTACCTTACTAGTGCCATTTCACAGCAGTTCTCCTCTTGACTGCAAGTATCTCTGGCTCTCACTTATTCTCCACGTTATTTAGTTTCAGTTAGGAAACAGGGATCTGGAGGAATCTGGCAGGTTTTTCTCATTCCTTGAAGTGTCACCATGCAGCTCAAGGTAAAAGTGAGGAATTTTCACTGCTTCTGTTTTAACTCAAGGCTGGTGTATTGGCTAGAGGATCAGAAGGGGCCAAATTGTTTAAGTGATGTGATGTTTATTATTTGTTCAGACTTCTCAGGGATTCTTATTTGACTCCTGTCAGCCACCTGCTTTATCTAACCTGACTGAGCTCAACGGTATCTGGTATTAACACGTACCTTTGTTTTCTTTAATGGTGCTTACTCCTACTGTTTTTGTTCTCTTGTAACCCCAGAGAATTAGGGCAAAGGAACTCAGAGCTCAGCACAGAAATGTGTTGTCTTCTCTCCAAAAATCACCTGCCACATAGGTGTCCAAGGATAAGTGCCTTCACCTGCATKTTATTGTTCAGGCTGGTGTTTTTAACAATCTGGTTTCCTATCTCCTCTTTTCTCTACTTTCCATCTAKTTCTTGATATTTGTTCTTCACAGTCTCTTTGGATTGCTTTTCTCTGCCTTTTGAGTAAGATCAGGTATGGGACTCATTTCACTCTGCTATTTCCTGTATATTCTGCTCTTGCAGAGGCTGAACTAGGTAGTCTAAAGCAAGCTTTTTTCACATTAAAAATTTTCCAATATATGCAAGGGAAACTAGTTTATACTGGTTCGTCTGGAAGCCTTTCTGTATCCTTCCCTGAATGAGAGAAGCTTTGTAATCTATTGATTTTTCAATATTTGGTATCTGGAGCAAAACAAAGGTTGGTGYCTATCTATGTGAATCTCATCTTTCTCCCAGTCCTTTCTCAAACGATGAGGTTTCTCTTAAGTTCTTCCAAGTTATTCTCACAAGAAGGGGATCCTAACCAGGATGCTGGGCCCACACCATCTACTCAGGATATCAAGGAACGTCAGATAAAAACCTAAAGTCTGAGTAATAGTCTCAAACAAAACCACTGAAATTTGAACCCACTGAACGCTCAGGATGTATACATTTAAGGCTGCCTGCAGGCATGAACTGCTCTGCTTACGCCATCCCACTAATACARACACTACTCTCCAGTTAGCCTGCTTGGTAAATCCCTAGGATAACCTAGAGTGTCCAGGCACTTCTCTCTTTGTATTTATGCTCTTGTATACTGTAGGAATGTTAGTCAGCATGTAAGCCTGTAACTAGCCAGTCAACAGTTTATGACATACCTTCTCAATGATCCTTCATGTTGAGCGTTGGCACTGCCTTGTCATGATCTATCTTGCTTTACAAATTTGATCTGGSCCTATTCCAGCTGTAAGACTGTGGTCTTGGGTGAATGGTCTCTAGCTCCCATCAGCACCAACTGGACAACACTGGGAGATGTTTGCAGGGAAACATCACTAGCAAATAGCTACATAACAAGATAAAGCATTATTGGGTTTTCCTGAACACAGGAGTTAGCCAGGATCAGTATCATACTCAGAGATCAGCCTATACTTTTTTTCTTACCGTTAAGTGAGTAGAAAATACAGAAGGTAGCAATAATTCTTTTGTCCCTCCCTGCAAATAGTAATGGCCAAACCCTGAGATCCATTTTCCTGTTTTTATACTACGCCACCAAAAAAAAAAAAAAAAAAAAAAACACAACAACAGAAAGAATGTTGCCAAAGTAACGACACCAGCACCATTTTATGCAAATAAAATTCAGGGAGGACTTCTGGATTTGACCCTGTCAAGTGTCAGTCACTGTGTAGGATGTAAGTGTTGAGCGCAAGTACTGGTTTGTTTGTTTGACACACGTAATGTTTTCATATTGTGTTGACATAGAAAAGAAAACTTGCTGGACTGGGTCATTTGGGACCCCAAGCAAATATGATGCCATAAGGACCATGGTTACAGAAAGACTAGTATGGTATGCACTGAGCAGTGTCCCATTGTCCTGCCTAATAATCCTGTGCCAGCACATCCTTATTACTCAATTCATTTTTCCTTAGACCTTGAGTTGTCAAAGCAGCTAATGAAAACTGGGAAAACCCAGTAACTTGGGACTTAAAGAAAATAAACTAAGTGCCATGTAATACTCAAAACACTAAGGAATGTTTGTCTGCCATGTTCCTGTCTGTCTGAAGAATGTATGCACTGAAAACAATGCTTTCTTATGTAGTCAAAAATTGTACTGTATCTATTAACCAAAAAAATAAAAAGATTCTATATTTATACAGCCCAGGGCTCCTTTGTGTCCTCTCTTGGCTTGAAAAGTGTTGTCCTTGAAGCAGAATACAAATAAATAATGCAACAGTTTTGAGAGATTTTTACAAGGCATAGATCTCATATTAATTTCTACAGGGGGTTCAAAACTTAGGACATAAGCCTGCCACACTGTCATTGCTCAGAGGTATGTAACCACTACATTTGYTTAAAAGATTCACAGGTGTCAGAAAATGCTGGCCCAATTTGCTGGAGAAATACACAAATCTAGCTGCCGCCAAGAACAGCCCATGAAACACAGAGACTGCTGTCTCATTAAATTTAAAATAAATAAATAAATGGGACTGAGATAGAAGATAGAATCAGAATTCTGCATTCTAAATAAGACCCATGTTCACCAAAGCATGTAAGTGCATAAGTCTGTGAAGATAATTTGCAGAACATGGTAACATTTGGGGGTTGTTCAGATTCAAAATTCCAGAAATTGTGTTTCATCTAGCTTACCATAATATTCTAAAAAGAACACAATTAAATAAATATTTCCCAATACACAGCCACAATGATGTTATTGAATTCTCACTTGAATAAACTCTGCACTGCTGAAATATAGAATATTCCATGCTCTTATTTTGTAGTTAAGGTCTACATTTAGAAGGCTGAGGGAGAAAACCTCCCAACAGTAGTCAAGTACAGCAGGCATGCCATTTTCCTTACCAGCTGGCTAATCTTTCTGAAATACTATTTCTCATTCCTCTTTCCATTTTGGTGGCACAGCAGGTAACTACTGGCAGAAAAAATACGACATCTTTGCAGATTCTTACAGACTGACAAATACTAGTTTTTACTTATGTCTTAAAATAAATACTGTTATTAGGAAAAAAAAGTGTGTTAGAGTTTCAGAGCCATTCTTCCATTAGCACAGTCTTAAAAGTTATTGGTCTGTGTATTTTGCTAGTCACATTAAAAACTATGAAGCACTCAAGTCACTTCAAACATTTTAGTTTCTCTTCATTCCCTGTTCCAAACAGTCCTAGAAATAAATGTCTAAATTATACATGTCACTTGAAATGCAGCAATCTCCTTTCATCCACATAATGAGCAAGAACATTCTTCTCTGTAAACTATAAAATGATTCAGTTACTTATATAACGCATGAGTCATTGCATGCTAGGCAATATAGAGTCTCCTTTATGGGGAAACTAATGTATTAAATGGTGGAAGGAAAATATACAAAATTAATTCTGATTTGCTTTTAGCACAAAATGTGAATTATTAATCACATACAGCTTGAGTTACACTTGTGGAAGGTACTCTGTTATGGCATGCCTTGGAAAAGGATCTTGGGAAAAAAAGTACAACACAAGGAATCAAGAAATGTAAGCTTTTCTCTTAGGTCTTGGCCAGGGTACATACTTCTTTGTCGCTTACTTTTGGCATACCTGATGTAAAAAAATTTTGTTTTTACAGCAGCAGCATGTAGAGATGCAAGACCAGAAAAATCTCAATCTAAAGTATTGAAACTAGGTGGTTTGAGATGATAAAAATCCAAGAAGAAAATAGGGACTAGCAAGAGAAAGATTTAGGAGTAAGATAAACAGATTTTGTGGTGGTCACATTAGAAAGCTGAGAATCCAGCTGATTTCCAGTCAGGTCCTTTTTCCTTCCACCCATAATGAGACTTAATTTATAAGGGTTTGCAAAGTGCAAAGGCTCTGCAAGAGTGAAAAATACTGTTATTTTTATATGCTTTGTACACAGTGAGGCCCATAAGCAGTAGATAATAATTTTGCCTCTAAACCTATGAAGTAGCCCATGACTTTCATAGGATCTGTCAGTATACATTTTATTGCTGGCTATTGCCTGGTTGAAGTGGCACACTGAATGCCCCCTACTGACTGTACTGTAATGAACTTGCTCTGCATAAAGAGTAGATGAAGCCCTATAAGGGCCATAAATATAACCATTCTTTTTATTGGTTGGTAAATATTGGTTTAATTGGTACTGAAGTCAATTATGATGAGTCACAATTGTTATTATAGCCTGATGAGTTAGTATTCATTAAAACTTAGAGAGGCTTCTTTAACATGGCTTCTAAATAATCCTACTCCATATTTCTTTAGGTGGCCTTTAAGATAGGAAGGGTTGTTGATCCCAGGAAGTAATAGGATTGAAGAGTCATAATATCCAATACCAAATGTCAAGGTAATGAAATTAATGAGGGGAGACTCCTATATTTTTCCTATGCCTTTGTCACTGGTGGTACTTAGTCTGAATACGTGATCTACACAGAATCCCTTGGGTCTGAATCTAACCTGTTCTTCACTAAGAAGAAATAATACCCAGTAAAGACGAAATATTTCCTCTGTGGTTTAAGCCGCACACCTTCTAGGTCCAGAGATTCTTCTTCAGAGTGTGGGTTGACCACAGAGGAGACAAAGAGGTGGATTTAATCTGTCAGTCCTCTGCTGGCCAGTGAGCATACATAAGTAGCTTTAGTTGAAATGAGAACTTACTACATGCTGTGAAAAATAAGTAATGCATGTAACCCAATGTAGGCAAATGCAACTGTTTGTCTTCCTTTAATGGCAGGTGATTAAAGCATGATTCTACCTGTCCTAGAAAGGAATACATGTCTACTGAATGCTCTTCTCTAAATCCATGGTAATGATACTAAAGGGTTAAATCTATCACTTGCATAGTTTCTAGGGCAAACTGTAGCTACACAGGTGGTTTACTCAGTTCAGTGATTTCACTCAGAGCAGAATTTGACCCATCTGAAAAAAGAAAAAAAAAAAAACTATTTCAAATATTAAGAGCGACATTAGGAACCTTATGAAATTCAACAAGGACAAAACCTGCACCTGGGAAGGACTAAGCCCTTGAAGTAATACATGCTGGGGACTGACTGGCTGGAGAACAGCTCTGCTGACGGGGCCCTGTGGGTCTTGGTAGACATAAGCTGAATATGAGCCAGCCGTGTGCCCTGGCAGCAAGGAAGGCCAGCAGCATCCTGGGCTGCATTAATGGCAGCACAGCCAAGGGAAGCGATTATCCCTCTCGACTTAGCACTAGAATACTGCATCCCCCACTGGCACAATGAAGACACTGATAACTGGACTGAGTTCAGCAGAGGGCCACCAAGATGGTCAGGACTCAGAGCACTTGCTCTGTGAGTAGAGACTGAGGGAGTTGGTCTTGTCCAACCTGGAGAAAGGACAGCTCCAGGGGGGCCTAACAGCAGCCCCCACATGCCTATGATGAGGCTGTCAAGAAGTAGGAGCCAGACTCTTCACAGTCGTACATAGCAGGAGGAAGAGAAATGAGAGACAACTGTAACAAGGGAGGGGCAGATATGGACATACAGAGGAACTTCTTTCTCCACAACAGCAGTCAAGAAGTGGAGCAGGTTGCCCAAAGAGGCCCAGACCCTGCTCTGTGCAGGAGGGTTGACTACAGACCTCTTGAGGTCACTTCCAATCTGAATTATCCTACGATCAAGTCTGACTCATTGTTTCATTCTAACATAGCCTCTCTTCATATAAATTATATTTGTCTACACAGCCAAATTACCAGCATAAAACCTCCATGCCACACAGGAGGCCTTTCAAAATATTAGTGATTAGCTAGCGATTAGGTTAGTGATTCACCTTAAGCTGCAGCAGACCTCTGGGAATCATATGTAAAGTGTCATCTGCTAATAGTTAATGACTTTTTTGTCTGCATCAAAACAAAAGATGTGGCAGCACTGATCTCACATACAGAAGTGAAACAAATGGCATTCTTCTTGTGTAAAAGTAAGTGTAAGATGAGTACTCTAAGAAAACTTACAGGCAATTTTATCTTATGGCTTCATATATACACTTCTGCCTTTTATTTTTTCTTAATGCTACTCTACTTCACTTGTCAGATAACAGATAGTACTGTGTTCTCTCATATCATAATTTATCCATTTATCACACCTAAATAGTGATACTAGTCATTAGCTAATCATGTCCACTATATTAATTGTGAACTGTCCATTTCCCTGAACTTCTTTCAGGGTCACATTCTTACTATAATCCTCTGGAAGGTCAAGTCTCCCAGATCAAATCAAATTTCTAAAATTAAAGAAAGTTTTTAAAAACCTAAGGAGACAGTCTGCTCCTTTGCAAATGAAGCAGGAATTTTATTTCCTCCAGGTTATGTGGGGGAAAGAGGACCACTCATCTGTCAATAATACATTGTTCCTTGACTGACTCAGATATGACAAGAGTGTCKCCTTTTTCCACAAATTTTTCTTTTCACAGTTGTTACTGTGAAAACTTTGTAATTTATAGTTTTTYTCTTTTGTCTTTCTTTCTTCCACTGTAACATTACTAAAGGAAAATTCAAATCTGACAGCAGGTAAGATCAAAGAGACCAATAGCACAACGAAGTCCTTGTTTTCCTGCTGAACTCAAAAAAAAAATAGCCCTGCAACTCCCGTATGTAGGCCTGTGCCTTCTGCCCTTCCAGGCTGCTGTGGATGATGAGCAATACTAGCATGACTTTTTAAAAGCTAGGACTACACACTTGGTGATCCTCAGGGCCAGCATAAACCTGGGCATCTTTGTACACTCTACTTGGAGTTGCAGTTGTTTATTTTTAAGCTGGACCATTGTCACAGTGAATTCCTCAAAAACCCAAAGGTTAATTTGCCTTTCATAACTATGCATTAAAAAACAAACAAACAAACAAACAAACAAAAAACCACCAAAAAACAAAACCAAAACAAGAACTTTATTCTTTTCTGGGAGAGTTTTGACCTTTTATTCGTGTATATTTTTCAAATCCTGTCTTCCACTGTTTATGCCCCAAGCTAGAATGTCACAAGCCATCTTAATATGGAGCAGAACTACAAAGACAAGAAGGGGTAAGGCAAGGAGAGCAGGTGGAAGGGGCGAGAATCATGAATGTGGTGGATCAAGGTAACGGGCTTCCTTAATCATGTCTAMTAAAACATTTGGGATGTACAGAATTATTTTCCTCTCTTTCCCCAAAGCTTC
Source organism: Oceanodroma leucorhoa (assembly GCA_030449065.1). Taxonomy (NCBI): domain Eukaryota; kingdom Metazoa; phylum Chordata; class Aves; order Procellariiformes; genus Oceanodroma; species Oceanodroma leucorhoa. The sequence continues at coordinate 12,706,193 of JASVER010000011.1, forward strand.
TGAAACAAGCAATAAACCACCCTCATGATAGGATGTCAAGATAGAAGTGTAACTTGACTTTACAACCCCATGAAAGAAGGATAGGGCGATGGACTGAAGCCAAAACATTATCTCCCAAGCACTAAAATAACTAGAATAAAATCTGAACATCACAAATGACTTGTTGTCTATCTGATGGATTCTTTCTGAACTCCAAGCTGCACTGGAGGTTACATCAGTAATTCCTCCTATTGTCGTGATGACTCATAAATGGATCAGACCATTGCACTGACACCTATTGACTCAGCATCCCTCCGCTGCTGAATGATATTTTTGCCTTTGSTGATGCAAAACTGTTTTGCCTTGATGCTAATCTTTGAATTTGTGAGATCCCAGATGCCTTCAGGATTTTGTAATAAATGGGACATGCCAACAGATTGCAAAGAAAAACTGAAGTCATCTTCATTCCTTCCCTTTGTACCATTATTTACTTCCAGAAAGGAAAAGCTAGGAATTGAGAAGAAAATATGTGCTCTTCTTCAAATGATGCTAAGGACAGTTTTGGAGCTGGCTATGATGCATTGCTTCTCTGTTTTGTGAGYAAAGTACCCACTTCTTACTGGTGCCAGGTCCTGCACTGCTGCATCGACCTTCCTTAAAGGAACTTCCACTCAAACACAGAGAAGCACTTTTTTTGCAGTTCTTTACTCTGTGCCTCTGATAGCCTACMTACATTTGAGCCAAGGGAAGAAAGAATATTCCTAGTTGATAAAGACAGAAAACTAGATTCCAGATGTACCCAAGAACAAATTTTACTTATTCAAAATTTTCTCTGGACTTGAGCAAACCACAGCTCTTTAAGCAAAAAATGTGATGTAATACTGCCCTAAATCATGCTAAGTAGTCCCTCCTCCTAACATTATCCCAAGAGTGGTACAATTAACAATAATCTATTTCCTAAGACTTCAGTTAGTATTTAGGTGTCAGAAAGTTTTTTTTATTTAAGCAAGACTAACACCCATCTTTTTTTCTGTTTTAATCCCATTCAGTAAAAAGCGATATTTTTAATAGGCTTAAATATTAACTACTAACCAAGTAGTACGTAAGTAAAAAAGAGAAATGGAAGAGAGTATGCAAACCCTGTTCCTACTGCCCTATTCCAATCTGATATAATGGGAAAAGACCTGAAAAGAGAAAGTAAGTACTAATGGTAGCTAGAAAAATCTATGCAAAGGCAGAAGAATCTTGGTACTGTGACACTAATAAATTTTGCTTGCATCAAAGATTTAGTTAAGTCCCCCTAACACCTAACAGACTGAGCTGCACTGATATCTGGATCAGTGTACAGTCAGACCACTTGATTCTCTCAGATACAGTCCACAATTTGCCCTTCAGAAAATTCACTCCATTTCTGTTTCTATGTAAAGTGCTTACCAACAGTGCTACAGAAGAACGGATGTCATCTAAAATGAAAAACAGAAACATCTCCCAACTATCTCCTCAGCTGTTTTGGTCCTCCTTTTCCAACAGCAGGGCCTTCAACTTAAACTGATGGCAGAAGTTTCTCAGTGTTTGCCAAGGACAGTGGAAAGTACTTAAAGAGTGGTTCAGAAGAGAGTACACACAAACAGTACTGGAGCAAGGTTCCTGTTGAACTGTGGGAAAGTAAGAGACCAGCAAATAAACTACAAAAACAACTWAAAAAAAAAAAAAMCAACAACAACCAAAAAACACATTCATGTCACCATATTTATGAGCAAGTGGTGACTAAAACTTTTTAGTTATGAGGATCTCTGTGGAAAATTCTGTAGTAGACTTGTCCATGTATGTGAATGTATAGCATAATAGATGTTTAAGGGATATTGTACAAAACCACAACAGTATAGAGTATTCAATATCAAAACACCATTAACAAGATGAGAATATGTAGTCTGTCATACATCAGAAAACAAGAAAAGAAGCCCATTAGCTCATAAAGGGCCTTGAAATTTTCAGAGACCCTGTTTCATTTTCAAAGACCCTGTTTCATTTTCAATCCAAGTCCTCCCATGTCCGTCTCCGCAAGCTTAGGAATGGTTGATGAAATCCCTACTAAGGAGAGCTTCTTGGTGCATCATTACATGTTGCAGTTTGTCACAGACTACCAAGTTTCCATAGGATTTTGTTGTTCATTTTTTTTTAAACGACATTTAAACACTTGACAGTGTTCTCAGGCATGTGCCAATTCAGACTGAGTGGAACAAGACACRTGGGGAAGATTATAGAGTCCTTTACAGGGTAATGACTATTTTTTCTGTTTTCCAACATATAAAGATTCTTGTCTTGATAATTAATAACTAAGTCTTGTTTTGTTCTGTAGAATATTCTCCTAAAAACTGAAATATACCACCGCAGCATGCCACTACTAAGACAAAACAACAAAGAAAGATTTAAGTGAGATTTATAAATCTCTGATAGGGATGGACCCTATTATCCCCGAAGTAAATAGTATCCCTGTTATGTTATCCCTTTGTTAATAACAAAGAAGCTTAAACTCCATCTCTGCCTGTCTGTATTTCATAAATTCAAATAATAGACCAAGTACCTGATGGCAAGTATCTGATCAGTACCCACTGAGCAGATCTCTACCTCCAAAAAGTGAATACAAAACTATCTCTGCAGTTATTTTTGTCTTTGAAATCGCCAGCATAAATATGGAAAATGCAAACTGAGACCAGCATGTAAATCAGTTCCTAGATCTTCTTGCTAGTGTTGTTACTGGTTCTGGGGAGGTTACCACTTTTTYTAAAGTATATGGCAAAGATCACAACCGGAGGAAGGCTGAAGACATCAAAACAAAGCAGACCATTAGACCATTTCATTACTCTAGTTCCCTGCCATGTATTTGAGGGTTTAGGAAATTCAAACCAAATAACTATGTTTGGAGCATACTTGATTTGCTGTAAAGGCAGACAAAGGCTGCAAATAATTTTGTAAGCAAATGTAAGCAAATCATTTTGACAAGTTATGTCAAAATATGTGAAAAGTGTCCAGCAAAGAACAGCACAAATCCCAAGACCCTGGGATTCAAGACCCTCCCTTTGTTTTTGAAGAGTCTTCAATGGGAGCCTGAAATCTGGGGAGAAATACTGTATAGGCTGCATTTCATGGGAGTGTATTTTCTGGTGTTTATATTCCCACACTTCAGATATCATCTCACCATTCCCAGTTACTTCATTTGGGTTGGGTTAAGTCTTAGCTGTTGCTCCGGAGGGATCAGGCATATTTTTGCTTATTACTAATAGCTAAAAGATTCTCTCCTGATCTGTGCTGATATTTCAAGCAAGTAAACTATGTTTAAAACATAATCTGTACTCGCCAAAACAAAACAAAACAAAAAACCAACTAACCAAAAAAAAACCCAGGCACAGAAAAGTTTAGGAGGTTAGGGAAGACCTAGACCAAGGACAGTCCACCCATGGCACAGGTGGCCTTTGGAACAGGTACAAACCAAGATTTCAAAATACTGTCACTTTTGATGTGCAAGGAAGTTAAAATGCCTGAGGGCAATGAACCACCAAAAAACCTTTTAGTCTAAAAGAGCCCCAAGCTGAAGAGACAGAAGGTGAAATCACACTTGAGCAGTGCTACTATTCCAAAGCAAGACAAGCAGGACAAAGAGCCATAGCACAGCCCATCCAGGTCCCCATCTGCCTCCATTTTTTTCCTGAAGCCATAATAGGCTATTAGCAGGCTTCTAGGAAAGTCTCAGGCATTTTTGCAGCTGGGTAATTCTTTTCACCATCATCAAGATGACATTATGAAGTCATACCAGAATGAAATTATGAAAATGATATTGCAAGATGACAATTGTAATCAGGTTGGCAAAACCAATTCTTATGTATAGAAAGCAAAAGCTCTAAACTAGAATTTTTGGCATGGGATGACAAAGCCATAAAGGAAAGTGTTCTTTTTCCAGCATGGTTATATACTTATGAGGAAATGAGTATAAAATATATTCCAGATAGAGAAAAACTCCTATAAAAGGAAGAACTCCTTAGTATTGTACTTTTATTATAAAATCTAAGTCCCAAAAAGTGACATGAAGCATCATATTAAATACTTCTAGTATGAAATTGAAAGAAAAACATTTCCCAGACAACTAAAAGGAGTTTGTCACATATGCCTGCAAAGAATGCTTATTATGATTCTATTTTAATGAGGGATGAAAGGGTTGCAAAGATAGTCAAAGAAATTTTAACACAGCTTCAATATTTATATTTACTGCTGAACATAATTTGCTCACGGAAAGATTGAAAAGGTAATAACGACATTTCATATTTCAATATTTTTGTTTGCCACACAGATAAAAATGTGTGTACATTTGCAAAATCATTTAAATCTRTCATCACTAGTTCACGTGTCTTACAGAGCTGAGAAAATGTGTAGAAACTATGAAAATTAGTAAAACATCAAATTTGATCAATTCAGAGTAGACACTACTTATAAAGATGATGCACTCATCTTCACAAGACAGAAAAAATATCATAGTTCTTTAGTGGAAAAGATTTTGGTTATGGATTTATTAAATTGCTAAGACGTATTTTTTCAGATGAAAGATGGGATAGTTTGGTTTTAGTTGTATTAGTTGATATCTGTAAGAGAAAGTCCTTTAAAAAACACTTGTGGAAGGAAATGAATATGTGCTGAGTTTTTGAGAAAAAGATGTTAAGATCTTGAAGTCTATAGGATTGAAAATCCATAARGAGAACTGAATAACTGATGTGTCTTTTTTTTTTTTTTAATACGTCTAAGGTTTCATCTCAACCACTTCAACGCACATCTAAAGGGAAAGATAGTCTCTTTGTACACAATTCAGTTGAGCCATCTGCTTTCTGACAGGACAGACTCAAAAATCTGCCACACAATAGCTTGGGCCACTTCATTTAAAACAGCTGAGAAATTATACTAACAGAGATGTAAACTATGAGAAATGCTGAAATACAATTCCCTTTCTGTTAGACTCATTTGAGTGTTGATGTAAAGAATTTAAGGCATTAAAGAACTCAGTCTGAATTGACTGGGGTAAATTCACTCAACTCTGTATATAATGTTATTGATCCAGGACATGACACCATTCTGGAAGTTTCTCCCTTAAAACAGGTTTTCCTCAGATCTATTCTCTTGCTTTTTAGTATTTGAGCAGATTTTGGTCGTCTATAAACGCTTATTGCTGACTGATCTTCTTTGCAACACGGCTATGGCAAAGATGAATCCAAAAGCCAACTACAGTGTAAAAGAATATTTCAAAACTCCACTAAACCATCACCRTAATATCCTGACTACAATTATTTTGTGTTAATTATAGTCAAGAACTATGTGTCACTGTAGTTTTAGACGTTTTACTAGTAACAGTTGTTCCGATTAAGAAGTAGCACGGGACATTCATCCCATTTAACTTTTACTTCTATTCTTTTAGGCAAAGATTGCTGAATGCTTATAACTAGGAAATAAAATAAAACTGACCTTCTCTGCAAAACATTACAAATTCATCCTCAAGCGAATACATCTTTCTAGTTCCTACACACAGGGAGCTACAGATTTTGCACTGGATTTCATTCACTTCCATACGTGTGACATGTAAAGATATGACATACAAATCCCGCTAACATGAGACTACAGAACACTGTAGCTCAGCAGTTGAACTACACAGGGTGTGCTGACAAACAGGGAAATCTGGCATTAGGTCAGGTTCTCAGTGTACATTTGTTCGCCTCCAAGAATTTCCTGAGAGCATGAACAGGGTGTGCTGAATAGGTATTTTGAGAAATAGCCATTTGGTTTGATTGAACCAGGCCTAAACACCTTTCATGGCCTGAATCTGTTGCTGCTACCTCACTAGTCAAATGGAAAATCGAACAGAAATATGAGATACTCCTGTGAAGAGGAAGCATGTTTACTGGCACAGCGCTGTCACTCCCAGCTGACCCTATGGCAAGGGGTTTTATTCAGGTTTCCTGTACCAGCTTGTTTTATTTTGTGCACATATGTAAGCCGCTGCACCTATAGGGATATTTGCCCAGGCTGATTCTCAATGTATTATTTAAAAACAAAACAAACAAACAAACASCCATACACTTGAGGGATAAAAGAAAACACAATATCAYTGTTCTCATTGTCACTGCCTTAAGAAAAAGGAGGGATGAAATATCATAAATATCCATAAGTAGACATGCCAAAATTCATCCGCWATCTACAACATGCAAAAGCTAAAGAAGAAATTAATCTTCCAACAAATAATTATTCCTAGTTTTTATGCTACTAAAACAAGATGCTGGAAGTTTGACCAGCGTTGCACCATATTCCTGTTGTACAAACACAGATAATATGGCTCAGAAATATGTACTGCACTGTAAAAGTTTAGGGCTTTAATTTAAGGAGCTTTCAGTAATCTGTGATATATCAACAGTAAGAATGTACTTTCAGATCTTGCACCGTGAACACGAGTGATACAGACAAAGCTTTCAGGGAGATGTATTTAAAGGGCGTTAAACACTGTTTAAGAATGCAAGACAGCACAGTAGACACTGCAGCCTAGAAAGTGCAACCTCAGCCTCACATTGTGGGACTGCATAGAAAAAGGATCTTGGCAGATACCACAGGTTCAGTGGTTCACTGACAGCTCTTAATTCCCTGATCCCAGATATGAAAGTATTGGCAGAAACAGCTGAGAAGCAGCGTATCATTGATTCCACATTAAGATGCTGCAACATCCTCCAGGATACAACCCAGTCAATGCTAAGGTTCATTTCAGTCTCCCTCCAAGAAGCCCCACAAATTGATGTTTGTGCATCTAGCACAACTGCCAAGGAAACCAGAAAACGATAGAGTCAACTGTGGAAACACACTGACTTTGTGCCAAAAGTCAATACAGAAGTGATTGTTGAAGGTTTCAGTGATTTATGAGGTGGAAAAAGGTGATCAGGATGCAAAGAGAGAAACAAGAACTTTCCATTTCCCACTTCATGTGCATAGGGCACTGTACAAAACAACACATGACACCAGGTTGGTATACAWGTCTGAAGTACTCTGCCCCTGAAAGGAGCAATGCAAATGATACCAGACAGATAAACAGCGACTGTGAACACAAACAACAGTCACTATCAACTCAGACACAGCTTACGCACAAGAGTGAACACAAGAACCAGGCAGGATTCTGGGGGATAGCCTGTAGGTTTTTGGGGTTTCTGAGTTTATTGAGGGTGGGGGGTATAAAGAGCACTTTTTTCACACAACGCTAGAGAAAACACCATTTGACTGTGCTTTATTCCTAAGGCAGAGGTTAATCCAAAAAGATTAACCTTTTCCATATCCTTTCCATAAAAGAATCTGCACATCTCAACTCCCCAATATCTAAGAAGAAAGCACTCTCTGAAGTTCTTACACTGGTACTGTAGAAATCACTGGTGACATCAGCACATGGCATATGTTGAAATTTCCACCAACCACTGGACAAGGCAAACTCTGTTACCAATCAACTATAACAAAAAAAGTTTTGGAAAATGCAAACTTTGCTATCAAACGATGAAGCAATCAGCTTGGCTAGGCAGTCAGACTACTCTAGAAAGCCAAGAGGGATGTGTAGAGGAAATTGAAGGTAAGACTATATTGGGGTAAAAGAGTGAACAAAACACTAATTAGTCTACAGATAAGACAATATATATTCTAAAAGTACAAAGTTCTAAAAACTATTTATTTCTTTTAAGCATCTGGAAACAGGAGGAACTTGAGTGAAAGTTTGCAGTATTATGTTAATTTTGTTAATTTAATTATGTCATCATTTCTGATCTTCTGTTGAAATGTGCAGTCCTCTGCCAGGTGTCTTAGGATACCACCCACAGCACAGAAATATCAAACCAAAAATATTTTTATAAAATGTTCAGTTGAGTATTCTCTGAAAAACTTTGACAAAAAGCACTCATCAGCTCAAGATCATAGAATGGGGAAAGGGAAGGCAAAAATAGCTGCAAGCCACTTTTGCATTGCCCATCAATTCAGATGAGATGAGTCTGTGCCGGGGGATTCCTGGTTTTTATRAGCGTCTTTGTGCAATGGAAAAATACCTTTTATTCATGAACTCAGAAGGCTGGTCTACACTGAGCAAGAATGGGTGTAACGGAATTCTGTTATTTTTCTTCACTTCCACAGTATAGAGACTTAAATGCACAATGTCCTTGCTTGTAATCTTATTGCTGGCAATGCTTTTGTTAGGGTGCCTAGAGGCTTTTGTGCAGGCAACAGCAGTATGCCATTTTAGTATCAACTCCTGCCCTTGGAAATTATTAAAATCCAGCACATCTTTTGAATGAGAAATGAAACGTGTTCTCCAGCAAACCCTAAAACTGCTCATGTTGCTGGCAGCTATGTTAAAACAAGGGTGTTCAAATAAAACTCTTATTAAAAAAAATTGAATTGAACTTTTCAGTAGAATTAGATTTTCCTGAAATTTTATTAGCTGGCAGGTTCATAAACTAAAACAGAAACAAAGGAGGAAACCCAAATCATTCTTTATGAGCTATAAAAAGGTAGCAAAGGGGACCAAAAAAAGCACTTTTTTTAAAATATTAAGTGTACAAATAGATAATTTTATCTCTTTCTGACAGTAAATGGCTCTACAAATTTGTTAAGGTTATAAGCTCATAAAATGCAGAGTAAAATGAGCTCTACTAAATTTCAAACAGCACTCCCAGCTACATTCCCATCACAATGGGGGAAGGGATTAAAAAGCCCCACCAAACCATCAATACCCAGGTGGCATTTGCTTTTACCAAGATTCACAGCAACTACACAGAATGGCAGTGTGTTCTCAACAAACACCATTGTCACTGAGTGGGACTAAGAAGGAAAGATGGGTATTCAGCATCGCACAGCAAATCTTCTGTTGAGGAACAACAGTGACTGGATTGGCCTTGTGCCATTGCCTTGCACTCTCCTTACCTAAATATCACAACTCATCTTGGGTCTTGGCTATTTCTTGTCTGAAGCCCAGCTTGTCCAATTAACTCCACATGGCAAATTACTGCACCTGCGTATTCTAGGGTCTGTAATAAACCAAGTCAGTGTAGATGAYCTAATGGTCCCTCCTGGCCTTGTACATCTATGAATGAGCAAGTAGGCCTCGAGTGACCTCAAAGAACTTCCTTCTGCCCCCTGCAGGATTAAATCATAGGGGATTATTTTGCCTTCCCTCCTCCTGCATTTCTAGTTAAAACCATTTTCCTCACCTACTCTCCTCAAACAACTGCCATGTAGTAATTCAAGCCACATTGCACTGTAGAAGAGACTACATTCCACAGCAGGGCAAATTACCCTTTTTTCTATAAGGAATTTTGTAAAGAAGAGTGCTTCAGTCTGAAAAGCACTGGAAAAATACATTGTTTTCAAAGACTTAATTGAAACTACTTTTGAAGGGCAATACCTGATTCACTGTCACCTTCATTCCACATACTTCTAATACCTACAAAATCACTTTCAATTGCTGCTCAGCAAGTGAATGCATTTGACTGAAACCTTATAGCAATATACTAAATATATACAGCTACTTCTGGTATATCAGCTTGGTTGTCTTCTAGAATTACCCAGCAAAATAATACAAACAATGGCTTTGCCTTTGGGAATCGGTTGTCATAAACAAAAGAAAGAAAATTAAACAGTCTGAGGTCGGACAGTCCTTTGACCAGGGCACAGGACCCAAACCTGTCCAAAAAAMCTCTATGTCCCTAAATAACCAAGAGCATCTCTTAATCAGTGTTCTAAATGTTTTGAAATTAAGTGAGAAGCTTCTAGTGGAAGCTATGAATTATGAAAGAGGGTAACTGGTCATTCAGCAAGGTTTATATCCTCTATCTATAGCCCTATATGAAATAGATAATATTATAAGCTTCTTACYGTCCCATCACTAATGATATCATTAATGCTAATACAGATTAATACTTTTACTACRCACCTGAGCAGAACATTCTTCCAGAACAGTCTGATCGTGTTTGAAGAGTAATTTCAAGCCAACCCCTCCTTTTCACAGATCCTGTGAAAGGTAATGACTCTGCATTAGCTACACCTGCAGCTTTAAAGGAGCTCCTCTGGGGAAAGGAAAACTGGCAGGGTAATAAGAGATAGAGATGCACCACTTCTCTTCCTACTGAGCAAGCCTGTTTTGTGGATTGCATTTCTGTTGCTCCAAGAGTAAACCCACTACCTCATCAAACCATTTTTGAAAGGTAAATACATTTATACTTTCAAATTATRACAAAACTGCATGGGATATCCAAGAGAAAGGGTTTCTTTGAAGTAATCTCTTAAAAGAGTAAATGGAACATTGTTGTGCTGGAAGCTAAGGGTCAGACTGTCCTAACTACCAACATTTGTGCATATTCAGCAGTGAGTCATGAAATTATGAGCCAGAGCTGGTGACCTGCAGGAATTCAGTAAGAGTCAAAAGAGAACTGAACATTTGTGTGGATAATTAGAACATCCACATTTAGAAGGGGTCAAAGAAATACAATATTAGAGGAGAAATAGAAACCCCTTGGGATTCAAAGTCAGAATACATGAGAGAAACTTTGCCAAAAGTTGCTTATTACATTTTCATCCTCTCTGCAACTTTTTGCACCTTTCTCTGAAACCTCTGGTACTACAAAATGCTGAACACCAAATGTAGCAGCAGCTGGGCATGAGATGGCACCCTGTGTTCTCATGTAACAAGTGATTTCAAAAATGTTAATTGTGAAATGACAACTAAGGGTTCCTCATCTGTACATACTGATTTTGAAGAAATAACTTTCGCAGAAGTAACCGAGTGCTCCGCTCTGTACAGCATCTCGGAAGTATCTGTAAAGCATGTACATAAATCCAGATACATTCCCAGTCCCACTGATCTATAACACTGAAAGTACATTTTCAGAAGTCCAGCATTATGCACTTCATTTTCCCTGTTACCACACAGAGATATACACAATCTCTTAAGCATGTTGCCTCAAAGTTACTTCATTAAAGTTCTTAAAACCGGAGGCCACCTTTTTGATCATGGAAGAAGTAGAGCATAGGGTATGATGACACGCATCCTTGATGATATGTATCCCACCTCTAATGACAGTATGCTTCTGTGATTCACTTCTTTCTTCCCTTCTATTGAAATCAAGCATACAAATGGAAGAGCTACACCGTGATGAGAAAATCTCATCTACATAGTAAAAAAACTCAGCTTCACAAAGCTATTTTAATATCATCTACTCTGTGGCACTTCTAGGGCTTGGTTCCAAATAGGGAATATTTCTCTAGTGTACAGCTCAGATTTGCTCTGAAAATACAGGTAGGCAACCCAGACAGACAGTCCTGCTCTTTCAATATTTGCATGCCTCTCTTGGAACCCAGGGCTTCCTCATGAGGGTTTTGCCCAGTAAAAGTTGTTTTCCGCATCCAAAGGCCAGCAAAGAAGGCAGTATCTTGAGACATTTGACTATCGTAGTCATTTTGTTAGTTCTTCCGAGAAGCTGAGTATTAATTTTGGCAGCTTTCCATGAACACTTGATGCAGTAACTACCACAATCGTGCCTGATATAAATGCAATGTAGTGATGCTCAGGAGCTGCACTACAAATCATCTTCTTGATGGGTTACAAGTTTTAATTTTTTTCCAGGGGACAAGAAGCAGCTAAGGAAATTGCTGTATCTATAATGTCTTGTGCACAGCATTTTGAGGAAGGGGTCAATAAATGTCATTCAACAAATCTCTATACCACAAATGGGAACGTGGGTGCTTTTCAGATAGTTGTCTGTTAACACAGCACACATAGTATGGTAATTCAGTCTCCAAAAATTTTCATACTGCCTTCATTAAAGAGTGATTGCCTGGGTTTTTTTCTATTTCTAAAACTGACTTAAAATACCATTAAATAGAACAAATTTACTGAGCTAAAATAGAGTCAATAGACTGTCTTAAGTTTGCAAAAAGTGTAGACCTGGTTTCCTCTTACATCACTGTAAATCACAGTGTAACTCAACTTGATAGTATGCTCACACAAGCAAAGATGAATCAGACCTTCATTTTAGGTTCTCCTGACCATTTGTCCAATGTGAGCACTTTTTGCAAGACCAACAATATAGTACCTGGTTTCAGGCATTCTAATCGACTACGGTTTTTATTTTTTCTGCTAATTTATTCAGCAGCCATATAGTCTTCCTGTGGTTAATTAGAGAACTCACTCAAGCTTGTCTAGAGATTATATAAATATGAACATGTTATTTCTTATTGTACCTCCTTTTCATGCCTATTAATCTCACAACAATTAAACTAAATGCTTCTTTTTTTTAAAAAAAAAAAAAAGCTACTAGGAAACTCCATGCTAAAAGGCAATAATTATTCCCAAGGTCGTTCTTAAAGGAAACAATAACACAAAATGATACAAAACCAATCAACAAGTGGTAGAAGGAGCATGCCTTTAAAAACAAGGTGCTCATTTTACACCAATATAAACCTCACTGGAGGATGCGACGTTACACCAGCATGAACATTAACCCATATCTGGAAAGAGATGTAATCCCATCTTGAATAAATTGCTTGACAATCACGCTATACCGAGGACTTCCCTTAACTTTGCTCTTTGCACACCCAAGGTGCAGTTAAGCGGAACAGATCCTGGAAAAACTGGAACAAAAGTCATCTATGGCTTTTTGTTGATGTGAATTTGATTCTCCAATAACTCAGCTCTACTGATAAAAAGTTGAAGTTCAAAGAGCTTTCACACCTCAAAATAGAATAAAATAATCAAGGGAATCAAGGGAAATCAAGGCAAAAATCTATGCTTATCCTGCATCATCAGTGAGACTTCCTTCAAAGACAATTTGACTAAGGAAATGCTCTGCAAAACAAATGAATACCTGATGGACCAAATCAATTCTGGTTAAAGCTCAACCCGGGTGTAGGGATGATACCATGCATCTGCTATCACCAAGCAATCACCAATATCACCAATATGTGCTATCACCAAGCACATAACAGTGCTGATAGAAACTGAAATACTTCTGAAACAGCATGCTCCAAAAATTAGCACAGGAAATTCTGAAGGATGGTTCTTTACCAGCACATTTCATTAAAGTACACTGCATAGTTTAAGGAGGGGTATGAGATGGGAACAGGGTATTAGTTGTATTAGGAAGGATAAAGAGAAAAGATAACTAAATATTCAATCTCTAGAACATAATCACAGACAGTTGGTGGTTGATTTGATAAAACAACCTCTCTGCTCAATTACGATTTTGTGGTTCAAAGGATTTCTTGCATGGTTTTCTGAGGTTCTGATCTGTCAGAGACAACTTTAATGGAAGTGAGACCCAGAGGTCTCATACAGCATGGCAATTCTTATGTTCCACACAGCCTGTAATGTCCCAGTGTCATGTAACAGAGTGCTGAGTGTATACAATCTTTCAGATTAGGCCTAAATAGCATTCTGATCAACTGCATTTAAAAAAATTCCATAGGCAAGTCAAATGCATTAAAGAGAAATGGCACTGAAAATTGCTACTTGCGTAATTATACATTGCTTTTGCAAAATTTCCCTTGTGATTTTACATGGAGACAGGATCTTTCATCACTTCCTCATCTAAATTGCTGAATAGTGTCATTGTGAGATTGTTTCACACACTACTGTGCTCCACTTTATCATCATCATAATAATGCACAATTCTTGCATAACCCTGTTCATCCATAGAAGACTTAACCTCACTGGTGAAGTAAGTTATTCTTCTAGGTAAAATCATCACATTTAAAACAAGGCTCTATGAAAATGCATCAAAAAAGAGAAAACGCACTTCTCTTCTTGATTTTTGTGTTGTATTTTATTTGTCTGATTAGTATAAAGCATGCGATTGGCTGGCAACTTGGTCAAGATCATTTTTCTCCAGTGCACAATGAAGATTTCTACAATACAAACAGTCCTGTTACTTTCTGGGAGCTCTGCTATATTAGATTTAAAGTCTTAGAAAAGAAAATGAACTTCAGACACAATCTTGACACCAAAATAACAATTTCTAAGTTGATGTCGGCTATTCAGAGCCTATAAAATAAACATAGGCCTAATAATCTCGTTAGGAACTAATTCCATGAGGTGGCCATTCTGGTGATGACTTCACTGATAAACAATTCCAAGTATTTATAGCCTACTTGGACTGTAAATTAGAAATATTAGATGAAAAAGGAAAACAATAGGTTTGAATTACAGTGGCGTAAGTTTAAGTTCTACCACAGTAATCCTACTTCTCTGTTATTTTTATAATCACAAGAGCATTCTATTTCATTTTCTCCAAGGTGAATGGCACAAAGGCATATGGAATAAAATGAATTTGCCTTCTTTAGGACTATTTTATCATCTTATTTTAACAGATGAGTAATAGCAAATCTCTTACCTTCTGCACAGCAAATATTTCTACCCTTTATTCTATGTTACTATGTATGTAGCCATATACATGGTCTCATACATACAAATTTAAACAGTGAGAACAATATTTGAAAAATCAAAGAGCAAAAAAAATGAAGAGGGTTATATAAAAATAGTTCTGATTACAAAGGCAAACAGCAACATTACCATAAGGGCAACATTTACTCAGAATGTGCATTTATGTTAACTCTTTTTAATAGCTATATCCTCCCATTTTCTTTCATTTAAAAAGCTGAATTTGTTCTCTGTGTTTGCTCATAGAATAAAAATTTGTCAAAATTGTCACTCACTCTAGAAAATAACTGATGTCACTATTGAAACAAATGCTGACCTGTAACCAATGGCTTGTTAATAATATGTATACCACTACACAGCTAATAGATCATTACYGAAACAAATGCAAACAGATTCATAACATACGTATAAACAGTTAATCCAGATTTGTTTCAGTGAGAAGACAATTAATGCAATTCAGCGATGTGAAGCTGTATTCCAAAATCTGCCACTGGAGTACAGTATTTACCTGACAGGACTCTGTTAGGGCTTAAGTAATTTTGACACGCCACCGTCTCAACAGTGAGAGGTAAATGTTCACGTGATTACATGTTTCAAGAGAATATCTCATTTTGTCAAAAGTCCTTTGCATGTACAGTCATTCAGAATGGCATTGAGCAGCCTTCAACTAGCAAACAGCAAGACTAACCAGAGGCCTCGTCCCCCAACAACAATGATGTCTCCCCCAGAGGCATGAGGCATGGAAGAAACAGCCCTGCATTAGCTCCCATCTCTAGATAACAAAGCAAATCTCTGTAAAATGTAATCTGTAATCCTGCCCAGAACTTTTTTTTTTTTTCCTCCCTGATAAGCAAGTTCTGCTTCTTCCTGCACTCAGGGCAATCACTATATGCAGTAAACTTAATCCAGGCATACTCAAACTCATACTCAAAATAGTTGGTTGGGTACTATTTTAAAAATAATCACACTTAGCACTTCTTATGTTCAGGGCATTAAGGAGACAAACACATATTAACATTAAGCAAAGCAGCATATATTAAATGGAGGACCAAATGCTGTACACCTAGGATAATATTTTGGTAACATTTGGGACTGGCAAACAAGTTTGCTGCTTTCCTGAACTCCCCCTTTGCTTCCCACCTGCACAGCAGGGAAGCAAATCAGCAACCCTCTCTCCAAAGCTCCACCTAAGCTCCCAGAAGTTCTCCAGAGCTACCATCATGACACTGAATGCAGGTATGACGCAGTGCTCCCTGCACTATGAAGACAGGACTGGCTGGGGTAATGATGATCGGTCAGAGACATCTAATGGTGAAATTAGTGAAGTGAAAGTATTTCTGCATCCTTGGCAGAGTTCTCACTTGAAGACAAAAGGAGGAGAGCTTCAGAGCATGAATCTTTAGATACAGGACTCACTTTGCTATTTTGAGATGGCAGACAGAATACTGCGAACTGGTACAGTTTATGGGAGCATCACATGGGCCAAAAAAAGCACAATAAAAAGCACAGAATAATTTTTGATAATAGACTTCCAGGTGCTTTGCTCAGCCTGAACAAACACACAGAAATGTCCCGTACCCACCAGAATGACTACTGTCCAAATGCTGGAGCTAGATTTGCATGTTTAATTAAACTTATGTTGTTTGCATCACCCCAATCTTCTTAACAACCGGTACTTAGCACCCTTTTGGAGTTGTATTCCTATTCCACTAGGTCACTGCTCAGTCAAGTGATTCAAAGGTGATAATTTTATCTCTCTTCATGAGTCAGTGTGATCCAGACTTGAGATTACTGTCTGGCAGTTCAAAAGAAAGAGCTGACAGATGATAGCCCTTCTTGATAGACAGAAATGTTTTAAATAAGCAAAGAAAACAAGTTGAGAAATCGGAGAAAGACAAGAAGCCTAACAGGTTATCCATTCCACTTCCCTTACTAGTACTGATCTAGTCAAGATACTGATTTCTAAATGGAAAAAATAAAAATAAAATTAAAAAAAGAAAGAAAGAAAGGTAGAATTAAGAATTTTAGCCTGATATAAAGCAGCCCAAGCTGGAGCCCTGTCCTTTCTGTTCCTTAGCCCTCATTAAAACAAATTCCACCCACCTGGTACAGAAGATTTATAGCCTGCTCCTCCCACAGTTCTGCACAGCACAGGCAAACTGGCACTGGAGATTTAATTGCTGAAGGAGCTTTGTGCCTGCTTCTTTTAAAACTTTTGTGAAAACAAGTAGGAATCAAATTATAGGTTTAGAAATACCTTCTTTGCCATTTTTTGCTCAATGAGTTAGAAAGTCCAACTCCTTTCCTTCATGAGCATGCTCCAGTAAGATGGCTTTATGAGGAGGAAAAGCCAATAACCCAGTTTCCCCAAGGGTCAGGGGCTTTGCTTTGCCTTCTTTCTACAGAACTAGCCTGTGGTGTTGTGTTCTGAGTGTAACAAAATGTTGTATTACCCACGTCAGTAACTTTAATAATTTCTTTCTATCTATGACTAAATGTCCTTCTTCAAGACTGTGGGTGCTTATGTTACTATGGACAAAGAATTTTAAAAGGCAACCTCATGCCTGAACTTTTGTTAACCTTTAGGACTTCTGTATGGAGGGGTAGAGAGGAAGGAAAGGTTTAAGCTTGTAGGAAATAATTTTTTTAATTCAGAAGATTTTTATGTTTGGGAGTCTGTTTTTTGTCATAAAGTATTATAAAATGCCTAACTCTTGAAACAATGATTATATTTTACGAAAACCAGGTCACTGTGATCTGGGACATACCTCAATACCTAATAATTGAGGAAATAATTTTTACTAGTTAATTTTATAACATTAGGTCAAAATAAAAGAAATCTGCAGCTTCAAAGAGAAATGATAAGTTGATGAGATGGCTGTTGGAGCTGCATCACCACTCTAAACTGTGAGGTCCAAAATGGGCTGAATGCAAAAATTTACCTGAAATGACAAATAAATAATTTTTGAGGCTGTGAATTCGCAGGGGACTTAAGTTTGTTGGTTTGGGATTTTGTCTTTTTTTTTTTTTTTTCCAAAACTGCCTTCTGAATTGCAGGAAACTGATGTATAACATTTTATTTTCATGTTCTGGGACGGGATTTAAAAGTGCACTCTTAACTTAAACTAACTAACAGTTTAATACAAGCATAGTCAAAGTAATGAAAATTACATCCTAACACCTGCTAAACTGGCTGAGTTAAAGTTCAGGTGGAAACTGCAGCTTTCTGTAGTTTACAATGGGCTGCTTTAAGTTTCTAAACTACTCTGTCCAGGACTTTGAAGTCCAAGTCTTGGCAAAGCCTGTTAATTGAGTTCTAGGGTTTTTGAAAAAAACATAAAGAAGTCTCTAAATTTACTTCATCAAAATGTTAGCCAGTAAAATGAAATGTAATTAAACTAAAATGGCCTGAAGAATATGGCTAATAATCAGTGCCTCTCTTTATAGAATAGCTGTTGCTTTCTTTTAGCTATTATTCTAGCATTTTCTCCAGTCATCACCATCTAGCTTAGATAGGACCTGCATTGGTAGTATGTATGATATCTCTTTGTATTTTGTGTCCTTGTAATAAGTTACAAGATTTTAAAACCCTGGGGAATTCACTCATGCAACAGGTAGAATTGTTCTAATGGAAGTTCATTAGGTCTAAGCTCTGTGAAACTCCAGAGGAAATTTTTCCTCAAAGATGGAATGACTTAAAATAGACTTTGAGCAAAGCAGAGAAACTGAAGTTGACTGAGGTAAATATAGGCCATCTGGAATTTTGAGCTATAATGGGCCTCAGAGGCTGGAAATTAACTTCCTCCCTCTAGAGAGGACAATGTGTATTGTAGCTCCATCCATTCCTGACTTAGAGTGTTAAAGCTATCTGCTGCAGTGACTCCTTACTGAAGTTGCAGAAATTTCTTTTAATCTCTGGGACAAGCCAATGCAGTCTAAGATGTGTTAAATTACTTCTGCAAACAATCCGTTTTTTCCATTCCTTTCTGGAACAGTTAATTACATTAAGCCCCATTGAATACATGAAAGCTGATGCTATCTGATTTCCTCTGGGTTCAGATTTGGACGCTATAGTTTTTAGCTTGTGTTCCTTCAGACATGTCTGCCTGCTGACTGAGCACAGTTTTTACTTTGGCGTAGAACTGAACACTGTAATATCCATCCAAACCTTATATTGCATACACCTGCAGCATCCAGATGGCAGGTGCTATTTTAGTATTGAGTGTACTTCTACTTCCATAGTAGATGCCAGATTTGATGCTCTTCAAAAATAAGATTTATATGAAGTACCACAAGCCATTAGAAAAAGAGTCTTTAAAACTGTTGGAGAACATGGACTTAGAGTTAAAGGCACATATCTTAAGTCATGGGAAATGGACAGGTGTCATCTCAGCCCTCTTTCCTTTGTCATCCCCCTCCCCCCTCATTATAGTTCAAAAATACTTTAATCTGTCTAGGTGGAAATATTCCTGGCTTTGTCATTTGGCTTTCTTGAGCACAAACTAGAGAATACTTGTCAAGTTTATCCCTAATCTACTTAGAAAAGCTGCCATGATCACTTCAGAGAAACTTTTATAGTAGTGTGATGTGGAGTTACACCTGAGCCAAGTTCTTAGAGGCAAAAAATACAGTTGAGTTCATTGTACTATCTAGACTGTTAAATCAGTGGTTAGCCTTTCACCTCTAGGTGTGCAATTGTATTACACATCACCTGTCCCTAAGGGAGAAGCCAAAGGGTTTAAGTATGCACAAAGGCAGTATAGCATGTGTGGCACCAATGCTTTAATACTTCGATGCTGACACTCTTCTGACGGTTTCAGGTCAAGTGATCTCCACGTGGTGACCATGAACAAACATGAATAACCAGACCAAAATACACTAGTGCTTCTGCAGACCTTACGTGTCAGATATTAAACTTGGAAATGCTCCGGTACATACAGTTTAAATGGTCACTGTTTGATTACTTGATCACCAATCAGTACTTGCTTATTTATTTTTTAAAAATAATCTGGATCATTTTTTTAAGTTGCCTTACTGGGAAAATTTTGCCTTCTAGCCATGTTGCAACCCATTCCCTAATTGGGATGTCATGTTTGCCACTGCTTCATGCTGTGCCCTCCCAGGACTTGATATAATATCACTCCAAATAGTTAAGATAAACAAGAATTTTTGTGAACTTTGCTATATAGAATCTGAAAACACTGACTCTCATCTCTTTTGGTAAAGAGCAGAAATGCATTTACAAATGCATACAAACCAGTCCACAAAACATTTTTGGGTACCTTGGTAGTTCATGAAAAATTACAACTTGGCTGTGAGAATTCAAATTATGTTCATTGGCTAGCAAAAAAATGAAAAAATAAGATAGTCCACTGTATCTTCCAGTACTAAGTAACTTTAAAAATATTTTGAAGGTTTTTTGTTGGTTTGTTTTTTCTCTACAATTTGTAACTGGTTATTAGAATAACTACATTCTTTCAACAAAGCAGGGATGAAAATAAGAAGTCACTTCTTTCCTCAAAATACCTCAGACTATATCAGTGTCTTTTGGTGAAAGTGGAGGATGATTGCATGTGCCTAAACTCTCTGTGGCTCTGAACAAATTAGTTTCATAAAAGCTTTGAGATGTTGAAGATTTTCTGTGTGAAATTGGCCTCCTGTCATTTAACAATTAACAAAATTAAGAAGGGGAGTTTAAAATTTTGTTGCTTGAATAGGAAGGCAAGGTCTCTTGTATAGGAAATGAGTTGTATTTTGAGGATATATGGATTACAGTTCAAGTAACAAGATGGCATATCTCTTCCAGGTGAATATTCCAGATGTGGCTGTAGAATTGGGTAGGCATTGCTGTTTTCTTTTTTCAGTGATTAATGCTGTCTTTGTACTTGGGAACCACTGCTAAACTGCAACGTGTCTGACTTCCTCATTTAAATGCAAATGATGCCGTTGAAAAAGCAGTTCCACTAGTATGCAATAAGTTTAGCAGTAGCTCCAGCTGCTCCCATTGTGATGCCTGTTAATCAGGACAACTTCTGTACAAAGGTGACTGACTAGGCAGCTACTTCATCCTCTGGTGAAATCAAAATAGGTCACTCGTGTAATTCCTGAATGTTTCCAGGCACGGAGTTCAACAAGGTCTTTGTGAATGATATAATTAATCCAATTCTACAGCTTCCCTATTTCAAGGTAAATGTGTTCCTGAGAAAAGTTGCTTTATCTTGAGGTTTTTTGCTATTACTCCCTTTAATGATCTGAATTACTTCCCCTATTAAAAGATGTACATTTTAAGTGACCTGGCAGATTTAACATCCTACCAGTTCTTTCTATGGATCATTTTTACTTCAGATTGAGCAAGGTGCAAAAGCAGTTATTATATACTTGGTACAGGTACTGCCCTCTTCTTGGTTATGTCCACAAAGAAAGAATGCTCTGATACCAGGGAGAAAAACTTAAATTTGGGGTATCAATTTCTACCTGTGATCCCAGAATACTTAAACTAATTGACTTGACTAACACCACTCAGCTGTACTGTCACTTTTGTGTCCCCTTCTGTCCACATATCCTTTTATTTATCAGCACTTCAGAGTAGTGACTGTCCTTTTTAAGTGCAAAGGAGTCCTGACCCCACCGTATAGTTCAAAATTAAATAAATGCTGCCATATAAGGTAAAACTTAATAAGAATCAAAAAGGTCCTCTTCTCCGCTGAATACGTTTAAGGTCCCCATTAGAAGATGCAGTGCCAGATAACAGATCAAATTCCTTCTTGGAGACAGCAAGCAACAGTGGCTATTTCACCTGCTTATACAATTACTATGTTTAAGTCCTAAATGCTTTCTCAAAAGGCCCCAGCCTTCATATACTAACAGATTACCAGCATATTTATCTTGGTTTTGTTCCCTCTGTATTACTGGCCTAAAGAGGTGTGGTACTTGGAATCCTGGAAAGAAAGCAGCCTGACTCATGACAGGTATTGTTTATCTGAGGCTGAAGAATGTGAATAGGAGAGAATAAATCAGAAGTCTAATGTTAAGGGTGTAATTCTAAAAGGTAACTTAACTTTGGTTTGCCAGTGCCAGCTCATGGCACAAAACGTTAATATATGGATGTTTGTGCTTGGCCAGTACAATCACATGTAGTACCTTCTGTGCAGAGAGGCACATCATTGCTTGCAGTATTTTTAACTACAGAGTGGCTTTGTTGCCTTTTTGCTTACTATTTCAGACTCAGTAAGAGTGAATTGTTTCTGGATAACACATTTACATTCCTTTTACATTAGCTATTTATGTGTTCATGAAACATTTATTCAAAGTGATCAGGAGAAGCTATTTCCTTATCCCTGCAAGCACCACAAATACTGAGTTAAATCTTTGAGAAACAAGCTGTTGCTGTCACTGAATTGTTCCCTAGATACTGGTACTCAAGCCTTCCCAGAGGCAAACTAAACCAATTCTGGAATGTTCCCAGACTCTATCAGCTTCTGAAATGAACCTCCTTCTAAGATACAGTTTGTTTTCCATGGGTTATCTTGAGGCTCTGATGTAGCAGAGACTTTAGCAATGCACTGAGACATGCTGGGCTATGAAAACATCTTTGGGATGCTTTCTTCATCCCTCATGTTGCTAAACTGATAAGCAAGGATGATTGTTTATCAAGTCTCTGAATTGCACTCTATGAATTTTGGATTCAAGTCTCATAAAGAGAGATGGAAGGACAAAAGCAACCTTCTCAAGTGCAGATACTCAGAAAGGATCTAGAAGATACTAAAGCAGAGGACACAGGGGTAATTTCTACCAAAATAGAGATTTAAATCACTCTAGTTTGGCCCCACTGATCACTCTAGTACAAGGTTTACTTTGAAACAGGATGAAGGGATGACCCATGAAAATAGGAGGCTTCACAAATAATACTGACCAAAGGAACAAGACAGAGCTGCTTGAACGTTAACTTGATTCACAAATGCCTTTTGAGGTTTGGAAATATATTTTTGTCCTGCATTGGAACAGAAAGAAACTCTGTGACTATAACTGTGCTTACCTTCCTACTGCTCCAACTCCAGTCTCCTAAAAGGGATGACTCTCCCTCAAGAAAGGGAAAATGTGTTTTTAAATATTTATCCATGGAATAAACTGCATCAGTTTAAATTTAAGATACCTGCTAACTCATTACAATCCTGTTTATTAGCAAAACAACTTTAATACCTAAATCCTGTGTCTTTGATCACAATGTATGATGTAAAAACTAAACTGATTTTAAAGGAGACTATTTTATGTCATTCTTATTTTCATAGTCTTTCACTTTCTGACAGTCCCAGCAGAGTACCACATCGTAATACTTGGGAAGATCAGCAACAGTTCTTTAAAGTTTTTAACATTAAAAAAAAAAAAAGGTAAATTGTTTTATGAACTTCTAAAACTATTTTGGATCTTAAATTACCAGAAATCACCACTTATTTGACAATTCTAAGCCAGCCCTTGCCTTCCCCTTTAAAACAATAGGGGAGAATCTATTCATCTGGATGATTAAACTTTTGGGAATAAGAAACAATTTTAAAAATTTATGAAGTTGACAGCCTCTGAGACCAAAATCATATTAACTATCAAACCAGTTCAGTGGATACAATAAACTCTTCAAAGTGTGTCAACACATACCTGTACGTACCTACCACTTTAGGCATGTTCCCCCTTCTCTCTTCAGCTCTAACAATTCTGCCTTTCCCTGCCCACCCATTTTCCCTGCCTCCAGGAGGGAGGAAAATGAGAGGACATAGATATGAACTTCTTAGGGCTAAGCAAACTCAATGTTTCGCATTCCCCTTGCAGGGCCAGATTTGGAATAGTTGAAGCTTCACTTCTCTCCTACCACTCAGAAACTGCACAGCACTGTGCAAGTTAAAGGTCATCTGGGGCTAAGACTGCTGAGATATTTCCAAATGGCACCTAAAAACCCCTCAGGATGAGTAGGATTTGTCCTTGCATCATCTAAACCCTGAAAGCATAACAGGAAAAGGGAAAGTTATTTAAAGGTTTTCTCTAGCAAAGGTTGCAGGAATTTCCTCCTGCATGGCATCCAGCTGGCTCACCTGCACGGCAGCCCTAGAGGTGGGAGATGACATGCACTATAGCAGGCTCCTCTGGCTGACCTGCCAAGAAAGGAACTGCTCCACCCACCACAGCACTGCTGCCTTTTGCTAACAGCAACCTCCAGAAACCTAGGGAGGCCAAAATTAGACACAGCAGTTTAGATAACCCTGGGAGATATTACAATCTTTTCCTTTGTTCATTCAGCACCACTAGTACAGCAGGCCAGCTCCTGAAGCACTATATTTAGTTCAAGTTAATGTCACTTGGTCACGCATGTGGATGCACTTTACCTACATGGTATGTTTGAGAGTCAGGTAAGCTTTGCCTTCACATCCCTCATTTTGTATTTGTAAATAGTTCTCTCCATTCAGCTTCATTCCCCATTCAGCTATAGAAGAATGATAGAAAATTTCAAGCTGAACAGTAAAACAGGAGTTTAAAAATGCCTGTAGCCCCTTATTTCTTCCTCCCTCATCAACAGGAGTCCTAACTGTCTTCAGCAGCTGTTTGGCCAGCAACTTGTTTCATTGGAGCAGTGCAGTCTCAGTTCAGTAGTGACTAAGTCGTAAGTATGGATGGCTGTTTAGCCTGTGTACAATAAGCTAGTGGTTTTGAGGCTAGGTCTTCACATCATAGGAATACAGCTGCCAGGACCTCTGTCCCAGGAAAGGCTGACTTTAAGTCCTTTAACCTCAGTGCTTCATTTCTTACTTAAACACAGAAAAAGGTAAACAAGTGATCCTCATTACAAACAGCCTTTTCTCCTAACCTGTCTTGTAAGGTCTGTGCCCTGCTGCAGTGCCAATTGTGGGTAATCACTTGTTTCCTAGAGTCTTTGATTCAGAGTTTTCCTGGCATCTCAATCAGAGCAGCCTGCTGGCTTTTGTATTGCCTGATTAGTCTCAACCAGGAGGCAGCTGATAAAACAGAGGTGAGGCAGGGCCCATGCCTGCTGGAACAGACAGGCCACCTTATAAAACTACCCAGGATCCTACATTCTGTCAAAGCAAAAGAAAAACAGTTATCAAATGAATGTACTAGTAAACAAGCAATATCCAGGTACCAGGCTGTAAATCGCTCTAAAGGAAATTTTTTTTTTTTTAATATGGTTAAAAAATGTTGGCATTCTGTAGCAATTAAAAGGGAAGTGGGGGCAGACAAGGGATTGTTAGATCAATGGACACAAATTTGACTGTGGTAAGGTTGTTAGATGAAATTTAAGAATTGAGGATAGAAGAGAGAAGAAATGTCAATAATTTAACAGAATTTATTCAGACACCCTTAGGTAGCAGACAAAAAAGAAAAGTCATGCAAGCATTCAGTCCTCTCACCCCTAAAATGATCCAGTGTACTGCCTAGTGTTTTTGTTTACTCTTCTACTGAGAGGAGTAAGCAGTATTCTAGACCTCTGCAAACCCTGTTTTGCTAAGGTGATTTGCTGGCTGGGCCAATGGATTAGGATTTTGCGCTTTGGGAATTCTGTTCTCTCTTGTATTCCTGTTCTTGCTGTGTAGTTCCTAAATGAAGGTCACTAGTGAAGTTCTTAGTCTGGAGAAGTTCACAGATTATTTTCCCTAGAAAGGATGGTAAATGCTCCAAACAACTCCACCTACAACGTATCTGGCAGTTCCTATTGTCAGCTTTAACAAATGTTTCTCCAAAAGACATTATGTATCATGCTGCATCATGCATAGAGATGCATAAATTAGTGACCAAAATTAGCTTCAAAATGCTCAAGTAGCTGATAGAGAAAAACATTTCTTGCAGGCAGGGTCAGCATTTGACTAGGACTAGTTCAAAATAAGCTTAAGCAACTCATTTTACTAGGAATAAGTAAACACTGGAAAATAGAATCATAGAATCATTAAGGTTGGAAAAGACCTTTAAGATCATCGAGTCCAACTATCAACCCAGTACGCATGCCCACTAAACCATGTCCCGAAGCGCCACATCCACATGTTTTTTGAACGCCTCCAGGGATGGTGACTCCACCACTTCCCTGGGCAGCCTGTTCCAATGCCCGACTACCCTTTCGGTGAACACATTTTTCCTAATATCCAATCTAAACCCCCCCTGGCGCAACTTGAGGCCATTTCCTCTTGTCCTATCACTTGTTACGTGGGAGAAGAGACCGACCCCACCTCTCTACAGCCTCCTTTCAGGTAGTTGTAGAGAGCGATAAGGTCTCCCCTCAGCCTCCTCTTCTCCAGGCTAAACAACCCCAGCTCCCTCAGCCGCTCCTCATAAACCTGTTCTCCAGACCCTTCACCAGCCTCGTTGCCCTTCTCTGGACACGCTCCAGCACCTCAATGTCCTTCTTGTAGTGAGGGGCCCAAAACTGAACACAGTATTTGAGGTGCGGCCTCACCAGTGCCGAGTATAAATAAACTAGCTTAGAGCTTTTGTTGTGTTGCACAGATACATCTAGCAATATTTTTGCTCTATACTTCCCACAACAGATCTGTTGTTTCTCATACAATGATTATGTCCATCTGCCAGATGCATTCAGCTCAGGGAAGCAGGCAGGTACAAACTTGACTGAAAAATGCTACCTGTCAGTCACCATAAGAAAAACTTCTCCAGATCTAAGTAGTCTGTTTTAGTCTTGTAATGAAGATGTACCTGGTGTTACATGCGGCATGAGTTTTGCAGTGCTGATGCTTTTCAGCTAAGAAGAGAGATGAAATTTTGGGGTTGCTTTAAAAATGTATTGAACATGCTGAAATAAAACACCATTCTTTTTGTCTCAGATGTTAGTTATGACTTTCAGAGTTGTGGTTTTCTTTAGTGGGACCTCCTCAGAATTGTGTGTTTAAGCATGGTTCAGGCTGTGAATGAGTTCTGAACTCTGTAATACCCAAACAATTTAGTAACTGGAATTACCACACTAAGACTTTGAAGAGCAGAAAGGAAATAGATGGTTTTACCAAAGGGCTTGAATTCATGGACTTCTGCACTATCAAACATTGGGGCTCCTTATGTACTAAAGCCAAACACAGAACAGAAGCAAGTAGGTGGCTGTTTTCTGTGCTGTGTACAAAGAGCAGCTCTATCTTTTGAATGGTCAAGAAAAACTATGAAACAAGGAATATGAAAAAGAGCTTCCCTGAGAGGAACACAATGACTCAAGTCTAGTATGCTGTCTCATCTCTGCAGCAGCATAGCTACAGCTTGGAAGAAGCACAAAGGCTTGTTGGCCAAGATAGCTTAGGGTTGGCAAACTACATGGAAGTAGAAGTCATTAAAAGGAATATGACTCAAGAGTTCTGCAGAGAAAAATTATGCTGGGAAGATGGATTGGACAATCAGGGTAGAGGGGAACACAACAGGAGTCTACACTGTAACTGTCAGCTGACATGCACTTATGCAGGATAAACCATGAACCAAAAAACTAGTAAAAATATCAGAAGTCTCCACTGTAATTTAATTACTGCACTGTTTATTGATAGAGTTCAAACCAAAACACTAGCAAGTCAATGATACTTCCTGTATGCTTGTCTCAGGCTATCCATGTGCTCCGGAGGACAGAGTCTGTCTAATGTCACTATTCTATGATTTTAATTTGCTGTCTCCCTCCACAAATACATGCCAACAAAATGAAGCAAGCCATAAGTTGACTAATGGAAAATAATGTAATTCTGAAAATCTGTAACTTATTTTCTCCCTGTTCCTTAATATCTAGCTAAAATAGAGAAAATTTACTCAAAATGTACTCCGATGTACTTTCATGCTCCCAGAAGTYAGTTGGTTTTGTGTGTGTGGTTTTTTGGTTGGTTGGTTGGGGTTTTTTACCAAGGAAGTAGTAAAGAAGTTTCTTCCACAGAGCTGTTGGAATTCCTCACAAACATAAAGCCTTTCTCCTGTCACAGAACTCAGTCAACATTCATAATCCATAGTAATGTCACATAGATCCACTGTGAACATGACTGTAAGTAAATGCTTAATGAAGGTATCTCTACATACCTCTGTTGAAAACAGATTCTGATGGTCAGACTTCTCCTCTACTCAGCTGATAGTTACCCAGCCATCTGTAAGTGGTACCAGTAGAGTGTCACCTGATTTTAAATACAGGTATTTTGCTTTGCTTCTCCTAATCTTGATCTTGAAATTTAAATGTCAAGTGGAGGAGGAGCTGTGAGTCAAGTGGTTTTTTAACAGTTTTAACATTTGCATTTTGTTTCGAAAGGATGAGGCAATACAGTATTCCAGTTCTGGAAAGCCTCTGGCACTTCTGTAGCACTGTAAAGAATATGCACTCAATAAGGCCCAATCCTTGTTGGAGGACTCTACCTTTGTTTCCTAAATGCCTTCATTTCCTTTCACAGGTATCAAAATTAACTAAATAACTCTGGCTGAACCAAGCTTTTCCATCAAGCAGTCTATTGGGACAGATGAGCACTGAGTTTGTGGCTTATACATCTGTATCCTGGAGGTATACCTGCATCTGAAAGATGACATCTACTGTAAGTCACAGATGAACCAAGAGAGGCTTTCATATGTTCCCAATTGCAGAGATCTTATGCACCAATGGAGTACTGGGGAACAAATCAGGTATGAAAATTTCTAATGTGTTCTTCTGTGTATGATGTGCCATTGGCATGTCTCCTGCAGTCTGAAGATATCAATCTGACATAAACCCATTGTGATGTTCCTCAAGCCACGCTATTCCTCTCAGGAGCCTTTCAGCAGCTTTGCTGCCACATTAGGTCAGCTCCACTGCCAGAAAGTAGCTGCAGCACAGCCAGAATTTCCCCATTCACTCCTCTCAAAAATCTTCCTAGACTTGTAATGAAATGTCTTGTGAATGTGGCGAGGTCTGTGGGAAGTCGGGTTCTCACTTTCAGTACTACACAAGGGAGAAGAAAGGCAACTCACTGGGGAAAACCCCCAAAAAGAGAGCCTGGGCCTTGTCAAACTGTGTAGATATAAACTGTGAATTCTTCAGGCACAATGCTCTTAGCAATTCCCATCTCCTCTCTCCCAGAGCCTCTCTAAGTGCTGTTATATTGCTGTGACATCTGACTTTGAAGCAGCAGAGTTATGAGTGACACAGGTCTTTACAGCCCCTGACATGGACATTGTCATTATGTAATCTGTGTGCCATCACAAGTTTATTTTCACAAGGATTTCTGTGCCCTCTGTAAGCACTTGGCAATTACTGGTGACACATGCTCCATGATCTGGGGACACAGGATTGAAAAGGACATCATTGGTTCACTGAGTGCAGTCCCCTGTATATAATCCTGTTAACAAGTTAATCAAGCTTTAATTTAAGACTAGGTACTAGTGTTTGCCTCTGCTGCTTCTACGGAATGCCTGTTCTGGAGCCTCATTC
This sequence comes from Oceanodroma leucorhoa, assembly GCA_030449065.1. Classification (NCBI taxonomy): domain Eukaryota; kingdom Metazoa; phylum Chordata; class Aves; order Procellariiformes; genus Oceanodroma; species Oceanodroma leucorhoa. Next base: position 12,735,073 of record JASVER010000011.1, read on the forward strand.
CTGAGTTCAACACAAGATGTATCTCATTGTCCACCTCTGTGAACAGATGAATAATGAGGCTGTTCTACATAGGAAACAAGTCCTATGAGCAATGCAGGGATATGGTATTCCTCCTAAGAAAACATTTGCCTCAATAGAAAAAAACCCTGCAGGTCTTGTTTCCTGATCCTCTTTGTCTCCATCATTTCAGCTGAACAAATCTCTACACTGAATAGYCAAAGTATATCTGTACGCTGAGTAGATATCACACAGCTATACTACACCGTTTCTTGTGTTCTCTCTGCAGAGCCTTGCAAGCTTTCTAAGAGGAGATGTATGAGAGAAGATGATTTTGTGGAATGACATCAGATTGTTGGTGGGTAATAGTGCCAAAAGGTAACAAACATGAAGCATCTACTTCATAACTTTTCTTTTTGTCCTGAAGACTCAGAATTGATCAGAACAATTTTGCATGAAAAATTGTTTTTCATGGATGTTCTTTATTACTCTGTATCAATTTAATCAAATACTTATTTAGAGATTTTAAAACATTACTTTTGAATTATTTCAAGTCTGAAAATCGAGGGTTTTTTTAATCTGATGATTATTTTTACATTATTTTTTGTATCAACAGTACTGGTGTTAAGAATAACAGATGTAAAGTGGGAAGGTGTTTTAGTATGCAAGAAGAATCTTGCTCTAGAGAAAAAGAAGATATTCATCAAAATAAGTAATCATTGTTTCTTTGTTACAGATAATCTCAACTATAATGTTATAAAAAAAAAAAAATACCTAGCCAGACCTTCAGTTTTAGTTGTATGTTTATAAAATCTCCAAACAAACTTAACTTTGTACTTGAAATCAATGTTCAGGTACAGTCCTTTCTACGGTTTGATTTCTCTTCACCTGAACTCCAAGACAGCCTAATGTAGGCAAGCATCAGTCTAAAGACTGTTTTCAGATTTCAGTGATTCCTCCTGATTACAACACTTTGGGATCTGTGCTTACTTATGTTCACCAAATTCAGACCACATGAAGAACATATCAGACTCTACAGAAGATTGTGCAAAACAGAAGATTCCCTGTATTGAGATCAGAATTTGTTTTTATAGAAACTGAAAATATTTCATGACCACATCTCTTCTGCTAGAAAGATGACTGCAACTATGCTCCCATACTATCTGGGAATAAAACATAATATTCCTCATGTAGATGAACATCCATCTCATCACATACAAACTTAGAGGGCTCAGTGGGGCTATTATCTACTGCTCTGGTGGAAAAAAACCTTTTTAACCCAAAGGAAGGTTAGGTATAAGTATTTATAGGAGTGCTACCAGTATTTTAAAGGTTTATGGCACAGGTAGGCAACAGAGGAAGGAAGCCAAACAAAACAGCTCACAGCACTCAATAACCGTTTAGGAATAACTTTCCCTCTCGAGATTGACATAGGTAAATAAAAGCCTATGTTATCTACTTTTGAGTTTAGGCCAGGACTTCAAAGTAAGATAACAAGCTCCATTCAGGAAAAAATACCACAGTGTCATAACTGACCACAAGAGGTCAGAAAATCAGCAGTCCATCTTATTCCAAAGGGAGGCTGGTTATATTTGATTTTCTATTGAAAAGGCTGAGTATCCTTAACCTTAAACAAATGATCGTTTTTACTTTGATTTTCTTTGGAGATATAACAGTTTAATTTGAAAGCTTTGAAGGCCCGAGTTCTGCCCTGGGCTGGCACATTCTCTGTATACCCTCAAGCTGGTGATGTCCTTCCCACCCAACTCTTAGGTGATGCTTCTGTTCTAGCTCTACTGTTATCCTGATAAGTGATACTCAGTAAATAATGTTCTCTCCCTTTTTTTTCTCCCACTTTTTGGCTGCATTATGTGTTAGACTGTAAGCTCTTTGGCAAAAGGAATGAAAGTTACATCTGCCTGTGCAGTGAGCAGCACTCTAAGATATAAAAAAGAAATGCTTATGATAGCTACATCAAAGGTAGAAGATCAATTAATGTTAAGGCAGAAAACACTGAAGTCAGGGATTCCCAAGCTTGTCCCAGCTTTGAATTCTACTTTTATCAGACAAATACTATAAAAACCCCTCTGAAGTACTGGGGACCCTGTTTGAAACTGCCAACTGTTCGAGCTGCAACTGCAAATTTCTCAACCTCTCACTGTAACGGCTAAGCACTGTGGGAGAAGCTGGTTCCTCTGTGGAAAGGCTGAGGGAGACAAACACAAATGTACAATTGAGAAACATCACTTGAATCATTGTAGCCGATTAGCTCCATAATTACATAACAAATGCTTAGTAGAACCTCTACTCTATACAAGAAAAGCTACAAACACTTCTTGGCAATCTACAGCAAGCTTAAGCCATATAATTTGTAACTCCAAAGCCACAAACCACAAATGTAAAAGTTCCAGTTACACAAGAGCACTGGATAAAATATGAAAAGCTATAATACATAATACAACCTGTGTCTCCTGCTGTCTGTCAGTGTAAGGGTGTCACTAAGCATTTCTGTACACGATTAGTACAGAGTAAGACATCTTACTACCAAGAAATTGCTGCAGAGATTCAGATGGTAGGCAATCCGTTTCATTCTTTTTTGCATGTCCCAAACTAACAAGGTACTGGAACAGAAGATGATGATAATAATACAGATTAACTATTATTTTTCTGAGCTCAGTCCAGGGGTTGGGAGTAGGGCGTACTGGTCACAACACGGTTTGTATTATTCCTTAAAAATCTGCAATTAGAAAGTCAAATATGTTTTTGGAATAATGATGACATTTGCTCAAAGACAGTTCTCTACATTTTGATAAAATATCAATCCCCTTCAGCTAAGACAGGTACCATCCATAYAGGTGAAATGAGAGAGGGAAGGAACAGCAGCATCTTAATTCTTTCCTTTCAAAGAAACTTCAGATAGAATTAGCACTGTTCCCATCTAGCTGTGTAACCAGGCAGTGAAATCTTATGGACCCAGAGCAGGCCTGCAAGATTGTAGTTCCTAAATTCTGAGAGAGGCAATTAGCTTTTCTGTGCCTAAATTTCTACTACTTGAAAAATAGGAATAAAACCTGATTGGTAAGGAACATGTGAAGATGAGAAAACTTGACTTGCTGTAAAGAGTGGCAAACAACTACTCAGTACATAAAAAATAGGCTAGATTAATATATTTGCTCTATAAATGAGCATCTAGAAACTGCTCCTGCAAGTCAAATGATCACACCACAGCCACAAGTTCTCCTTTAAAAATGAACACACTCCCAGTCCACCTGGTTATGGAGACACAGTTGGTAAACATGAACAAAAGAGAGTGATACAGTCCCAAATCTACCAGGAGAAACTGCTGCATTCATTTACCCATCAGGACAACTTCAGGTATCCTTATTTCCTAGCAGAAGAGGATCTAGTAGGATGAGGATTAAAATGACATGGTGTTATCCAAGGATAAAACTTCCAGATGTTAGATAAATACTGCTGCCACTTCCGTCTGTCTGATGATCAGCAGGATCCCTGCTGGTTACTCCTGACACTTAATGACAAGAATGGGAGACCATGCTTCTGCACAAGGGGAGCAATGAGTCCCATAAAACTGCCCATGACTGTCAGTTCCATCTGGGTAGTAACAGAGGTGACACTGCAAAGGGATCTGATGTCACAGCAATGTGTGGTGGTGTGGAGCACTTTTAATTTCCACTAAATTGATGCTGCTGTGGAATTCTGTTCTGTCATGTTCCAGTATGGTGCTAAAGGCAGCCCTCTGTTCTTGCATTCTTGCTTGCTTTCTAGTGCATTCTTCAGTGGGTGAAGTATGGTACCTGCTGAGCCCAGGGGAGGGAACCCCAATTCCTCAGAGATACTACATAGTGCAATACAGCACAAAAGAARTCTCTAGCCCTTCCTCCTCATTTGTGAAAAGATGGCTACGAAGATAATGAACATAAAGAAACTTGCAGCAGGTGGTATCATGCCTGGCTAATTCCAGCAACAACCCTCTGCCCTCCAGTTGCAGCAAAAGGAGGGGGTGGATGTGGAGGTGACTGGGCTGAGAAAACCAAGTAACTCAGCTGAAGCTGAAATCCTACTGAGCCTAAAACAGCCTGATTATGTTTTTTAAAGGACCATTCACAACATAAGAAACTTGTGTTGGCAAGTATTTGTTACAGATAACACCAACCTTTTCTTGGGCTTTGCTGCTACTTCTTTAAATAGAGCTTTCCCAAGCACTGCTCTGAACTCTAGACCTCATTATTGACTTGGAAGATGTCATAACTCAAACCAGATAACAAGCCTTCCTCTGACCTGGAAAGGTTCCAGATCTCCATTTCTTACTGCCCACCCTGTTACTGCAAAGCAATAATGTGAAATTAGCGTGCTCCCTCCCATCACATAGTGCTACATATCAGGACCTGACCTCAACAGCAGTCTAATGGGAGCTGCAACAAGAATCTCTGAGGCTTAGACTTACACTTAGAATTTTTCTGAACTACCTAATTGTCAGGAGAGTGGCCCCCCCAAAAAAACCACACAAACATAGCATGACTTGAAATACAACAGCAAATGATTTTTTGCCAGTACTATTTTGAGCATTGGTTTACATTATGCCAAAAAAATAACTCTTTTATAAACTCCATTTCCAGTAGGCTACCGGTAGCTTGGTGTACACTATAGCTATCTTGACAAACCTTGTAAGGATTACTAAGCTTTGAGCTAGAAACTGTATATTCTATATACTGTGTTGCAATGTGGAACCTGCAAGAGACACTCTGCTTCTGCTAGTTTCTTTACAGTATCATCACAAGGGAGCAAAAATAGCTCCCATCTCCTCTATGATATAGCAAATGTGCAAGGAAAGCAATTCTGTTCTCTCTTCATCCTACTGTTGAGCTCCTCTAATCACACAGAATGGAAGGGTTTTTTTCCAAAAGGGCATTAGAGTTGGATTAAGATGTTGCTAATTAATGTCAAACGAAGATCAGTTCAAAATGATGTGCCTTTTTTTTCTTTGCTAATATTTACACCACCCCTGAAAGAAAAGAAAAAAAAAAGGAGAGAGTAGAAAGAAAAAAAAAAAAGCAGTCTGCAAAGGTTTTATTTTCTCTCTCATATACCCCAAACAGCATTTGTATTAGCTGAAATAAGAAAGGAATATCTTGAAATAGTTTTTCCCCCCTCCCTCCCGAGTCTGTTTCTGAGCAGTTGCACTGTGTAGGTGAGTTTGGGCTACAGATGCTACAGAGAGGACAACATTTGCATCTTTTTAAAAAGCTTTCCTTGTCACAGACTTGCTTATTTATGATAGCATTTCTGTTGATATCGTAAAATCTATAGATGTATAGGCTGAAATCAGTCAAGCTTTTCTATATTTGAATTTCAACTTGACTACAAACAGAGAAGCACAAGGGAGCCATTTCCTGAGTCGTGCACTCAAGTTGCGTTTCAAAGCTATAAAATATCTTCATTTGACTTGAATACCACCCAGTAACTGTTTGTGCAGAATACCTATCTCATCACATTTATACACAACATTATTTCAGCATACAAAGTCACGGCCAAAGAGGCATAAGAAGCAGCTCATGCTGATTATTCTAGAATAAAGATGCAACAGTTCTAAAATTCTATATTACAAGCTCAGAGACCCTATCACAAAACAGTGTTTGCTTAGACCTTCAATTGATGGAACTGGAAGCAGCAGGAAGAAATACTTTAGTTCTAGTGACACTAACAAAACTACAATACATTCTCATCTTCCTCATTTAAAGACATTGTGGCTTGATATATATGCTGGTTTTATAATTATCTTCAAAGCATTTAGTGTTAACCAGAGATTCAAAGAATACACTGGGCTCAAAGACTCCTAGACTTCTTCAAGTATTCTCTGGCCTAATGCCTACGAATGGAGGTAAATAGAGCATCTCCTTTACCTCTTCCTATTGCATACTGACATTTTATAGAATAACTTATAAATAAAAGCTTCTCCCTTTGGTGTTTCACTAGATCTTTGTACAGATCTGCAGGTCTTCGTGCGTAAGTTTCTCTTCCCTGATCCACGAGGCATGCAGGATATGCAAAACCTCAGGGATCCTCTCCCATCTGTAAGCTTCTCATTTTAAAGGTAATCCTTAATTTGCCACTATTCTTTGTAAATCTACATCACAAATAAGTCTGGTTCTTTCTATTTCTGGTGACATCCCAATAGAAGAAATATTATATTAACAAGTCTTCAGCAGGTCCTGTAAATACTCAAACTCACTTAGACTGCATCATCTGGCAAGAACGAACCTTCTGTATTGGGTTTGGATCAAACCACGCCACTGCAGCTAGCTGAGATTCCCTGTTGTCTCATAGCAACAGGATCATTTGCTGAAAAAGCAGCACTGATCACCAGCTGGAGCATTTTTTGTCGTCACTTATTCATTAGGCAAAATCAGATGCATTCAGTGGATCTGGTATATGACTTTGACATGCCCTGAAACCAAATTACATCCCCTATAGTTAATGTGTTCATAAATCAGTTAGCAGTTACAAACAGGAGAAAGATGCAACTCTTTTCTTGTTTACAATAGTAATGTTAGTAATATAATTAGCAACATTCACTACACTGATCCAGAAGTAGAAGCTGCAGTTTTTCATTAGTCTTTCTCAGGACTACCTAAACCTATCAAAGCATCTTTACTGTTTCCTCCCCAACAATCTCTGGAGCAAAGGAAGACCTCATTATACTGGACTTGTGTGGTATTCCGTCCAGCATGCAAAACTGGCAAATTTTTCCTGAAAACTACTTTAAGAACTACATATATCTAAAAGTAAGAAAAAAATAATCAAACAAACAAAAAAAGAGTAATCACAAGCACAGTCACGCTTGCAGAGCTATTTCTATACCAGACCCTGTTTGTTTGGTTTGGGGGCAGGGGGTGGGGGAAAGTATTAGTGGAACAGTCAGCAGAGGCAGTACCTAAGACCAGATTTTATTAAATGAAACTTTTTGGGTGACATAGGAGAAAATCCTAGTTGTAGTAAACTTTTAAAAATTTTTACATGCAAGATTTGTTCACAAGGTGAGGTTTGGGATTACAAACGATAACCCAAATGGAGGCACTCTGATAAGTAGCAATATCCTCACCATAAATTCCTGAGAAACAAGGCTGCTGATAAAGACTATCATTATTGCAAGGCAAAAAACCACCTAAACGTATGCAACTGATGATATATCAAGATCCATATAGCTGTAACTGAGATATATTTCTGTGCAGACTATGAGAGAAGAATGTTTCCAACTCAGTCTGCAGGTATGGCATAAGCATAATATATCTATGCTAATGAAAAAGTGACTAACTGTTATCAAATGTCATCCTTTGCCTCTGATTCGATTTGACGAGATTGTCAAATGTTACCAATGGAGGAATTTCTAAAATCTCATAAAAGACACTGAAAATACGTCCCTGTGACACCACGTCTAGCATTCTGTCCTAGAAAAACCCTTACCGATTACATATAATCAAACGAGGGCTTCACCTAAGGCTGATATTTTCAATTGCTTTAAGTGTTAAAACTGTTGCTGTATTATGAAAAGTGATTTTATTAAAATGTTAATGCTGATTTTGTTTAATGACATTTGAGCACTAACACCACCACAAACTTCCTCTGAGAAATCTGCAGAGCGATAGGCTGTTTTGCATGGGAGCTGGCCAGATACATAATCTTGACAGGGTTTCTCACAGGTATGACTGAAAACTAAATCTGTCTGTGTAACAGGATGTTTAACAGTTTCATTTGTAAAGAATATAGATCTTTCAAGAGCTGTTTCTCAGGCTCTATGAATGTAAAAGGAATAAAAAAAAGAAAAGGTTTGTCACTAAAATGAGAAGATATCACTTTGAACACGTTTAAGGAATAGCTCTTCTGAGAAAGAGGCTGCTGTTTTTCCCTCTTGATTTACAGAGCAAAACTGTATTTCAGCAGATGGCTCATTAAATTTTTGCACCATGACTGTAGTAGGAGAGAAAGAAAAAAAAAAAAMCACACCAAAAATACACCACAAACATAGGTATAAGATGTATCGGCTGCTTGCTGTGTAATAAAAACTTTTTTTTAGTTTTTATTCATGCACTCATCAGCAGACTTAATATCTAAACCTAGKTTACAAAAGAATTCTCCTCATGTTTACAAGCTAGTCTCTATTCAAAGTGGCATTGTTTGTGGATAAGATATATCTTTAGACAAAAGACTGAAAACAGATTCCCTCTAACATTTCCTACTAGGATTTCTTTTTGTTAAAAACCTTCAAAAGGGGAGGTTCATGTTTTTGTTCTGTACACCTTCTGCTAAAATTTCAGATCCAAGTTTGGAAATCTCAGCAACAATCTTTATTGCCATCTATTCCATGGCCTGCCCTTCCTGTTTTCCAAAAACAAAATGCTATATTTATTTTGAAAATGGGATATCCTGTTGGAAGGCTTTGAGAAAAAAAGAAAGAACATACTGAGCCTGGGACCTCAAGTATTCCTTCCTGCACCTTAAGAGAAATAAAGAAATAGTTCTAGTCAAAAAAGGAAATATGGCAGGAAAAAACACTTGGGAGTTACAGTCAGAGCAATACTTGAGGAATAAATAGTACAGAAATAATTATAATTATATAAATGGTTATTTTTTTCATGGAAGTTCCTACATACTATGTATAAAATCCCCTTTCAGTATTGTAAATTTGGAGTAAAACACTTTGACAGGAACACATATAAGCCCCATTCATGGACTAGACTCTTATTGTATTGTTCTTTAGCAGGAGCAGAAAAAACAGAGGGTCCTTTCACTAAATCACTTAGAAAATTTTTGAGTCTTCATTAAATATAAGTGGGCTTTCTCCAGATAGCCATCTGTATAATCATCTCCTACACAGGGTCCTTTTTATTTCAGCAGTATTCTTCTGTGCTTTTGTATTCAAAGCAACTTCCGCATTAGCCTTATACAGCAAGACAGTGGGTGAAATGATGACAGTAAAAATGAAATTGCGAGGTTTTGCTCATGTCTTTCTGAGTGAGACCCAGCTGCCTGAACATGGGCATCTACTGCCATCTCAGACACTGTGGGGCATTCTCCTCAGCCTCCAGCTACCATTCTAGAGGTATGTAGGGGTATGTAGGTCTTTTGCAGATTCTGTGTCAYACCTGCCAGCCCTGTAGAGATCTTTTGGACAGCCTTAAGGGTACATCTACAGCATCAGACATTTTCTTTAGTTTCCTGCTTCACCCTGTGTTTTTGTACCCTGATTATACACCACGTTCTACGGATGTTAGTTTATCCCAAGCTCCTTTGGAGTGAACCAATCTGGTCACTCTGAAATGCATCCTAATGCAGCTCTAAGGACAGTTTAGTATCTTCTTCCTGTGGGCAGTAGGAATGAGACTAGGTCAAGTCTAGCTACCTCCACACTGCACAAGTCTGCCATGACTACCCCAGCAGGTGTTGCACGTTCAGATCACTCCATATGCACTCRTCACACATACAGAGCATGAAGCACACTCTCAGCTTTACGTCATAAAATCTCACTCTGGCAAACCACAACATACTCCGTACATTGTTTGAGGCACTTTGAACTGAAAAGGAAAGAAAATAAACTCACTGTTCCCTAATGCCATTTGAGAGGGATGGGTTGGTTTGTTCCCTTTTCAGCACACCCACAGTTCCATTCAGCTAACTGCAAGGAAGGCAGAAATCTCCTTCAGTAGGATAGAGCAGGTAGTTAGAAAGCAGCTACAGCTATATCTTACCTGCCACAGCTGGGCTCATCAGAACTTAACTATCAGAATTTATCTCTATTTTTCAGAATGGAAATTACATTGCAGCAGTTTCCCAAGTTCCTTATCAAACTTCGAAGTCCACAAATGCTAAGTGCTAAGTAAACCCATTTAAAATAGGAGGCAATCTCTACTCCCAAAGCTTGAAGTCAAAAATGAGACATGACATGACAGTTAGGAAGGGATATTCACATAGCAAAGGTAGAGGTAGAAGATAAAAAATATTGTCATTGAAACAATCAACATCATTATAGAATTCTATGAATTAGAGCTTCTAACATTATATTTAATTAAATCAATGCATCATAATTGCTAAGACTGCACTTTAATATCTCACTTTGTTTAAAAAGTTACTGGAGTTATATTAGGTTTGCAGCTTAAAAATTCAAGAATGCCCAGTATATCAGAATATGGGAATTAAGACTGTAAGACAGAACCCTTGATGTTAGTGAAAGAGCTTTTTTAAATTAACCAATTAAAAAAAAAAGACATTTAAATCAAAGAGACCAGCTGAATTTCAGCACAAAGCTAGGATAATCATTATCCATTTGTCCTAATGTTCTTTTGAGCAATCACTTTGTGCAAGGGCTTATGTGGGACTAGAAGAAATTCTCATCCCCATAGGAAAAGAAAATCACAATATTTTTTTTCAATAATCAGAATCCCCCCCGAAATCTTTACAGTAACTGAAAACACACAGATTGCTTGCAAAGGATGAGAACACGAGAACACTAACACTGCTATTCTTTATTACCTGTACCCTGAGATATAAAGAAAATAAAAAATTCCACGGTTGTTTATAACATTTTAAGCATGACCTGTGCCACAGGGTCAATTTATCCAGGCTATTTAAATCATAAACATGCACTAAGTAGCTCTCTAGTCCATTCTGACTAGCTGTGAAGATCAAGAATGAAAATGACATTTTGACATACTGTATACAACGAAGACTATTCTAGCTACTATGTGCTAGTTTTCTGAGGAATGCAAAATAAGGCTACTGGGTGATATTCACAGCTAGGTCCTCAGAAATTCTAAAGAGAAGAACAACTAGGACATGACTCAGAGGCAGATGGGTGAATGTTTGAGAATTCTCAAATCTGAAAAATTGCAGAAAGCAAACAATACAGGAAAAAATACAGTCAAACAGTTTACAGAGCAGAGTCAAAACTTCTGGGAAACTTCTTGGTTCTATTCCAAAGTCACAGTGTGACCATAGGCAAATCTGAGTGCCCCATTCTCCCATATGAAAAATGAAGCTAACACTTATGTCATACTAGACTTATGCTGCTTATTCAAAAGCTCCTTGGAAGCTCTTGGATCCAACACAGTGTGTATTTAACACTTTGGAGACAAATATCACCCCTTACATACCCGTAAAGGGGTCAGAGATACTTGGACTTACAGCACTACTTGAGCAGTTCTCTAAATCAGTTAATAGAATTATTACCTGTGGTGGATAAGGCTTTTTTAATCTCCAAAGATAGCACATATTCTTTGGCAGGCAGGCTACTGATGCCTTATACTACAAAAATATGGGAAAGGATCTGTTTTTGCGTAGCAACCATACAGCAATTACCTGCATACATTCTCCTCTTTCTGTCATTGTCACCAAAAGATAAGCACCTAAGAACGAGTGGAAAATAAGTCAGTGGGATACTCAGAGGTCTTCATTGTGGCCTCCAAGCTGGTTTTTGGAAAAGCTTTGCTAGTGTAGTGATAATCACCTTTAAACATCACCTCGATTTTAAACCATACTACATCCCTCCTCTCCAACCCCAATAGGATTTTTCATTCCACTCCTTTATGGATCCCCATATATGGATCACTGCTCAGAGGACTCAGTTAAGGACAACCAGAGAACTAAGATACACCAGGCACTTCCAATGACTTTTTCAGTCCTAAAGCCTGTCTAGAACTAAAGGTGCTGGTACAATAATCGTGTTTACTCTGTATTTGTGAGATATCCTCTGTATGACTGTGACTATTGAGAAATGTCTGCCATAGCAACATCAAGCACTGTTTAGTCACGCAGTACCTTTTGATCTCCTGCCACAAWGGCAGCAGCCCTATTGTGCTGGTTTCAAAACTGAAAGGTATCTCTGCCTTACTGCGCACAGGACCTTGCCTGGTTGGAGTTGTTATGTTTCATTTTAAAGCCTTTTGTGGCAGGGAAGAATTACTTCAGACAGACACACTAGAAAAGGAGGAACCTACTATGAAGTTATTTTATGCTGTCTCGTTAATACACAAGCAGCATCTTCCAAAACCTAAACTCAGGTGTCAGTCAAGAGCTACAGAGATTGAAATAAGAGAATAAACTGATGTAATTTTCACCTTCATTCAGCATTTCTGCATGTAAATTATGCCAGCCGAGACTCTCTCATCAACTTTCAAGTTCAGTCCAGTGAGCCGAATGGAATACTGCCTTCCCCTCCACAGCTCTGCATTTAAGTGTTGAAAGACCTGAACAGGCCCAAAGGAAGATTTATACCGCTTTAGATTTACTTCTAATTTTACTGCCTGTATCTTTTGGAGACTCACCACTTGTGCAATCCAAGGAGTAATTAAAAAAGAAAATTATCAAAAGGGTATTCTTTAGTTATTTTTCCAGAATCCATATACTAGGACTCTGTGTATGTCTCTTCAAAAGGATTATTTGTAAAACAAAGTCAGACTACAATGGAAGAGTTCTGATATGCCTTTCTTTTTCCTCCCAGTTCTGACATTGCCATTGACTTAATAATCAAAGTTGCACTGCTTCAACACATCATACACATTGGGTCATACGCTCAGTGATAATTTAACAAGTATAAAGGAGGAGAAGGAATGGCACAGTAAGACATTAGGTTGTGCTTTAAGAAATACATTCCAGTTGTACTTAAATTTCTCGCTGTACTGTTGACTTCTTGCCAGATGAATTCTCTCTGCCTCATTTCTCAATCTATAGACAATGAATATTATTTTTGTACCTACAAGTAGTATTACAAGACTAACCTAGTTAATGGTTGTGAGATGATCCTATCTATGTTCCACTAGCGGTAGCTATGTAAATAACTAGATATTCAGGAGAAGTGTATGTAGGATATTAAGCTCAGCAAACATGCAAATAGACATTGTTAGCCATGGCTCTTTATTCTCAAGATGATCTTACTCGTTATAATTATGCCAAGTGATTTATAAATAGTTCACAGAAGTATCTATGCAGATAACCATCTACCCCAAACTATCTCATGCTCAGTTTAGCAGCCATAGAAGTGGCAGTTTAACAGATTAGATTTGAGCAAAAAGACTTATCTGGCTGCTAGAAGTATAAAGATAGAAAATATCTGCAAAATACTTTGATCTTCATGAATATAAGGTACTATAAAATATATTAAATACTATTATACAGCTGTAATAGTGGAAAAAAGGATTGTTATGCAAAAGGAATGCAATGATGCATTTATTCAAGTATACTGTTTTTCAAATAATCAGAACCCAAACTCAGATACTTTAGAGAAAACTTCAGTAAACCACACACCAGACAATTCTGGAAAACTACCCCTRACAATTTGTACCTTGAAGCACAAGCACTGAGATTCTTTAAACATTGTATTTCCTATGACTCATGTAATTATCACATCTTTATCCAAATCTTTCTAAACTCTTTGTTCTGAATAATACCTAGCAGCAGTAAATTGCACATGCCATTTGTCCTTGTATAAAACCTACAGCCACGCCCACTTAGCACCTTTTAAAGAAAAGCAGAGAGGAGCATCTATGCATTTTCCCTTTTAGAAAATGTTTGCCACTGTATCTGTTTGCTGGCTAACTCCCTTCAAGTTCTGAGGTACAGATCAGAGTTACTCAGTAACAGCCTCCCAGCTACAGATTCTTTAGCACGTTAAGGCTACAATCAAAAAGGTCACTCACTGGGCAATGAGAGGTATGGTACCTTCCCAAATAAGCAGATTCAGTGCCCACACATTTCTATTTTTAAACCCATCTTTTGCTTCAACGTTGCAGATGCTGTGCACTTTAAGCAACAGCTGTACGGTTACAAACCTCCCACATAAGACTTCAGAGCTTCTTTCAAGGTGACTTTGGAAGTTTTGCTTTTAACACCAAACTCAAATGTTTCCAACTCATGAGTTTATACTGGGATTTGCAGAAATACATTCAGCTAATCAGAATAAGTGAACCAAAAGCATTTGATTTATTTTTAATAATCTCATCTGGTTCACAACGAATTTTTAATGATGCTAATTGCAAGCCTACTACTTAGAGTAGCTTCCCTCAAAAGGGCACAGTCAACATAAATAGCTTAAAGGCTCTCTATGAGTTTACTGAATAATTTTGAACCCTATAAACCACTCAGTTAGAAGATCATGTGCAAGCTTAATACTCAAAAACACTTACATATCTCAGCTGCTGAGAATGTACTTGCATCCTTAAAAAGAGCCGTTGGAAGAGATGCAATTCAGTTCAGTTGTCTCAGTGACTTGAGCTCTTCTGTTTATAACTCATGGTGAAGAACAGTAGCCCTGAACAGTTCAAGATTCATTGTACTGCCATAAATTAAGTAGATTAAATAATGTGCCAACAGCAAAACTGAACTTGGTGATCTGAGCTGAAAACTGAAGCTAGGCTTCCTCAGCTGCTCTTCAGTATCTTTATCGTTTCTGCTGTCACCAAAGAGCTGTACACTCAAAAAAGTTTAGGATAATAAGCACGATCAGTAGTGTATTTATTGGTAGTAAACTGACGTGTGATGACCACTGAGCCCATATCAGTCAATATGACTCTGTTACGGACATGTATGTTTAAAGCCTTTTCAATGCCTCTTTCCATTCCTCAATAGCTTTCAGTTTGGGCAGTGAACACCATGTCACTTTCCTGAAGATCTTCTCATTCTTAGGTCTTGCCTATATTCCATCCAGAACAGATTACAACTCACTCACCTCAAAAGAAACAGAGCAAGAATTCCTGTGTTTCCTTCAATTTTTTACTTGAAGCTCTTGGGCAGCTCCAACAGCACTGGCAATTACAAAAGCTGGAGAGCAAAGCTTTAGTGTAATTAAATTCTACACTGCGTGATTTTTTGGTCACCTGTCTCATGCATAGAAAGGGCATTAGATAGACCTGTTTTTGTAAAGCCCTCCAAAACCAGAAATGAAACATTAGGAAAGTTCAAACAACTATTCTCTAAATATAAAAACTAATGCTACTCAGGTCTCTATGCAGTTTTCCCTTTGCAACTCCCATTTTTCTCCAAGTCATTTATTTCTTTGCCCCTTACTTCTACTGTCACTTATGTCCTTGCTTATTGACCTATTTCATTTGTGCATAATCCAATCTCCTGCGCCACTCTGAGTAGAGCCTTGAATAGCAATGGGAATGGAGCTCGGTGAGTTGGAAGAAGCACAGAGCAAAGCAATGATGTTTGATGCCCACTCATGTTCATTAGCAGTGGGGAAATATAACAGGACTTCATTTTGGTTGTAACTGGCAACTTCAAATAAAACTTGTTTTTTTAAACAACACTATTACATTTAATTTCCAGGGAGAGAAAAGATTAGTTGGGTTGTTGGCAGCAGGGGGAYTGGTGGGGCAGTGGAGATGGCTGGATGCAGGGATTTGGAGAGGGGATAATTTCTGAGCTAATTCTCTTCTACACCGAGTTGGGGGTGGGGATTTAATCAATGTTAGTATTAAAAGGAGCTGTGAAACTTGCTGCAGGCAGCACTACGTTGATCCTTTTTTAGCTTGGTCAATTACTAACTACAAATTTGAATAGCAGTTAATAGGGGTACTTAATCAGCCATGTAGCTTTGTCTATGCTATGTATTGAAAGTGCCACCTAGTGGAAAATATCACTTTAATGAGAGGCTATTTCTGTGACTATTTTTACTTCATGAGTGACTATACAGCTATATGAAATGTAGCTGTAGATCACTCAGTCACCTATACTGAGACAGTCTGTCATATCCAGGGATATTTTCCCTACTAAAGGATGAGGGAGGGAAAACAACAACAACAACAAAAAAAGCATGCTAGTTCCAGCAGCAACACCACAAAAAAAATATCTTTGATGCTAGCTCAGAATTAGATTAAAATAATCCACATACAGTCCGTGGTCAGCAGCTAACTGCCAAATAGTACCTACGGTGCAGAGAACAGAATGTGCTCCTAGAGACCTGTGTTCATAGAGCTCTCAAAACCATTATCTAAGATAAAATAATTTCACCAGACAGGATTTAGCAGCCCTAATTTAGTTTTGCCATATATTAAAAAATAACACAGTTTTCTTCTAATTTTCAAAGAACTGCAGACATGCGAGTTTCCACCAGCAGAAGAGTGTTAAACATACATACACAAACACAAAAACCAGAGTACTGGAATCCCAGATTGCATCTTACTTAACTCAGCTGGCCACTCAGTTCGTACCAAGCATTCATCTCACAGTTTGTGGGATTCTTGGCAGGGACTGAAAACCCTCTGTCATGCATCAGGTCTGCTGCTATGTTAGGTATGAACTGACCAAAGTGGACTTCTTGTCTATGGGACAAGTTTTCCCTCCTATTCCTGTGGGCAGCCAAATGATGAGCTGAGGTCCTGCAACAATGGCAATGTGCAAGCAGACTGAGGCAGTGAATAGGGACTTCGCACTTTGTTCTGGAAAGCTTATTGAGCAGACCCCTACATTTGGTAGTGAATTATCAGGTTAGGCTGCAAGAATTTCACCCCTTGCAATCACATTGCGTAAGTGGCATGACTCACACAGCCCGAGGAGATTCAGCACATTGCAAGGTGTTAAAAATTCAAAGCACAGAGCATCCTGAAAATAACAGTTAGGAAAAGAGACATTCTTTTCAGAACTAGCAACATTTTCAGTGTTCTTATGAGACAGCCTTTTACTTTAACCATCCTAAAGGCTAAGCATATGTCAACAGATGTTAGCTAATTCATTTCACAAGTGATGAAAGAAAGAATTCATGTTTTGCACTCCTCATACAGGATTTCTTTTGTGGCATTTATTAAATTATATCATCATGAGGTCATGAGTGTTACTTCTATTTTACAGATTAATATGGAACACGCATTATCTGGTTAGCCCAAGGTAACTGAACAAACTAGTGGCACTGAGAATCATCTATCTCGGTGTTCATTCTACCTCACTTCTACATCTTACTATCTGCTCAGATATGTCGGTTCTCTCTTTACACAATAGAGAGCTAAGCAGTGCCATCCTGGAAGTTGGTATCATTCTTTTAAGAGCATATATTACCTATTAACAAAGAAAATACGTTGGAAACACAGCTACTCCTTAAAGAATACAAGATTAAAATACTACAATCCTGCTCTTGGTTCTTCACTGTCATCACCTCATAAGATATTCCTACTAGTGTGAAGTGGGTGCGAAATACCAGCATTCTGACCGGATGCCATATTAGATTACATGAGAGGCAACGTGTCAGTGTAACAGAGACCAGCCCTGTATACTCACACACCGAGTTGCATGTGGCAGCTCAGTACTCCAATTCTGTATTGTAGCACATTTTTGACCTTTGAGCACTCTGTTAAACAGAAAATTACTTGTAAAAGTTAACTTTAAGAAGCCTGGCATATTCCATAATAGTATTACTTCAGGTTTCAAAAGAGAGATGTTACAGTTAGTTAATTAAATAGCATAGCAAAAATACCTGCAACATGACCAAAATACTAAGCCAGGACTCTTCCCAGCTTTGCTGCTTCCTGCATCTGGGCATGTGACATATATGATTCATGTCACTTAAGGCACTCCTATTCCGTATAGAACAGAACAGACCAAGAACTTTGAAATCTGACTAAGGATATAGTCACTGAAAAATTTATTTGAAACATCTCCTTGCCATTCAGCCAGCTGACCACTAGCTGTCTCCATTGCTTCACAGGAGCAAAGGATCATGTTGGAACTGGAACGAAACATGCCTCCAAAAATGAGCGTTACTACTCTTGGGACGGGGGGAAGAGAAAGCTCATAAAAATTAAGGCGAGCTACTACAGTTCTGTAAGTCTGTAGATAAGAAAATGGATACGTAGGAGAAAGCCTACATCCCAGGACAGTAGTGTGGTTACAATCTGAGACAGATCAGCATGGAAAGGTTAGGGTACAATCTTAGCAGATCTATGGCGTTAGGAAAGCCCTGGAGACCCATTCATGTAGCAGAATAGAAATAATCAAAGTTGACTGGAGCATTCCAATGTTCCTGCCTAGTCTCTGACCACAGCCATCACATCATCAGCTGCAGTATCTGATAAAACCACCTTAAGAGATGTTTTCCCAACCACTATAGAAACTACTCAAATTTAGAACCGGAAAAATGTTTATCAGAGAGGCCATAAGGCAAAGGTGTTTTGGGCTCATCTCAAAACCATGAAGTTCTTTCCTCTCTTGAGAATTCAGGACAATTTCTCATTTCCATTCATCTTTTGATTTCTCAACATGAGCCCAGAACACAGAATTGTCACTATATTTGCTAGATCTACAAGATTTTGGATTTGGTCTCTTCACTTGGAGAAATCTCATTTCATATTGATAACGGTTGGGATTTATTATCACATAATAGATGCTATTAAGAAGGCAGAATAATATTTTACAAGKCAATTAATTCCACCTTAATTGCTTTTTTAGCCTTAATGCTGCTACTCACAAAAGAATGATGAAAGACTGCATATGCTTAATAAAATTTATGTTATAAATTTGGATGCTATTTATTGCTTTTTGTTCAGCCTTTGTAAATCAGACCAATTATCTGCTCTATAATATTTGCTCATAAAAAAATCAAAGACAAGGCAAGGTAATTTCTAATGTGCCAGGCCTCCAAGTACACCCCTCTAGCCAGTGAAACTGCTAGTATGTCATACAAGGGCAGTTGTCACTCAAGTCAGCTATATAGATGAGAATCTACACTTTTTCTTTGCTACATTACAGTCAAGAAAAGACGAGAAGGGTAGTAAAGGTTGAGATTACTATATCCTTCAAAATATAGTTACAGAGAAAACATACTCAGAAAAGAGAGACAGATCCCTGTTTTGTTACTTCAAGCTTCTGCTCTGGAAGGACATCTCTTCTACTTTGCAATTACCATTCCTGCCCTGCACATCAAAGCATAATGCACTAAACCAAAATGTTTGCAGAGAGCTTTATTCAGAACAGTAAAATGAAATTCAGAATTGTCAGTGCAGGATTATTAGCAAAATAATATAAGAAGTAAAATGCAAGTTCTAAATTTCACCAAGTTGGAGAGGAAGAGTTCAGAAATTAAAATATATTAGCAATTTTCTTTAAAATTGGCTAAAACCCTGAACCAAAACTCCTCCCAGTTTGAAATCTACAATTTAGTTCCAAATTCTGAACTTTGCTGTACGTAGTATCAATGTACACAAAAATGTTGGGCATTTGATGTGCTGCTAGCTACCTACTGAATGCCTGTGTGAAGTGAACTGTGATTTTTTTCACATACAAATGCACTGTATTAGTGCATTCTAACAGACTTTAAGCTTTATTCATCAAAATAAATAGCTCCAAATACTGTACACATATAGTACTGTGTACAAACACTTCATAGATGTAACAACTGACTGGAGAAATTTCTGAATTTTTTTCCAAAAGAAGCTTTGACTGAAGAATGGCATATTTATAAAGGACTGGGTATACATATAGACTGATCTCCTCAAGACGACACCTGTTACTAATACATATTCTTGCTAGAAAGTATGAAAAGCAACTCAAAGGTAAATCCCTTTATACTTTGTGTTTGAGAACCTATGAAAACATTTAGTTTTAAGTGAACATATCAGCATGTGATTATTCACATACGCCCAGCAGTTAAAAAACATCTAATTCAACTAATCGGTTAGATTCAAACGATATAAATTAAAAAAAACCTGCACTAACTGAAGATGAAATACAGCTTGCTGAAATCAGACCAACTTAGGGTACTTGGGAATCCAAAGGAAGCAGTTTCCTGCTTAGTGGTCACAGCATGTGGCCAGAGAAGTAAAGTATTGTCGGTTTAACAAGCATGTATTCTAAAGTACTTCCTTTAAGCAGTATGGAACGAGGAAAAGAGTCTCCATCCATGTCAATATATACACATATTCGTTGAAAGCATCAAAAGGTGTTTTTATGTCATAATTACTAATTTTTTCTAATAAACATGAATAAACACTATTTTACTACTTTCAGTAGCTTCATGAACCAAATCATACAGTTATGAAAAAATGGATCAAAATGTTTCTCATGTAACAATATTGCACTAGGATAAAGAATGAATGCATGACTGTAATCTGGTGTATCCAACATTCCTGAACACTGAAGAAGGGCAGATCAAGATCCAAACTATGCAGTGAGACCCAGCCCTTCTGCAGTGTTTTGTGCTGTTGGTATATTAGGTAGCTACGGCCTGCAGGAAAAGTTTTGTCAAATGAACATAATTAGAACATTTTCCAGACAGCTGGAGGGCTACGACTAATGCTACTGTAAATGAGCAAATGCTGCTTCTTCCTCTGGCTGATTTATTGGTACACTTGCATTCAGGAGAGGTACAGAAATGCTTAAAAGGACGAGTCTTCAACAGTTTTGAAGAGGAGGGAAGGAAATAGAAATCAAGTTACAACAAAAAGCTTTAAAGAATCTATCTTTGTAACTATTTCAATACAGTCTGAACTTGAGAGCTACCAAGCAACCACACTGCTCCAGGTGATTGAGAAAGCGAGTGAAACACTCTAGTAAAAAAAAAAAAAAAAGTATATATAGATCCTGCTACATTTACATCCCATTGCATTGGTAACTACAGACACAGGCTGTCTAGAGACACCTAATCCTTTGTTAGATGAATATGATTTATGTTGCTAATACAGGAGAATTAAGCTGTTCAGATACATGATGTACTGATTATTGACTTCCCTAGATTTGAGGAGTCTATAGCAGCAGCTATACTTGGTCATTTTGAATGGCCAGCTGTCACAGATGTGTAAATTGCAACTGAATAAGCTCACATATTCAAGCAGAAGAAACAGTTTCTGCCAGCTTCCCTCCCCAATGATTTCAAATAACCCAATGATTTCTAAAATACCTTTCAACAATTATGCCAGCAAAACTTCATCCTCCAAGAACTCACAAGAAGCAAGAAGTAAAAGAGTGCAAGTTTTACCAAAGTGCACAGTAGGAAAATCTTAAAATACTCAGAGAAGGTAGCCTGTGCTTCTCTACATAGCCCTGAAATTAACAGTCAAAAAAGTTTTTTCCACAACAACAGCTACAAACCATCTTGTGAATACAGCCTAAGGACACCATTCTCTTACAAAAGGAAACAACGTTTTGTCAGGTGTGCGAAGTGATTCTTTCCTCCTGAGAACCAGAAGGAGGAACCTGTAAGTTTAAATGGTGTTTAAGTGTAAAAGACCCTCAAAGAAAAATACACCTCTGAACAAAGAAAAAACTCATTATACTTTGCACCCGTTTAGGAAAAAAAAATCCTTTTAACAAGTTGGTTCATTAATAAAGGTGCAATCAAGTATCACATCATTAAAGGAACAGGAATGAAAACAGCAAATTCTCATTAAGAGACAATGCTGAGGTATCTATCTCATTAAAAAAAAAAAGAAATCAACACTTTCTCTCCTCGCTCCTACTTATAGATAATCTCATAGGAATTTGTTAATTACAAACATGGGATTGCTCCTGAAAGTTAGGAAATTGCTTTTTTGAGCTAAAAAGCTAGAATTTGTTCCCATATTTCTAAGAAAAGGTGTTACTTATTGTGAACAAGCACAGCAATGAGAACAGAAAAACCTTTAGGGAAAACTACCACTCATTTCAATATCACAAACAAGACATAAGCATAAGGAAAGTGACAAATTTTGCATTCTCTCAATAACAGATTCTCTTTCTGTTAACATCGTAAGTTAGAATAGAGAAACTTCAATCACTGTGGCAAGCAGCCAGCTCATGAATAGGCTTGCTAACATCAACAAGACTATTCGTATGAACAAATGCTCAAAATGACTATGAGACTTCTTGTATATCCTTTGTAATGTTAAAATCAGTAGGATTACTGTGGTTTCTAAGTGCTCTCCCACATGGACTAAGAACTGAAGTCAAGAAGCTCATGTGAGAAACTATGTAAGAGCTGCGGTTAAAGACTGAACTGGTCCTTTGTTTTCAGTTTTAAAAAAAATAATATAGCACATTCTAACAAAAGAACTACCGGACTAGTAGGTACCAGGCTTTAACTATAACCTAGTGCCTGAAGTTAGATTCTGACATGTTTTGATCAAGAAAAGTACTACTGTTACTGTGTGAACAGTTATTGGTTAACTATGTATGCAACTTTGCTTGAAGACCACGAGTTTCAAACTACATTCAAAAAGTATAGAACCGGGATGGCAATACATAAAGGATCTGTGAGAAAGGAAGCACTAGAACTAGCAGCAAGGTGGGGTTGCCTGCATGATCAGCCCTTCATTTGAATGCAAATGTAATTTTGGGGCAGGCAGTTATCTGTGACATCAGGCAGGACCTTAGTAAACTGTTACCACCAGCACCTGGTAAAACCATTGTTAATCATGTGTAGTAAAGGGACATCAGGGCTAGCATGAGTCATTTATAGAGGCAGTCAGGGCTAGAAAAGAGAGAGAAAGAAAGAGGAGGGGAAGAGAGATCAAACAAACACTGTGAGGAGCAGGATGTCCCAGCAAGACAAAGCCAGGCTGTGAGCATCATGTATGTGAGTTATCTTTTGGATAAAGAAACCAGCATGTATCCAGGATCTGCAAGGTGCAGCAGCAACAACCTGCCAGTGCAAAACTTTGTGTCTACTCCACCCTATTCAGATTACATGGGATATCATCATGTGCCAACTCTGGACACCCATGGACAGCCTGCGGGAACCTGGGGATCTCACTATGGCCCACAGAGGGAGGACTGGAACGCTTACGGCCCAGGACCTTCCAGCACAGTTGCTGCTGCACAGATCAATGGCTCGTCTCCTGGACAGGTCTCCTACAGTTCTGCTGATTACAGCTCCCTCCATCCTGCTGGATCTGGGGGGTTACCTCCTGTAGATACAATTAATACACAGCAAATCTCTCCCAACAGCCAAAGGCACAGCTCTTACGAATGGATGAGGAAAACAGTGCAATCCACTTCTACAGGTATGAGGGCACTGAGGTTTTATGCTGAGAAGAGATTTCACTTTTTTTTCAATTGGGGAGTTTTTTGCCAGGTTCCCTGTTTAGAGGAAACTGTACAATTTAACAAAGAAAGATCCTAATTACTCTGAAGGATTCTCTTGCTAGCAGTTAAATATTGGTTCGATTATTGGATGCAGGTTTTGATCAGCTGACTATTTCTTATATTTCTTTCTTGACCTTTAACGCTGAGGCAAATGAAAAGTAATATCCTTTGACAGTGAAGTATTGTCACTTCAGACATGTTAAAAAAATTTGATATCAAATAATTGCTTTTAATAGGATTCCTTTAGATTGGAATGAAGCAGCAGGTCTGCAGAAAGAAATCATGATGAAAGCATTGTATTTCGTCACCACCTACTAGTGGTACAAGTACTATAATACATTGCTTATTTTCCTCAAGTTTTAGAGCGCATATGGAAAGTTCAAGTAAATTATCTACAGTAGGGGGCTGGAAATAAGGTTTTGTATTAGAAACAACCCCTCTAAACCTCAGAATACTGAAATGAAATGAGATCTGCAAGATCAAACAATAAGTCAATGCTTTAAAAACAGGAATGATAAGGAAAGGCTTGCTTCACTTTGTAGTAGTAGCTCTCAGAATATGCAGGAATACAAAGATCCATAGTAACACAGTCAGTTAATACAGCGACAGATCAGTCTCTGATGCATAATAGTCAATGAGTACAAAACAATTCTTCAATCATATTTAACCAGTAAAAATAAGTCATGAACCATGAGGAAAAGGTTCTGTTTGATTGTGATGAGGAACAATAGAAAAAAATATAAATATTGAGCATCCCTAAAACAAAAATCTGTACCTTGTATGAATAGGAAAAAAAATATAAAACAAGAAAGGGGARAAGGAAAAGAAAAAGAAGGAAAACTGCCTGAAAAGAACATAGGCACAATCCACTATATAAAAGTATTTGATCCTCTGGGGCGCTGAGCAGCTTTGACATGCACGGAGATCAGTAGAAATTAAGGATGCTCAATATCTCCCCTAAAGAGATGCTCACAGTATTTCAATGTTACATCCCAGGAAGGTTCCTTTCCTTTCAGCCCTTCCTCCCGCCCCAGCTCTGTTCCACACATGCCTGTAAATAATAGTTTTCAAAGCAAGTACTGAAATGTTTCCCACCTCTGATGGGAAAGCGATTACTTAAAATATACTTAGAAAAATGAAAGCAACTATATAGAAAAATTGCCTTTATTAAAATAATGCATCTAATTATATGGGCAGATCGAGTCATTSTCACTCCTGCTGAACACAACTTTAGTTCATAGAGAGTCCATAGAAGTCAATAGAACAATCAGAGTAGGTTGTTACTCTGGGTGAGTAAGAATTTTGGCAAATAAAAAAAAAAGAGTAGTTGGGTTTTTAAAAAACATATTTGTTCTTCACGGAATACCACCCAAGAAAAAACAAAAGAGGGCCAGTCTTGCAAAACCTTACAGCTTACTTTTGAGTAGTCCTTACAAGGGCAATGAAATTGCTCACAAACTATATGATTTACAGATGCAGAATACTTGCTCAAAAAACCACTACTACTCGTCTCTTCTTTACCTACCTGCCTCTTGTTCCAGTGGATTTAAATTGCAGCCTCTCTGAGAGAAAGACCTGATTTAATCTGTCTGTGCTGTCCCTTTTATAATGGGGACACTGTGAGATAGAGAAAGATATAATAGACAATAACATTCTAACTGCTGGTTTAAGAAGCATGGTTAGGACCTTCTAACCTTGCAAATTTCAAGCCTGCAAGGGTCAGATCATTCACAGGAGGTGTTGGGAGTCTCTCCATTCTGGAATGGTCCAACAAGATATTGAGCATCTTCATCTCAAGAAGAATAGAAGAAATCAGCATGTCATAGGAGCATATCCTGCCCATGGGCCAGTGTAAGGCCCTCTGAAGTTAGTGGGAGCCTATCCATTCATTTAACAGGTACTGGGTCATGCTTTAGGGAAAAATTCAGATAAGTAATTCTCCTGCTGCTTCTTCCCCTCTTATTTTTTTGCTAGGCCAGGAATGCTCAGTGCCAATACATCTGATTCACTGGAATTGGTTCCTTTTTCTTCATTCACTCCTTTTCCTCTGTTTAAAAGCAAGGGCAGTTTTGGTTTTCCACATTTTTCCAAAAAATAAAATAATTTTTAAAAATTCGCCCTAACAGCAATGTCATACAATCTAGCAATGCACTTAAGTGAGTTTGGTTCTGAGCATGCAAATGTTGCAAGTGACTTCAAGTGCATGACTAGGCTAACTGTAAGTACCAATGCTGTTTGCTGGATCATGATCAAAATCCTCAGCATTTTCTTAGATGGAATCCATTGCTTTTTACATCCTTAAAGCTGTATGCATACACTGAGCATTATCCATCTGTCTCTTTTCAAAACCTTTAGGAACTTCAGTAGAGGTTTTGTATAGGCAAGAGCGAAGGAATCACACCTATTATTTATTAGCTTTCCTTATTCCCTGTGAAATAGGTATGAGCCACTATTCTTATAGATGGAAAAACTGAGGCTCAGGCTTACCTGAAGTAATCACAACAGAAATTAGTTAGACAAATTAATTTTATTATTTGTTCATTACTTGTTGCAAAATACTAGTTAATAATAATATTATTTCACTATGGAAACAATAATTATTAAGGGAAGTGATTTTTGCAAGATATTTTGAAAGTGTGCAAGAAAAGTTCCTATAATCTTATCCCTTTAAGATGAGGAGAAATTCCTTCTAAAGGTTCACTTACATTGAGCAGCCTGACTTGTAACAGCTACAGAAACCAGGCCCAGAATCAATGACATTTCCATCTCCAGAGATTTCATGGTTAGCTTCTCTTATTGGTGCTTTGTGGCCTCATGACAGATGACAAACAAAACACTTTACTGAAATTTCTACCACTGCCTCATGCACTACAGGTCTTTTGATACTCTGTTATCTACACAACTAACCTGGAACAAAAGAAGAAATTATTTCAGGTCTTAGTCTGTAACTTTAAAAACAACACCCAATATAAAACCATGTCTTCAACTGGTGTTGAGTGAAGTTTATGGGGTTATGCTACTTGAAACCACTGGAAGATCTCAGTATTTAACGTGAGACTATCATCCTGGCCTAGTGTTACTGGAATGCATTTCCCGTAGAAAAGACCTAATAAGGCTTTTCATTCATCATTCTCTCTCTGGTTGAAGGACGTCTGAATGCCTCTCCCTGCACCTTTGGAACTGGAGGGAATGGGACTTGATCCTAAATGCAGTGCGCGTAGGATCCAATGCCTAGTCACTGCATTCTTGAGGGTGTTCAGAATACAGGAGAAAGCAAATGTATTTTGACTCAGAACCCTGAAGGAGGAAAAGCTGACTACTTAGTATTTTTAACCAAGAACACTGATTGAAAAAGACCCTTCTCTAACCCTTAAACTGCTTCTGTTCCCTCTCCACCATTTCGAAAGGGCGAGCAAAGCCAAGGCAACTAGCAATTGTAACAGAGGACAGAACAAAGCCACAACAGAGACTTGAGGTGGCAATTGCACACACACAAAGCATAATTACAGGCAAATTCTTTGATGGAAAATAGAATAAAACAACCTTAGAACAAGTTACAAATCTCCTTCTCTTGATTTCAATATTTTTACGGAGGTATGCAATCACTCACTTAGGAGTAGACTTTACTTTTTGCCTTCGTGAGAAAACAACATACATCTGTGGTAAAACTGTGCCCAAAACAATGAGTTTGAACAGTTAACTACCAGGCAGTTCCAGCAGCAATGAGAATTTGCTCACAAAAGTACATCTTAAGGTCTGCAMTTACATTACCACAAAGCACGGAGGCAACAAGTTTTGAAACAGAGGTAAACTAATCATGAGCAGAGACTTTTCCCATAGATGACAACTCTTCTATCATTCTTGTTCAATAAAAATTTACTCTGAAGACATAAAGACGGTTTTTCTGATGATGAAGATGTCAGGTGCTAATGTCATCTTTACCAAATGCATCATTACCAAATGCAATGTAAACATATAGCATCTAGTCTTTGAAGGAAGAAGTTATATTCCCCCAAATCTAAGGAAGATAAACAAGCCTCTTAAGAAGCCATTCCTGCAAAATGCTGAATGCCTAAAGAACATACAACACTTGGAAAAAAATCCAGTTGCTTTTTAGTCTATACAGTCATTGGCAATGGGAATTCCCCTGATATTGCCACTTAGAAATCCACCTACATTTTCTGCAGGTTGGGTCCTTCTGCCAAACAAAATCCATACAGGGCAGTCTGTCCAATCATTGTTTAAAGGTGATGAAAATGACTCTGCTTTGGATTCAACCACTTCTGTATGACGAAGATGAATAGAAAAGTTTACACTAGCAAAGTGAAAGACAGAATTTGGCCAACAAGCCAAATACAGAATAGCAGAACAAATTTAAATTTGAAAACATTAGCATTTTAAATAGAAGTCAACAGAGCAGAAGGGAAAATTCTTCAATTCTGTTTAAAGGTTCCAATTCTATGATCCTGTTCTGTCCTTTTTAGCATGAGTCATCTGAACATGTATAACAAGAACAAATGATCAAGACCCAGCAGAAAATACAAACACAGAATTTCACCATGTTTCACAAACCTTATGCATCCAACTTTGCAATAATGAGTGGTCCCACTCATCGCACTAAGACTTCTGGCAGGAATGTTTATACTCACATTATACAGATTGGATCCATGTAACATTTTCTAATACAATGGCAGTGTGTGGTGGTTTTTTTTTTTAATTTAACTTTACAGAACATCATGTGCAGCACAATGTCCATCTTCAAGAGTTATTTAAAATTACTTTTGTTTCACATATTCAATTAAGTCAGTCAAATTACACTAGGCAGAATTTGCCCCTTTCTTTTCCTACATTTTAAAGTGCATAAACATTTAGAGTCCCAAAACAAAACTCTGGGGCCTGATCTCTGACTGTCCGTATCTTTATAAACTCAAAAACTAACACTAATACTGAGCTAACATAAAGATGCAGATTTGAACTGAGCGTATCTGCAGGCCAGAAAGCTGTTTCACATTTTGAGCTGACTTAAGATAATTTCCAGTCATCAAGTACAGACATTAACTCCCTCTGAAACAATGTTAAACTATGGAATCCAGATTACGATGCTTTGTAAGTAATCCAACAGTAATCCAACATTATTCTACACTATGACATCTTCTGTTTAAAATAGGTAGCTTCTGGATTTTATGAATGATGCCAATTTCAGTAGATGAAGAGTATTGCTGAAAAGTTAAGAGAGGAGGCACTGAAAAAGAGGCCAGGGCTAGTTCTAATGCTAATTTACTTTGCTTTGTAAACTAGTTGTGAGGTCCGATGGTGGGTTTTTTTTTTTTCCTTTCCTGGGCTACATTGTCTGAGGTTTTGAGGCCTATCTGTCATATTGAGGCAACAGACCCTTTCAACACTTTTCTTCGCTTTGATATGCAGTCTTGTCTCTTCCTTCTCCCTCTTTTCTTCAGGAGTTATATTGCCGGAAAGGGTGATGATTTTCACAGCAAATAAAGAGGCCTTCTCCTAGCTTTATTGTCTTCAGAAGAAATACTCTGAATTTTATGACCAATGGGAAAGCTGTTCCCTTCCCCCAACTCAAAACTTGGCCAGTCACAAAAATTGCTAGAGTGGGTGTGATAGAACAGGATTGTTGAACTATAGCTCATGAAAAGTTTTCTAAGTCTGAAATGTCTTATTTCTTGTTACTCCAAAGGCACTCTTCAATAGTCACTATTTGCAAAATAGGTTTTTGACAGAACTTGCTGTTCTTAAATAGCTCATTAAAACCAGGAAATCCACTCCCCCAACACAAAGGCAGTCATACTGCAAAGGTAGTCGCATCAAAGCTCTTTTGTTTCATTTTTCTTCCACCCAGTTACTAATAACCTCTCCAACCACTTGCAATTCTGTAGTATAACTGTCCACAACAGAACACATTTCCAATAAAACTTTCATTATATTGCTGATTAAAATGATAACCTGTCACTAACAAAAGATTAATTAAGATTATAGAAAGTTCAATGTTTGTAATTTCACTCACCTAAGTGAGTAAAATACGCAGCATTTGACTAAAGAATTGGATTAAAACATTAACTTTTACCATTGCATCATTAAATTCTGCCATTATCTCCTAAAGAAGTCTGAGAAGTGAAGAATATCCTTCTGCTGTCTGTGGGGTGAATCTA
Organism: Oceanodroma leucorhoa; assembly: GCA_030449065.1. Lineage (NCBI taxonomy): Eukaryota > Metazoa > Chordata > Aves > Procellariiformes > Oceanodroma > Oceanodroma leucorhoa. The sequence goes on from JASVER010000011.1 coordinate 12,764,298, forward strand.
TTAGTTCTACCTCAAATTTTACTCAGGTAATACTTTTCCTTGAAATAAAATGCATCACTGTAAATAAAACCAGTAGAAGGTCTACAAGATTTGGCTCAGAATGCAGTAGAGTGGATCTATTCCATCTAACAGATGGAATTTAGAGACTAAAGTCTCAAACTGTTTAGCAATAGGTTYTGTTGCTGCTGTTTGTTAACTTTGGCAAATAAAAGAAAAGTGTACTTTGCCTTTGAAAGGAAATGCCATATGCAGACTAATTCCAACCCAGCATCCAACAAAGGCATTAGGAAGACTCTCTCTGACATCAGTGAGAATCTGGGTGAAGGCCTAACAGACTAAAACATGACTCTGCCAGAACAAAAAGTATCCTCTCAGCAGACCCTGGCRGATCTCAGCTCCTGTTGTCTCCCACAGAGGATATTACTCTGCACAAAAAATCAAATTATTAAAGACAAGATTTATGTGACAAATCATAGAGAATTTTTCTCAGATTGTTGTTGACTTTTTGGAAGGAAATCTTCTTTTGCTTTTCTACTTTTTAAATTATTCTCTTAACTTATTTTAAAGAAAGAAATTTGATGTGAAAGCTCCCAATATTCCTTCGAAAAGAAACCAGATATTATCATTCCTACTAAAAATAAACTGAAAGCTATTTATACGAAAATAAAAGATTTTATGGGAGAAAGTTCTGTTTTCCACATACATTTAATTTCTTCAGTTTAAAAAGCAAAAAATCCAACCCTCTCCTACTCAGATAATAAGGGTTTAAGCACTTAAAACCAGAAACAGGAAGGTTTATCTTGAAGTTTACCACCTTGTTTTGGCAATAGAAGAACATTTGATATTTGTCTATGGCTTCTGAATGAGAATAGAGTTCAAGATAAGATCACCTTGTTGCTCTTTGTGTACTCCATCTTAACAACACAAAGGAGACTAAGGAAACATTTTAAACATTTTGTCCTGTAGAATGACCCCAGATTCTCATTTAAAGAGGAAAAAAAACTAACCAAACCACCGGCTAGAGAGATCAAAAGTTAAAAAATATCAAGTGAGGCATTAAAGCACCACAGGTGACCATATGTTAAACAAACAATTTACACTTCGAATGAATGAAAACAAATGTCCTAGTATTTATGTGGACTGAACTGAATAACTGCTGTTCTTTAGAGACTCTAAAATTCTTACCATAATGTTGTAAAATTAACAGCACTTTTCACTTGATTATCAGTGTAAACATAATCGGGCTAATTCTGCTTTCACTACAGTTTCGCAATGATAGAAATGCTACTGAAATGAGAATGTCCTATATGCACAGCAGAACCTCCACAGGGAAGTTAACAGATTTGAGTCAAAGTGGTTTTGGCTGCATGGATTGAGCAGAAACCCCAGTGTAAGGAACAAACACAAACATGCACAAACCTATTTTCCCTATTGAAATATTCCAAGTAAACAGGCTGATGGCCTCAAGACAGTTGGAAAATGCCCATAGCATTTTAAACTCACTATTAATGCAYAGTGCTTTCCCAGGGTTGAACACCATGGAGCATGAAAGCTGAAGGATCAAATTCTGATGTAGACCTTCTACAAGCCTGGGAAGAGTCCTAGAGAAACCCTGTCACATAGGGCAAACAAGTTATTATCCACAACCAGAGGTGTAACAATATTTGTTTACAGCATTGCATTGACCAGGACTTCCAGTGCTAAGCAATTCTCTATCTGGGATCTATATAAACAGTACAGAAAGGATCAGAGCCTGAAGAACCTTCTAATGCAAACAATACCCTGGTGAGCCAAAAACTCTTACAAGTAACAAAGTACTGACTGTCAAATGCTGGAAGAGAAAAAAGTGATATGGCTCTCAAGCCACTACCATACAGTGTATACAGCAAGTGGAAGGCAATGTTAACTTTAAGTATGTTCAGCTATTAAAACAAAGAGACATTACATCTCCCTCCACAGATGGGGGAAAAAAATATTACCCTGTGAAACTATATCATGAATCATGGGATAAAGATCTTCAAGATTCTGCTACAGTTCTGTACCCTGAATTCTGATCTTTGGGTGCTACTTAAACTTCAAAAGCAAGGGGAGTTGGAAGGAGGGGCTTGGGAGAAATCAGGTCTTTGATACCACTGATACATGAAACCYCCAGCTAGTCTCTCCTGCAGGGGGGAATCTGGTTGCTATGGGGCAGTGTGCCATGGTGACCTACTCGGAGACTGAAATTTTACCAACTCAATGCCTGAGAATCTATTTCAGTCCTCTCCATTCAAATTAACTGCTCTTATTAGGAGTGCAATTATTATGAGTTTGAGGAACCTGTTTTTTGAAGAGTTCGGCATCCACACAATCTTTTCAGAAAAAGATCTGTAAGCAAACATGAGCTGTTGTATGAAGCTAAGCTACATCTGCAGTAGTAGCAGACTGTTACAGGCAGCAAGCCACAATATGCCTTGAGTTTTATGCATCATCTGAGAGAATCTGAATCTAAGGGGGCTGTTCTACTATAGTGACCACTAAGGACACAAAGATTCATGACCTACAGTACCACAGTGGAAGACAATGCAAAAAAATACCAACTAAAAATAGATTCCCTGCCCCAGACAATTTACAGTCTAAATAGATACATATGAAGAAATGTCCATCTAAATATAGACAGACAAGGAAGCATGAAAAAATGCTAAGACTGTGGTTAGCRAACATGGTAACACTGGTCTTAACACAACAATGATCCAATCTTTCAAAAATGTAGGAAGATCTTAGGCTAGGGCTCAGGGGCCTTCGTTTTAAGCAGGTGTTGATCTGTGATATATTGATTGCCTTATATGAACATTAACAACAGAGGAAAGGTGGGTGAGAAAGGAAGCATCAGTAGCCCTTCCCRTTCTCAATTCTCTTTCACTACTGCCAACACATTCTGTCCTCAGAAATTATCCTGTATGGAATCCATAAAATTTCAGCTACTTGCATCTGTGTTCACTGGCTCGTGTCATTTGCCATTACCTTTTAACGACGTAGATACTGCTGAGCCATGTCTGCTTCAGTCAGCTGTACCCATAGCTGAAAGGACGCAGCAGTGCTGCTTGCAAAAGAACAGATGCTGCAGTTCTAGCATTGTTCAACATCCTTTGTTAAGTATTATTGCTTTCTTTTTCTCTTTTTTATTAACTGTCATCTGAAAATCTATGTTACTATTCCCTATGCTATTATCAAGTCATGCATAGACTGTGCCACACTTGAAGGAAAAACACAGTTGCAGTAACAATCACAACATTGTATTAATCTTTCTAGCAACAGGAAGTGAGGAAGTTTGGAAGCTCTCAGTATTTTCTATGCAGTAAAATGTCCCTCACAATTTCCCTCTGAAACAGGTAGCAGTGTATCAGCTTTAGGGACAGAGAAATAGAGCAATTCAACACCAGGCAGGAAGCCTGCATCAGAGTTGGGAACAGAACCCAGGTTTCCTGGCTCCTTGCTCTTAACAAGAATGCCTTCCTTTTCCCAAATGATAACACAAGGGTGATAAAGAATATGAGGACCAGTTTATCATCTATTAAGGAGCAAACCCAAAATCTGATGGTATGAACCTCTTGTGTTGTAAATCAAGGCCAAGTCCACTGCAGTCAAGGGAGTTACTCTGGGTAAGTGCATAGAGAATCAGGCCTAAAATACCCACAAACATATTTTCAAATGTAAAGCCAGATATTTTGTGTTACTAAAGTTAAAAAATTCTAGCTTGAAGCAATGTGTTCTTCTTTCAAAACAGGTAAAACAAGAACAAGAGAGAAGTACCGAGTGGTTTACACAGATCATCAGAGATTAGAATTAGAGAAGGAATTTCATTACAACAGATACATTACAATCAGGAGGAAGTCTGAACTTGCTGCAAACCTAAGACTTTCCGAGAGACAGGTAGAGTATGGATCACCCATTCAGGATTTCCTTTGAATTTATTATTGCTGATGAGGACATAACCGTACTGGTTAAGAACACAAAAATGCTAATGCCTCTAATAACCAAACAATGCGACTGGGTTCCCTTTGCAGTGTAGGAACTCAAACTATCCAGCTGAATGGCCTGACAGCCCTGTTTGCACTCGTTTCTAAATATCCCATCAGCACTACTTCAGCTCTCATAATGACATCAGAGAGCTCTGCAACAACACAGAAAAAGCAAACACCAGTCTTACATACAGTCTTGTTCTGAGAAACAAGAGTTTAAAAATATCAGCAAAATCCTACCCAGGTTTCTCTCTATTTTACTGGGGTAGTGGTAGCAGGGAGAAATTTTTGCCAAAATTTCTAAAGCTGAAGTCCTGATTCTGCTGAATTCAATGGGAATTCTATAACCAATTTCAACAAGGTCAGTCTTAGCAGAGAATGGAAGTGATGAGCTCAGGTATGTTCAGGACACTTGAAGGTATTTGTTTCTTTGGCTGCCTTTTACCTTTTGTTAAAGATTTCCTACTTACTTGCTACTCCTTTCTCCTGCACCTATTTCCTCCCACCCTCTCCAAATGCTACTTCTATTCCCACAATGTTAATCAAAACACAATCCTTTCTGGCCAAAAGATATACACAATTTGCTCTGGAACCACTGTGCCACATTCTTCAACGCCTGTGCCGCCCCCTACCAAAGSAAAGCCGGTACATGGCCTCTGGCTCTCAAGCACTTCAGCTGGCTCATGCAAACAACCGAGATAAGATGTCACACTAGATCTCCCACTCACAACATGGGCTGAGCATCTGTTCGGTTCCATTTTACTTGGGAGTTTCTTGATGCAGTACACTGAAGCAGCCAAACAGAAAATTGAAAGCTTTACTGAAGGATCTCCCTGAACAGATTTCAGGACACAGTATGCTCATTTGCTGCCTTTTCTATTTGTAAACTATCACAGCACTGTTTCCTCAGTCAGTTATTATTCAGTATCATTCATTGAAGATTATGCCTAACTCACCATTGTTTTATGGGCTCTACTGAGCAGGGATAGTCCAAAACCACCTAGTTGTAGTACTGTTCATCCAACCTGAACTTGTCTTACACAGCACACACTGAAAGAGCTTACAGAAATGGAGAAGCAAATACCCATTTTGCAAATATGTCTCAATCTGCTGCTGAATGCGAGTAATTAATTATTGAAAACTAAAATTTCAACCAGGTATAAAAAAAATACACTATGTGTCTTTTTGCTTGCTGTTAAAACCTTACTAACTTGACTTCATTATGCTGAATTTAAAAATTATGACCCTGCTTCTGTAAACGACCAACAATATTTACTGGAAACTTCCTAGTTCAGTGATAATACCTGATAAACATTTTTGTTAGTATATTTGAAGTGGTGATACAAAAAAGACATGATACATTTCTTTGACATATATTGGGGAAACATGGCAACAGTTTTTGCAATATTTGCTCTTCATCATCATCAGTATATGTCATGAACGAAATTAATTCCAGTGCATAAAGCCTCCATCTCTGAAGTCATTTTTGAAAATGTAAGATTAGGAAAGAAATACCTGACCTATACTCCCACTACTACCCTTTGATACAAATTAAACAATCCCATCATATGAATATGACTGAACACACACTGTCCTATCCCAAGTTCTACTGCACTCGGCCTAAAACTGGAAACAATTTTCTGGAAAAGCTTTTTTCCTGGCTATGCCAAAATCCCATCCAGGACACTGGAAGGAATATCTCAAGACAAAAAGACAAAGAACATTTGTTTAAACAAGGCAGGAAAGATGTAATATCTAGTGAAGAAAAAAAAAGGCAAAACAAAGCATTGCTAATATAGGAAGAATACAGAAATAAAACAGATGACAAGGACAAGAAAGGAGAGAACACTTCAGGGGAAGAGTTACTGGCAGAACAATTAAACAGTGGGAAAAAAAAAAAACAGTGAAAGGAAGGAGGGCAACAGGTGAAGCACAAGTGAGACAGATGCAACTGACCACATTGGCTTTTAGTCTAACATTACAGATCTGCATTTACTTGTAGTTATTTGATAATTGGCTTATGGCCTTGAAGTGCCTACTAAAATTCTCCCTGGATCACTGCTGCAGATCTGCATCCCTAGTTTAATAACAAACTAGAACAAAAATCTAAATTCAAAGGCAGGTAAGAACACTGAAGCCAGAAGGTAATTCTAAAACAGATGTTAGTTTGGTTTTTAGACTGTTTCATCTTTTCATGCATTTTGGCAAATGCACGGGTGAAACTAGATTACCTCAGCACAACCAGAATGCAAGAGATCTGAGAGTATTTGAGACTGGTTTAACGGAACTTAATTTGGCACTGAAATGATATTTTAGAAACTAAGAGAACAAAATGAACTGCCAAATGTCTCAGATGATAACCTGGGACTTAAGAGACCTAGTTCAAACTTCCACAAGCTTTGTGTGTGTCTGAATTCKTCAATTGTAAAATGGGAATAGTCATACCTCGAGGATAAGTACACGGAGACTGTCACAGAGACTTCTTAGGATGTTTTGTGGGATTTCACCACTGGTTTTCTTTTAAAACACAACCTAGTAGCCACAGATGTTATCACCTCTTACTGTTTTACCTCCTTTCTGATCATCATTCTCTTTCCCTTTCTAGCTGCTAGCAAAGGTTAACTAAACAAATCCATATTTCTCAGCAAACCATTGATTTTTCTTCAGGTTACAGAAAATGGTGACAAAAGTGTTTCCTTTGCTATCTGAACACCACCACCAAAACACAACATATCTGAATGAGGTAGCTTGACTTACTACACTAACTARACATAATACAGAGCAACTTCCAAGGATGAATAGCTGGTGTGCACTGCTTTAAATCCAACATTGGGGATTCATGTCCAAAGACTTTTCAGTTGCCATAGAACATTCACCCTTTCACACCTGAACAAGTTCTGCTGTATTTTCAATTGACCATTACTCATCAACTTCATCTCATGTCCTCACTTGTTCCATCCTAATCAAAAACCATATACTCTTCAATAGTTGCTTCACTTCTTCCCAAAGATGACTGCATTTCTGTGACAGAGCAATGACTACGGTATAAAGCAGTGGACTGTGCAGAAAGCAGCAGCAGATTCTGGCTCCATCTATGAATGCAATAAAAGGCACCTAGCCATTAAAGCACCGCTTATTCAATATTTTGAAGCAATGTTGTGTACCAAGAGTAGTGCACTGGTGAAATTCTGCTCAGAAGTGTATTTCCATTGGCTTACACATTGGAGCTAACCAATTAACGTGCAGCATCCAAACAGGAAAGCTTTTGTGCCTCAGTTTATAGGCCAGTAACAGGTTTTGACTTGCTCTGACTAGGGCATATAGTTTTCAATGTAAAGATACTCTCAGATTCTTTTGGCCATCACTATGACACATGAGATTCTGTTCTGTTAGATTTTGTACCAAAAAGAAAAAAACACACCCAAAGCTTATTCCATAAAGAAATACCTCCTAAAAAAAAAATAACACTGAAAAAGTCTTTTTATCAAACTATTAATAAATATTTTATTACCAGATAGGAAAGATTACCTGTATGAAAAACAGCTCTGTTGTCTCAGGTTGCTACTGTCTTTCTCACTGATCCTCATGCAATTGATTTTGCCTATGACCCTTGACTGTATGCATAAAGGACCACGATGCATTCTATTAGCAACTGAAAGAAATTTTCCTCTCCTCCTCTGCAGGTGAAAATCTGGTTCCAGAATCGCAGAGCCAAAGAAAGAAAATTAATGAAGAAGAAAATGACTCATTTTGATGGCAGCAATCTTGCCTCTATGCAGAGTGACTCTGGCTCAGTGAGCCCGATGCCAGTTCCTGACCAACAGACTCATTCAGAAATGTCCAGTTCTTTATTCCCACCTCCACCACCTCCACCTCCGCTTCCCATGAATGGTTTGCAGCACAACGGGAACCTGCAGCAGGTAGTGGCCTCTCAGTAAGGCTGCCTGAAGAGCTACTGCATAAYGAACACTATAAACTACCAGTACATGGAGCACTACAGTATGAAAGAGAGAGGACAGCTGTAGCTGTTTTGCAGGAGTCCCCAGCATGACACAGTTCTGTGCACATAAGCTTCAAGTACAGTAAACCAAGAGCCACTTGCCAGGTCTGCAGGATAGCGCAAGTTCCCAAGGGCAATGGAACTGCTGTGTGCCAGGAGTCCTAGTTGCAGGGAGTCTCTGCAAGAGGATGCCATGCCGAGTCTGTGCCACAAGGCAAGCATCCCTCCACCCATGCAGCAGGTGGGTAGGCACTGGGAGGGAGGAGAGCTGAGGACCACATACGGCCACTTGTTACAGTACACTGCAGACAAAAAACAAAAGCACAAAATGGGCCACAGGCAATACAAYATTGCTGAGGCAGTAACGGCAGCTGTACGCAAGTGCTCTGTCTGTCCCTCGTTCCTAGGTAAAAAGTGTATTCTTTCTCCTTTGATCTCCACACAGGTTCCATGTACTAATCTCACTTTCACGGACTTTACACATGGATCTTGATAAATGAAAACCTGGCTTACATGTTTTGACCCATTTGATGGAAAGCCTGGGTCATGGTGGTTGCACTCACTACATGTTAAGGGCAAAGGTCAGGGATGAGCTTTTTGGAATTTTTTGGTTTTGACAGCTATGATTTCCAATGCTCCATACACTGGTATAAACATGCACTCTTCAATCTTACCATAAATGTTTCGAAAGCATTCTGGAATTGTGAATCTTGGCCCAAGTTCATTTTTGATAGAAGAAAAATCACATCAGACTCATTTTGTATCATAAAAGAAAGAGCAAAAGGGGGGAAATCCTTTTAAGAAGTGTAGGTATTTTTAAAAGGGACTGCATTTCATGAGACAGCATAGCCCATGAATAAAGATGCAACAATCGCATGCAAGTAATTTTAAATTCGGTCCAGCTTTCAGACCTATTGTGACACTAAAAAAAAAATTTGAGAAGCCAAATTAATGGAAGACAAAGCAAACAAATATTTCACTTAAATATAAGCTCTCGGCATTTTTTAAGTTGGTCTCAATTCCCGAAGTGCTGGTCCCTTCCATACTAAGCAGAATTCGGTAAGTAATCAGTACTTAAGAATAATCCGGATACTTACTTCCTAAAATGACTTACAATTGCATGTGCATAACTTGTCTGCAAAGGGAAATTTTTTTAAGCACAGAAGTGATTTGGGCATTTATACCTTCATTGTCAAAAGCAATTTAGAAATTTAGGATACCTATCCTCACTAATTTTCATCAAGGTGTCCTCCTAAACATCTCTGTCACTGTTGCAAATAAGACTTAGGAGCATCAAGTCATTTAGGCACTACATTCTTGATTTTTTCCTTAATTATAACAAATAGTACTATTAGGTCATCAAAATGTTGGTAATGTAAAATTACTTTGTATATAAAGAACATTAAAATAAATTACTTTTTTCATAATCATTTTCCAATGTGGTATCAGCTACTGTAGCAAGTGAACATGCAGATTTTCATGATTAGTCTGTTATTTAACTGTAATATCAAATTTAAAAGCAGGGTGATGGTAAAAAAACTTACAAAAAGTAGAGGGGAATGGTAAGACCAGGACAGTTCAGGGAGCTGACAGTTTTCACTATTTCTTAATTTTATTTATCATTTTATGGTTGCGAGAAGGACTTCTACTAAATAAGATTAAAATTCCAACTTTAAATAGACACATATCTACATTGTAAAATTCCCACTCTTTCCTTTCACAATGCTGCTCCATTTGCTGGCAACAGCAGTTTGAAGCTTTGCATACGTAATAAAAATGAGATGAAGAAACTGCAATTCAAAGTTCAGCAACAGAAAGACTCCTACCAATTTCCACATATTATGAAAAGAGGAACATGACAAACAGCACGTGGGAACAAAAGTGATTTACCATCCATATTGATGAGCATGGCAACCAAACCAAAACACTGGTCTTCCGAAAGAGATATCCATTGGATATGTCCAAAAGAGGAATCCATTGGAAATACACAGRACAGCCATTCTGTCTACAGAGGGAAATGCTAGAAATATTTTACCTAGAGTTAACACACACACACGCACATATATTTAACTTAATAGAGACTGAAAAAGGTTCAAGGAGAAAAGCATCCTCACATTGGCCAATTAAACAGAATTATGCTTACATACTAGAAGGGGGGGGGGGGGAATCAATAAAAATTTCCAGATTTAGACTTTCAAAAAGTAAGAATACAGAGGGAAACTTTGTCTTTTGTACTGATATACAATAATTTAGGACCTAGTTCTAGCTAAGTGCACAGAACCCTGGTCCTAGGGTTTTGCAGGATCACAGTCATAGCTACCTATTTTAATCACATTTCCATGAGATAGTTTAATTTCGTATTGAAATTTTAAAAAGGAAAAAGAAAAAAGTCCTTCAAGAAAGAACTTTAAGAAAATAAATATATCTGAATACAATTTCTTCCTCTTTAAAATTATTTAAACACCATTCAAAGAGAGGGGGATCTGGCAAAATGACCTGTTTTATCTTGTTTACATGTAGAAGAGTTATGGAGGAAGATAAGTAACCACTTTGAAGATCTGCCTCATTTCTGCTCCAGTTTGCTGAAAGCATGCTTGCTATAGGTTGCTATGTGTTCCCAATCAGAAGTTGTTAAGTACACAAAATAAGGCTGGATTTTATTTGCAGAAGCACATGTTCAAAGGTTAAAATTTATTGCTCCAAAAGCAGTATCTATAAACCAGGGCAATACCTTAGAGATGATTAACCTTCTAGTTATGTCAGTGATTGTTTTAAGCAGTACAATTTTTTTGTAAAACTTACCAGCGATCTATTCAACTTAATACTTTGTGTGCTTTAATCCTTTAAACAGCTGCCCACCAAAAACAGAAGCTTGTAAATTKCTGTTGCTTAGATGCTGTGTTGGGTATAATTAAACATAGGACAGACATAAAATTGGAGCCAAATCAACTGAAAGTAGTTTGGTCCAACATTGTGAGTCATGAAACACTGGTGCTAGTCCTCAGAATAATACTTACTTTCTTCCTGACTTTGGGTATACCATATAACCTATCACTTTTATCACATCTAAAAACTAGGGACACTAAAGCAGAGTTGCTGTGAAGATTGATTGGTTGTTAGCAAAGAGCCTTGAAGAAGAAAAGCATACCTTAGACTACATCACAAGAATATCTAAGCCCTTAATCCTAATTGTGATTAAAAGAATGATCAAGGTATGTCCAATTTTCAGAGGAATTCACTAACCTTTAAGCACCAGCGAGAATTGTGATCTATATGGTACAAAAAGATCAAGAAGAGCACAGCAAACAAGACCTTCTACAAAAACTTCATGCAACTAAGCAGATATACAATTCAAAATGACATTTCTAAAACAAAAACCTTCAAATATGCAATATCTGCAATTTCTTAGGGGTTATGCAATCATTAAAATACATACGAGTATGTGCTACCTTCTACCCAAGGAGCAGATTCAAAAATATATTCATTCTGGATGTTACCATTAAAATTAAAAAGCATAYGCCTACTTTAGCACCCTTATTTGGTTTGCTGGTCCAGTACAGGCTTACTCCAGCCCCAGCTTTTACACCTAGAGCATGCAAATGATGCGTCCCTGCGAATGACTTACACAGCCAGTCACATTTTGGAATGGCACTGGATATTAGTAGTTGGACACAATATTGTGCAAACCTCACTATGTAAAAGAATAGGCACAGGTTTTATGATTTTTTCATACTYAAAGAGCACAAATACTTTCTTGTACATTTTGTAACAAACTCTGTTCTAARAGGTATCACAATAAATGGAAAGGCTTAGTTAAGATACACCCTGCGTGTTCTTGGTCTTCTAAGCCACAATAAAATACAGTCACACTAAGGCAGGACAGACTTTAYATAGACAATAATCTCTCTTACCTGGGAGCATGAAAGAAGAGTTAAATTTGTGCAACAGAAATGCCAGGCTGCCAGGAATATAAACCATGCGTATGGCAAAATGGCAAACAGTAAAGGCCATCAATTCCTTTGTTACCTCGTGAAAGAAAGACCACACCAAAGAACATCTCAAGGACTCAGTAGTGAGCACCCAATAATCCCATCTAGCTATACTCTGGTCAGCATGAATTAGTTACAGTAAGTGGGAGCCCTACACTACATGACTCAGGAAAGAAACCAAATATATATCAATAGAGGATTTGCTGTTCATTTTCACAGTTCTGTGAAAAAGAATCAATTTAACCTGGAGTTCACATGCAGGCTCTGTAACTCCTGCCGTATTAAGTCTGCTTCTTGAGCAGTAAGACATACTCTTATTACTGTCAGTATTGATTTTGTAGCAGATTTTAAATTATTTAAATTTCAGAATAGTAAGACCTTCCTTTAGCTCCAGACCATTCTTTCCTGGCAAATACAACACCGATGCAGATCATACATTAAATATATTGTCACTACTTTTAATAAAATGCAAAAGTTAACATTAAGAAATGAAAGATAAGTCATTGGTAGCAGCAGTTAGAAAAAGAGTAGTGGAATAGATAGGAGGGTAAATACAATCACCATGCTCCCAACAAATCACTTTTCATCATTTTTCAAAAGGATTTCTTAACAACCAAAATTTCAGAGCATGGAATTAAAGATGAAACCATTGAGGAAGGCTTCATGGACAACTGGGATTTTTATTTCTACTGTTGGTCTCTTATAAAAAATTAATACACATTAGGGATGAGAGAGACATGCAGTACAGAACTGAAACTTGTGATGTATCCCTTTTTCTTTTCCCAGAAGAGCTCAGTTCAGCAAGTGAAAATAGTTCAGCTACCATTGCTCGTTCAGCTCTCTAGGCTGGGCCACATCTGTCAATACAGAGATACAATTTGGCATGTGCTTTATTTCAAGCCCTGAAAATGAGACCTAACTAGGTTTCCGCACATTAAACCAAACCAATTAAAAAGGGTAAATAAAATTTTCAGAAGCTTTGTTTTGTAGAAGCTTCAGTGAAAGCAAGAGCAGTCTCTTTAGCTGTGTGTTTTAAAATTTTAAAACCATCTGCCTGCCTTCATGACTAGTCGGATTTTTTTCCAACAGAACTGACCTCAGTTGACAGCATGTCACGTACTGACTGACCTTTCCTCAAGATTTATACAGCTGACTATTAATTTTAGGAGGAATGGGTGTTCCTGTGAAGCCCAGCTTGAATAAAGGGTCAATAACACCTCCAAAATACTGCATTAAAACTATCAGCAATACATGGTTCACTAACGAAGTCATTAACTAGCCATTCCATTGAAATTCCAAGCATGCAGTTATATAAAGGTACGGGCAAAAAGCATTCCTAAGCCTGATGTTACTGATGTGTTATTAGAGTGGTCATCTGGAGCCAAGAAAACAAACATCTATTCCTATCATCTTAGTCAGAATAGGACATGCTAAGCTCACCAGCTTTTTTCACCTCAGAAACAAAACCCCAGATAGATTTCATATGATTTTCAAGCTTCAAAGATGGACAGATTTGTTTCTTATCTCCATATAAAAGGAACAGTAACTTTATGAGTAAAGGTTCCTGATAAAAACTATCACAGGTATAAACACCTTTAACATAAGTTATTGTTATAGAGGCCACTTTTAATCTACCAGTAGTCCCTGAAATTGCAGTTATAATAGCTGTCATTAAAACATTTAATTGCATGTTTGTGATTATACTATTATTACTCGGTTTGGAAATGCTCTTTAGAAGAGCACATATACCATAGCATACCATCTACATTGCCTGTAATAGTTCCAACKGTTATCATCATGCTTGTTATTATTGCTAGATTTTCAACAACCACTTGTTAGAAAACTAGAAAATTTTCTTCCTCAAAGATCTCAAAGTACATTTAATTTTACACACACACAACTTCACTTCAACAAACACTGAGGCAAATCCTATGGACACTGGCTGAGTAGATAAATTATATATAGCAATTTAACAGGTGGAGAAAAAAATGGAAAATTATAACCTTGGAGTTCAGTTATTCTGGCAATCCACCTCTCTGAAGTATGCCAAAGAGCATAGCACTCTTGCTGCCAATACCACATAGATCTTTCCTGTTTTGTCTTTACCACCCATTGCAGAAAATGGTATAAATACAAACCTCCATATGGATGAGATTTCTGGATGTCTAGCCCACTAYCTTAGAACTGCTTTTGCTTTCCCACCACCCCAGAAAGTCAGGAGAGGGCCCATGGTAGCACAACAGTTCCACAAGCACTTTAAACAGGCAGAGACAGCACACTAGCCCTTCTTCTACCACCAGCAACTCATTGCCATCCCCTCACAGTGCAAATATGGAAAGGCAAGGGCTTTTTTCTTTTTTTTTTTTTTTTTCCCCAGCAGCAATGACCACTAAAAGTGCTCCTGGAACTACAATGTAAGTTACTACTATATACTGAAGATGCAGTGGTTCTGTGGCTCTGAAGCTACTGACATGGATCTGAGCAGGAAGGACACGCACATGGCCAAGAAATTACTCTCGGGAAGGCAGACTCAGATTAACAGTCAACTAGCTCTCAAAAAACATCAAACCCAAAATTTTGGTAGCCTCAAACTACTAGACTACATGCAAAGGTATGGTTCCTTTTTAATACATCCACGTGGTTCTGTTACACAAAATGGGAGGCGTAAGAGTCAGGGTGCAGAAGATCATTTGAATGTTGCCATCTTAGTTATCTTATTCTCACTCTGGTGTTAAAAATCTGCAGTCCTACCCAGCAATCTTATCCTGCTATGTAAATCCTTTTAAACAAAATGCCTTATTCAAAGCCTACTATTGTTAGTCGATATCAAATCAGTGTAGCAATTCGCCATTGGCGTATCTTGATCTAATTATGTTCTGGAAAGAAACGAAATAGATCTAAAGAAAATTCAGATAATAGAACAGGCAAAACAAGAAAGGGAAAGGAGGAGCATAAACAAAAGATAAAAGAAGAACAGAGACTAAAGGATAAAGCTCTGAGATACAAAAAATAGGATTAGGTGGTAGTGAAATTGTGGAGGGTATGTGCAGAGGCATCCCATAAAGAGGAAGACCAGGGATTAAAAATGTACCATCATTTAATGCATTCTATGAAATTAAATGTCATTCACTGAGATGTGAAAATAGTGTGCTTAGAAGTCAAACAACGCATCTGATCTGAAATCTATGAGCAACCAATGTTCATTTGTACAATGTCARTGGATTTCAGATACAGTCAATGGGGACAAAACTCCACCCTCCTATGGATCTGCCTATGAGTGACAGCTCTGCATAACATTTAGCAATACATCAGAATTTAACTGCTGGCATAATGCTCACAAATAAGCCAAAGATGCCAAGGATACTTCCAGTATAGGAAATGTATCTTGTTTAACTTGGATGATGCTCAGTGGAGTCCTTTGTTCTTTTTAGTACACATCAGTCCTAAAAAGTCTGTGGGGTCTCAAAAATTGTATTACAATTCCTTTTCTTTCAAGATGAAGGGAACAAGAGTCCGTTCCGATTTTTTTTTAATGTCTATTTTTATAAGGGTACACCAATTACAGAAGGCCTTACTTTTTCCATGTCCTATCCCATGATGCAACTTTCCGCAACATTCTTAGGATCCCAAGGATTGAGAAAGAAATCTGTAAATATAGCAAAATGAATTGTAAAGATTTTGCTACACTTCTCAGTAAAAATTCTTTCCTAAAAAAAAAAAAAAAAAAACCAAAAAAAACAGAAGAGGAATATCTTTCCTCTCTTTAAGTACACACTTAGAATCCTTTAGTGCTGGAATTAGAAGGGATGTGTGAATACGACTAGTGTCAAAATACAAAGGATACTGATTGAAAAACCACACCTTTGTAAAGGGAAACAACTCATTGTAATTTGCACCTCTTTTGCAAGCATACCCCTTGACAAATAGCTCATTGCAAAGAAATCCAGCCAAGAGAAAAATGTATCAAATTCATTCTATAAATTATAGGTAAATAACCATATAGAAGCAATTCTCAAGTCATAAGTATGGTTTAGTTCTCCCATGTTAATATCAAGCTCTGAGTAAYGACATATAAAACCACCTTCAAAATAATTTTTCTCAGTGGGAACACGTACATTCACCTATAGAGTACCCATGTGTCAGGCGCTTTACAGAAAAGCATCAAGGCAGTTCTGATCCACTAACTTGATAACCCAGATGTTTCTCACTGCTGATTGCATTTACCTAAGCTGCCACCACTGAAAACAAACTACTCTACAGCAGCTTCAGAGGAAGGAACCCAGCCTTTCAGGCAGATAAAGGTTGTCTTCAGTTTGAAACAGAAGCCAACAATATTACTGGGTTTAATCAAAGACTTTTTTCAACACTTTTTACAGTCACTTTCTTTGTACTTCTGGCACCACCTTTGTTAGGAAGATTTATTGTCTGCTTTTTAAAATTTATCGGTTTGCAATGGCCACCAGATGAAGGGAGAGTGTGAACATGTGCATTACAGTTAGAGCCTTAATTTCTCGCATGCTGGAAAACCACTTACAAACATCAATAATGAGGGGAAAAATTTTGAGACAGTTACATTCAAGACATGCTGTTTACAAGGTGCTCTGTATTTTGAAGTTATTGCCTTACAAGTATTCAAATTGACTGTGTCCCTTAATTTAAGAAGTAAAAATGATATTTTTTTTGAGTATCTGAGAAATTAAGAGAGTAACAGATTTACTTGTTGATTGATAACACATCACAAAATAAAGGTTTCAGACAAGAATCATTTGAACACCAAACATTGCTATTACAGTTACCACTGTCTTCTTAAAAAACGGTCTATTTAGTAAATTACAAATACAAGCAACTGTTGCATCATCTTACAGTACTGGAATTGCTGTTGAGTATCTGGGAAGGGTAATAGGATAGATAAAAGTTCTCTAAAAGAGAAAGCACCAGAACTAGCAGAAAGGTGGGGTTGGTCAGCCCTTCATTTGAATGTAAATGTAATTATGAGGCAGGCAGTTAGGCTGACGTCAGACAAGATCTTGGTAAACCATTACCACCAGCACCTGGTGACACAGTTGATAATAAAAGAGGATGAAGTAGAAGATTCCAAGCAGAGTGGCATATTAGAGAAAACCAAACACAATTATTTTTCAGCAGCGAAAGGAAATACGGAAGAACAAGATGTTGTGACAACGTATTTACAATCTGTGACAATCATGTATGTGAGCTCTCTCTTGGATAAAGAGAACAGCATGTATCYAGGATCTGCAAGGTGCAGCAGCAACAACCTGCCAGTGCAAAACTTTGTGTCTACTCCACCCTATTCAGATTACATGGGATATCATCATGTGCCAACTCTGGACACCCATGGACAGCCTGCGGGAACCTGGGGATCTCACTATGGCCCACAGAGGGAGGACTGGAACGCTTACGGCCCAGGACCTTCCAGCACAGTTGCTGCTGCACAGATCAATGGCTCATCTCCTGGACAGGTCTCCTACAGTTCTGCTGATTACAGCTCCCTCCATCCTGCTGGATCTGGGGGGTTACCTCCTGTAGATACAATTAATACACAGCAAATCTCTCCCAACAGCCAAAGGCACAGCTCTTACGAATGGATGAGGAAAACAGTGCAAGCTAACACTACTGGTAAGTGTATATTCAACTTCCAACCTGAGAAAGCATCTTATGCTATCACTGATCTTATAAATAATTAACTTTACTTGAAGCACATAGGTTGGTGGGTCATTTATGGCATTTATTTAACCTACTGCTGTTTAATGCAGTTTTAACTGAATTTGCACTAGTTTCACTTTCATCCCATAAAGGCTTTATAGGGTTACTATAGTGGAATGGCTGTTGTGTTTAGATATGGCTGCATCTCACTCAAGTCCAGGAATCTTTGTTGTAACATTCTGTAAAACATTTYGGATGAAAAACACGATACTCTTGAGAATGTTATGGAACAACAAATGCAGCAACATTTAACAGTTACAGGCAAAAATACTACATAATTATTCTGTGCCGCAAGGTAAATATCAATATAAAATCAGGTTGATCTTTTTAAATCTTTACAGACTTTTCAATACCTTTGAAGAAAATTATGTGCTCTGATCCAACTGTAGTGATTATGCAATTTTCTGCTGTTGTTCCTGTGTCTTTTATTTTTCTACCTAGATTTATTAGGTGAGAAGAAATATTCCTAGAGAAGTAATCTGACTCAAATGATCAGCGTAGGCTATTTTGTTTGCAGACCACATATCTCATCCTCTTCATTTAGTTTCAAATCGGTTTTACAGTATTTTTCTAATGTACCAGGATTTTGCAGCTTGCCACAATTACACAATTAAAAATCACTTTCTTGCAAGTGTCACTCATTGATGCTCCTGTTTTTGTCACAAGCTGCATGCCAGATGAACCTTTGTGTGTATATTCCCAAGGTGTAAATTGGGTGTAGCAAGGTTTGCTAAATCTATTGTTAAGGTTAAAAGTAGTAAGTGTGTGTTACAGAGCATCAAAGAAAATGCTCTAAAGAAAGAAGAGCAATTACAATTGGAGCAATCTTAGATGACAGAAAATCAGCACTGCCACTTGAGACACAATCCTCCTTCAAATGGTTATTACTCAAAAGCAAAATTAGTCTGGTAATTGTTTCTTAGTTATAAAGCAGATACACACTGTTTTCCCACTGTTACTAAATATAAAATGCCTAGTGAACATTAAGATATCACAATACCATCCTTCCACTTGGAGCCTCTACAAAGGTCTTCAAAGCCAAGCAGATTTATAGCCTGTTTTTTCCCCCTTATGTATACTCATGTAAATCAGCAGTAACTTCATTAACATCATTGGAGATTTCCAGGTGTAGAAGTGATGCAAGATTTGAGTGTAGACCAAATTCAATTGAGACTACTGAATGCCAATGAGGCAACCCTGCCTCTATCATGTTGTCACTGAATTTATTCTTAAAGAATAAATCAGACTTAAAAATCTAAATCCTAGTTTTACACTTATTGCACAGACATGGAAGACCCGGAAAAGTTTCTCACACGCTTGCTCAACTTCATAAAATATACATGCAATTCAGAAAAGCAGTTATGTGCTTAAATTCATCTCTAGTCTGAAAAGCACTTACACAGAATTTACACACATGCCAAAATACTTTATGAACAATACTGGACAGGTGAATCTGGGCCTGTCAATAGATACGTCCTGAGGCTGTACATTCCTAGAGCCCAATCCTTTGAAGCGTTAAAAACAGCTCAGGACTTCACAGAATTGGGCTCAAGACATCAAGCCAGCTTAAAAAAATGTTTGGGAGAGTAAAGCACAAATGTGGTATTTAGCAAAACAAGAAAAGTACCGAATAGATTTGGCTTTTCATTGGTGTTTTTAAAATAATGTTAACTGTAAAAACTGGAAAATTTTAATACCGACACATAAAAAGTTGTGAAAAATGAAAGGAAATTCAAACAAATAATGACAAGGCTAAAATTATGCATGTAACAGCTACATATTAATTTATCAATGCTTTTTCTAGAAGATAACGTAAGAAAACTTACTTGATGCCATTATAACCACTCTTACAGACATGCTGTTTTTCCTTATTGCCATAATATTATTCACACTATCAAAGTAGCTACTGACTCCTCCCCTTCAATATTATCACTGCTTAATACACTTTATTGCTCTAAAATTTCAGAATTACAGCCCTAAACTTTATAAATGTATTTATATACATAAATACGTGTATGTTCTTAAGTTCTCTAGTGGCGTGTACTCACATCAATGTACGTGAGCAGCATGGAATAACAGAAATCAAAACACATCTAATTAAATGAGGGAGCCTACTGAAATACTGTCCTAAAGACAATGGGAATTATTTTTGAGGAGGGGATGTTAATGGGAATTTTTTTCCCCTCTATTTAGACTCCATTAAATACACTACATTCTGATTCAATATTTGTATTTAGTGTTTTATACAAAAAATTAAATTGCAGGAAAAGTGAAATGAAATTTACCTGACCGAGTAAATTCTCAGGATGAAACAACATCATGAAGACAGAAGCACTATGTCCTTTCCACATGAAATTTGATTTGAAATTATATAACCTCTTACTAAAAGACTGTAACTGTATATTCAGAACCAAACCTTTTTTTTATTTCATGCACAGACATTGCAAATATATCAGGCAATAAGAAACTTTAAAAAACAAACATCAAAAGCAGGCTTGGTAAAGATATCTTCCCAGACAGGCTATCAAAATGAGAAAAAGAACACCTACAGAATTCCTTACAGTCCGATCCCGTTTTTACTAAAAATCAATGAAAAATGCCCTATCAACTTCACTTATGTAAGAGCAAAACTTCAGAACAATTCATTTCTAAAACCTGTGTAATCAACAGTGTGAAATGTGTATTTTATGAGAGCGAGTAAGCCTTCAAGGCACGAAACTTACTGAAAAGAAGGTATCTAAACAAGGGCCTAGAAAATAGATTTTATATCTTTTAAAACTTTATATGAAACTTCATCTGGGAGTGACCCTTCTCAGAAAGAGAATGGACTTTAAGGGCACTAAACAAAAGGACAACATTATTTTTATATTTTGCAAGATCAGCCTCAGCTTTTTTTTTTTTTTTTTTTTTTTAACTACAGTCAACACATTTTATGTCTTTGTTTAAACAAGCAGTGATGTACAAGTAACTCAGATTACATCACAGCAGAAACACAGCCAGAAAGCAAAACAGAAAAGCAGGAAAAAAGGCCAGGCCTCTGCTCTAATGCTAATTTATTTTGCTTTGTAAACTAGTTGTGACATCTATTTTCCACTGGCCTACATTGTCTGAGGTTTTGAGGCCTATCTGTCATATTGAGGCAACAGACCCTTTCAACACTTTTCTTCGCTTTGATATGCAGTCTTGTCTCTTCCTTCTCCCTCTTTTCTTCAGGAGTTATATTGCCGGAAAGGGTGATGATTTTCACAGCAAATAAAGAGGCCTTCTCCTAGCTTTATTGTCTTCAGGAGAAATGCTCTGTGAATTTTATGACCAAGGGGAATGGGGAAAACTACTCCTTTTCTCCACCCCCTCAAATCATGGTTATATTTGCTGATTATAGTGAAGCCGGAATAACCCTGTTGAATTTTAACTTGTTTTAAAGATTACCTTCTAAGCCTTCAGTTTACAAGGAACCTGAATATCTATACTATTGTTAACATTATAACTATCACTTAGAGCAAATATTTCAAAGTCAACAATTTGTACCTTGAAAAAAAAGTAAACGCAGTTTGATGACCGCTTTAGTCCCGCAAATTTAGGCAGGAAAACCTTGTACACTAGAAGTCAAAGTGGCATAGGATTTGCGAAAACCTCCTTAATTATGCGTATTTCAAAACGTCTTAAGCTGTGTGTACCTCTAGCCTTCAGATAAAAATATCTCAGTCTATCCTCAGTGTTGGTCCAAAATTAGAGAGACCTGAGAACAAAAATATTCCTTCATCTATTTCTGTACTTTTTTCCTCTGCTAAGATGAAAGAGTCTGACATTTGTTTAGGGCTTGTAAATTCCAAACCAATTGGCTTGTGTTTCTGAATGTGAAAGGAGTTCTTGATAAGATCTCCTTGTCGCTCCTTTGTGTGGCGTGTGCTTCATCTTAACACCTCAATGGATTTTAGGGAACCACTTTAAAGGAGTCTTTGTCCTACAGTTTGTCCCAGAAAACTCACATCAAAAAAAACCCGGGAAGATCAGAAGAAAAAGGAAAACTATCTAGTTGGCTGTTGACAGTGCAAAGGAGAACGAATAAGTTGAGAAGTAATCTCTCTGTATTATTATTACATGAAGAATTGTTTTAAAAAGTCTATGAAATGAGAGAGATGATTTTAAAGGTCTTTTCCAACCTTAATGATTCTATGATTCTATGATTTAAACATCAAGTAATGCTTCTCTTAACAGTATTCATCCAATATATCTAAGAATATTTCTTTTATACATTAGAGAGAGGATGATACTGAAATCCTTTTACAAGTATTTTATTGCCTCGTCTTACAAATTGCCAAGTGCCTTCAGCTCGAAAGGGAAGCTCAGCACACAGAGTACCCCAGTAACAGCTCTACAGGCACTCAGCATCTTGCAAGACTGGACCTTTTTGAAAAAATAAATTCAAATTATTATTGAACTTACAAGTATGTCCTATGGCAATACATGAGAGTGAAAGCATTTCTAGTAGGACATTTCTCTGTGTTAGAGAGGTGATCTTCAAAAACTCAAATAAAGAATTAGGATACGGCACAATTAAACTGTGACTGAACTTCAGTCTTTAAATCCTTTGTATTTATGCCCACATATACACAGAAGTCACTTCAATGAGCACTGAAATGAAACCCCTTTGAGATCAAATATAGCCAGCACCAATTATGTACTGCTATGAATTATTTAAGATGCTTCAGGGTGTTTTTCACTTGAGCTTTACATTTAAATGTGTTTTTACAGAAAGAGGGAGATAAAGAGGGAAAGACAGTTATGATAACCAATACTCACTCACTCATTCACTCTGCACCTCATATTCCTTCTCTGTAACACAGAAAACAATCGCATGCAAGTACTCTGTAGTTTAATGAATGTCTGTAAAATGTTTGAAAGAAAGATGCTATAGAAAATCAAACTCAACATATTAATATTTCTTTCTTAAACAGGTAAAACAAGAACAAAAGAAAAGTACCGAGTTGTTTACACAGATCATCAGAGACTAGAATTAGAGAAGGAATTTCACTGCAACAGATATATTACAATAAGGAGAAAGTCAGAACTTGCAGCAAACCTGGGACTATCTGAAAGACAGGTACACAGAGACTATCCACCATTCGTACGCACCCATTCACCAGACACAGTTACTGCCAGAGGACATGAGCAGCGTTCTCGTTCGGTATCCAAAAGTAGTGCGAAGGCAACCATGATAAAGTTTGTGAGTATATTTGACACACAGAGAATACACTACGCAAATACAAATTAATAAATAGGCTAATTTGACAGAAACCTCCAATTAAGGGTAACTAAACATTAGGGATTTATTTATACTGGAAAAAGTACTTATTCTTATGTGCATAACAGCTTGCTAGACAACTAGAATTTAAACAGTTCAGCTTAACAGTATCTTAGTTATGTTCTCAATAGATACAACATTCACCATTTTATTTCTTCTTGCATTCACACATAATGGTGGCCAGAAAAAATCCAAAGCATTAGATATATTTTAGCTGTAAGCCAGGAAAATGAAAATTCAGCATTCAAAGAGAAATCAAATGAGATATCTATCTGTCTATTTTATGTTACAAATTTATTGCCACTATTTCCACAGGTCACATTCTTCCTCAGTCAGTTAGATTTCAGCACATTTTAAGAAGTTTTTACAGCCTTTGATTTTCAAGTCAGGATTTCTTTTTGCTACTATGTTCACAGGTACTTCACCTATAGTAGTAGTTCACACCCACTACATACAGGATGCTTTAGGCTATAAAATTTGGTGCCAGATTTTTATGCCTATTATACATATACATGTAGCCAAGACTATCCATTCAGGAAATTCTCAAGTGCATACTTAGATCCATTGCTTCTTTGGAAAGCAGCTCTGCATTCATTCATATCAAGTACATACTTAAGCTCTGTCCTGAATAAAGATAGTCTCCTGAGCAGGGGCCCAGGTATCTTAGCTGTGTCCATACAAAGACCAGAGGAATTCAGGAGAAAGAATTTCCTAAAATCACTGTGTTGGATAGCACACTTATGAAGCACAGCTCTGCAGTCTGCAAATATAGCAATTGTTGAATCCAACCCTCCTTATACAACAGAATTGCAATGATTCTGCTACAGTTGGAGGATAAGGGAAGATTTGGCAATACTGAATAAGGCATCTCATACCTTAGCAACCAGATTTATTGCCCCCAGGTAAATTTAAACAAGAGATCTTTCTTTTTAGAATTTTACAAACTTTTGTTCTTTCTGAACACRCACATTCAGTTCTCTAAAATATTCTCCTCTTTCAGTGGCCTCCTCTGCTGCTGCATTCAGTCTGTGCAAGAAAATGGAATAGAGAGGGACCAATTGAGGCTGGAAGAGTAAGGATACACGGATAAGCAACGTTATTTTAGGATCAAGCACTGGATGCAGTGATGTTCAATCTCAGACCTAAATAGTACATAGATTATACTCTACAGACTATAAGTGGCCCCAGAAAGTAATTACAAAAAACAAGTCTATCATTGATGGACTAAAGTTTGTTATACAGTTGGATGTAGCTCCATCAGAAATTTTCAGAGAAATGCAATTATAAAAGATTCAAAACCTCTACTTCAATGTTATGCAAGCTGACTGATTCAGAACACAGACATGCCTGGAGTAACCAGTGATACCACATAAAATCAATAGTTTCCTTTTAAATAGCTTTTGCTCTTAAAGCCATCCAATTTTTGACGGGTAAATTTCCTTCAAGTATAATGAAGACAAAATATATAATCTATCTGCATTTCTACAGGACTCACGACAAAGCTAAATGCTTCTTACTGTCATTACCAGTAAGGTAATAAAATAATAACTATTTGGAAAATAATAAAGAGATTTTTAATATAAAGCAATGGTACAACTTTCTATACAATACCGTATTCAACACACCTTAAAAGATATAACAGAAACTGTAAGGTGAGAACACAGAAAATTAATGATAAAGAAAATACAAATGGAGTTTTCTACTCATTCACACTTTCACATAAGGAAAGAAAATATAGATACTTAAACTAAAAGTAGATTTCAAACAGATAGGAGTCTTTTCATATGCACAATTAGTCTGGGAAATATCATTGTCATTAAGTAGACCTGATATATGTATTTATACATGACATAGTACATATATATGTATTTTACATATATAAATATATAGCCCAGTAACAAAAAAATGTGAAACTTTTAAAACACATAACAAGAATATACATATACACACAAATCACTCACGATATAAATTAAGAAAAAGGACCTTCACTACTTGTGTTTTAATTAATCTGTAACATAGATGAAGAAGTAATCTTCAAAATTATTCCATAACAACACATGGCACTGTCAAAGCTTAGAAGATGAACTTGGTGGACCCTGAGTCTAAATAACTAAGCTGACTCCTATGTTCCTAAATATTACAGAGCAAGCTCACTTTACACCAGGTCTAAGAAAAGAAAGTAATTTTCTATTGATTACAACATAGAAAATGAATACAGAGTAACTAAAAAAACTTTCAGTGCATAAATTGAGTGTTGTTTTTTTTGGTTTAGGGTTTATGTTTTTTTGTGGAGTGGGGTTTTTTTTGTTGGTTCTGTTCATTTGTTTGTTTGTTTGTTTTTTTAACATATCTACATTCTCATTACTACTATTACTGTAAAAAGTTGACCACTACTTTGAATTAATCAGATATCATTTATAACACCACAGGTGAAAATCTGGTTCCAGAATCGCCGAGCCAAAGAAAGAAAAATCATCAAGAAGAAAATATCTCAGTTTGATGGCAGCGGGGGCTCAGTTCAGAGTGACTCTGGTTCACTCAGTCCAAATGAAATATCTAGTTCTCTGTTCCCACCACCACATGGAATAAATGGATTACAGCCTAACAACATTCGTCAAGTCATAGTTTCAGAATGAACAGAGGAAAAAAAAAGAAAAAAGAARAAGCAAGAATGGATTTCCCCACCGCCTTCCACCCCCTTGAAAATTCAACTTTGCAAAGGACCATTCTCATTTAACTGTCTTCAGAGTGCTGATTTCCAAGTACCGGATCTGGGACTATTATCAAAATATTTTAATTACTGCAGAAATCTCAGGGAACTTGCGCTGCTAAGATTCATCACTCAAAATCTTTGAGTAGGAGGTAATTTGCTTCAGACACTGACACAAAGAATGATACAACTGAAGATTCAAGTAAATGTAGTTCTAGTCTGATCATATATATACACAGAAAACTAAGTGAACTGATTATAAGATAGAGTATTATTGCATAAAATATAAGATGCTGGGTGTATTTGGTTTGTTACATTTTATATAATTAGAGTAAACCGTAGATGTTAATAAATATTCACACTTAAGTGTACTGAAAAGAATGCTACTTTTTGAAAACAACAAAAACATTTAAAACACTTATAAACATTCAAGAAACATAACAATGTTGCTATGCCAACATATTGCATTTAATTAAATAAAACAAATAATCTTTGCCCTATGTAATTCACGCATGCCAATCTCCTAAGCAATAGTTACAGATTTATCATATCATACCAATCCTGTCAAGATTTGTTCAATTGTAAGAAATGCAGCAATTTGTCATGCACGTTAGTAAATGCCAAATAGTTTGGAACATATCGGTATTACTTCAATCTTCAACGAACGCACATATTATTGCTCAAAAGTACGAGCACAAATGTAATAGAAAAAGAACTGTTACTACCAGCAAACCACCAAAAAGCAAATAAAGAATTTGTTTAATGTCCCTAAACCTTTTAAGTGAAACAGTAGCAGTCTTGGGCCACTGATTTTATACATGACACTTATTTTGGACTAAAGGCAAGACATATCCCGAAGTAGCTGACACTGTATTTTGAAGCTGTGATCAAGCAGCTTGGCATTCACAAAGTCACAGCAAGCATGTAACAGAAGAAGTGTTCACTCCATGTGCACCCCTGAAAGAGCACAGATTAAGGATAAACATGCTCACAGTGAGGTTGGCTTTAATTATTCGTCCATGTTGGCAGGTGAGAAGRTAGCAATGGTATATAGAACTGATGAGTCTGGAAAAAGTAGAAAGAAAACCCAAAGCACTAAAAAAATCCCCAAACCCTTCAGTAGTACTATCCGTTGGAATTTCATAATATGAGCTTTTTGATAGCATACAAGTAAGTGCTCCACTGGAAAAATTTAATTTTACGGAAAATGTCATCAGGAGCAAAGGCAATAAAAAGGGAAAACAGAAGAAAACAAACAGAAAACACCATTATCTGGCATATGAAAAGTCATGCATCGCTTATTTCAACAACATAAAAGTCTTGGTGTCAGAAACAGCAGATCAAATTCTGATTTTCTTAGTGTCAACGAGCATTGATAATGCACTGAGCAACATGAACAGAACTTGTCAAAGCACTCATTATCTGGATTCAATAAATTAGATCACTTAAATTTTAAAATGTGCCTCACTGTGTCCCAATTATTTAAAAATAACTCAAAGTAACTCCATGAAAGTAATTCTATTAGGAGTTACGATAATAACACTCTTCAAAAATAAATACTATGTTATAAAATTGTAGACATAAATGTCTCAAGCTAAACTAGGAAGAAAATCTGTAACACAGAATAAGATCTTACTGCCTGTAAGCATTTTGTGGGTGGTTGTCCAATCTATTGCTAATAATTTCTTATTCATATAATTCATAAAATAAATGGCCATATCTTAATGCAAACAAACCGCAAACAAAAAATCTTGTGTATATAAATATTTATAAAACTCAGCCCTATGAGAAATTGAGACTACATCTGCATGGCTTTAATTCAGGATCTTCTAAAACTGCTCACTGATATTATAGTGTCATGTGATTGCATGGACATTATAGAACATGCACACAAACAGATCTACTTCTGCTTATATTAATAGAAGTATACATGCTAGCAGACAGCGAGACACATACATGCTGCTCTGCTCTGCTTTTCATTCAAAGAAATCCATACATTTGCTCTATAACAGATTTGGGAGAGGAGGTTTTCCCAGTTCCACCAGTCCCTCTACCTGTGTTGTCCTTTTATACATGAAGGATATAGAAGATAAAATAATTTCCCAAGAAACTCACGAAGAAAGAAGCTGTAATACTTTAGACATACAAGAAAAGAGGGAAGAGGACCTTTACCTTGCTACCCAAATCTCAAATCAAAAGGCCTACCTTTTAGAAGGCCTACCTCTATAAAAGAGCAGGCGAAAGCTTTTGTGAAGGTATCAGTGACAGAGAAATGGAGAGTGAGAGAAAACTTTTTTCCTAGTTTCTAGATTTTTYTTTTCTGTGATGAGTTTTCAAATCAACAAGGAAGAATGGCAAGAGCTATAAACATACAACACGTCATTCATTATACTTGTATACCAGAAATGCATGGTTTAACTTAAAATTTCTCTTTCCTTCTAATTTATGTCAAAATTGAAATAAAAAACTTACACAGTTATTTATGAGGTTCACATTCAACATATTCAAAATTATCATCTTGCAGTTTCTAAACAAGCTCCAGTCTACCT
This sequence comes from Oceanodroma leucorhoa, assembly GCA_030449065.1. Classification (NCBI taxonomy): domain Eukaryota; kingdom Metazoa; phylum Chordata; class Aves; order Procellariiformes; genus Oceanodroma; species Oceanodroma leucorhoa. Next base: position 12,792,576 of record JASVER010000011.1, read on the forward strand.
TTTTGAATTGCCAGGCAGTCAGGAAACACCATGCTGGGCAGAAGAGCTGCTGAAGCCATTGATTGTACTCCAGAACAACCACTGTTCATAAAGGAAACATTTTAAATTAGACTATTTTAGATGTCAAATGAGAGTTTGAATGGGATACAAAGCACCTCCTATGAGATGTTTAAGATCAGTCTTGTCAATAAAAAGTGTTTTCTTTTTTCATGATCTTCACTCTGAATTTTTTCCCTCAGATCTATTTTAAATTTATTCAAAGCATATATTAATAAATATTTGGGGGAGACAGTCTCTTTCATGCACTAGATAATGATCTCTAAGCCTAAAAACTGTATCAGTTTATCTTCTCTGGCTACAGCTAAGCCAAATAAGAAGTTATTCTCCCTATCTTGCACTGTGCATAACTACCCTCCATCTAGATCATAAAGTCTCTTTAAATTTAAGTGTAGTGCCACAGCTGTTTCTCAAAATAATCCAAGGGAAAAAAATATTATTAAATCCTTTTACACTAACCTGGATCATTTTTAATAAACTGGATTAGAGACCGATTAAATATGCAGTCATATTACCAGATCAGGAGGATGGGAAGCCATAAAGAGGGGAAAATGGCAAGAGGCTGAAAGAATAAAATTCTTAGTCTGTCTCTGACAGGGTTTGGACAGTGTATCTGACTGTAGCCTATGCCATTTTTTTTTTCTGCCAGAAAACTTTATCCCAAATCAAAATGCAATTCAGAACTACATGCTGGCACATTTTAATGGCCCATTAAAGACAACATGACAGCCTAACAGGAGTCCATCCTATATTCAAGTTCTGCCAAGATCAGCATGGGAACACCAGGATCAGGATATGCAGTTGGGTGGAGGCAACGCAGCCATTACAAAGTCCCTACATCGCTATTATTTTCTGGGCAGCTATTTTTGACTCTTCTACATTGCATATGTAAAGGAAAAGCTTTGGAAGACGTGATCCAGCCCTTGTATTTAATTTTTGTATTTATGTGGGTGAGAAGAAACACTAAAGGCTATAAATAACATTTTACAATATTTATCCTTCCTCCTTTGAAGACTTCTCCAGGGATTTTAATTAGACTCTCCCTTAGCACCATTAGGCAATTAAAATAATAATAAATCAAACACAATCCTTCTCACCCAGTGGGTATTTTCCTCAAGGTCTCTCAGTTTCCTGTCTTTTACACTTTATGTAAATAGAAAACCATCACACTGTTTAAATTCATGTTTGATTGGTATTTCGAGTTTGCAAAGTAGTGAGCCACTTTAACACCATGCTGATATCAAAAGAAAATTCTGCATCACATAACTGTCTAATTCCAGCAGCCAGCAAATCCCTTCTGACATTTATTTGAATCATCCTTATTCTTATGAGAATACTGTAGAGGTGCGAAAGCTTTGGGAACAATCGCCTTTCTCAGTCCCACTATCTATAAATACTTAATCAAGAAGGCACACTTTACCACAAACTGTTCATGATGAGACTCAATGTAGCAGCACAGTGATTTCACTTCATTAACTAACTTCTAAATATTGATCTGTGGGAGAAAATAAAGAAATTACAGATTTATCTGTAGTTACAGTAATGACAGATAGTTTAGACCAGAAATTGGAAAGGACCCTATTACAAGATACTTAAAAAATCATAATTTACAGAGAAGAGAGCATAATTAAACCCCTAATTGGCTGCTTGTAGTAGTAATACAGGTCAAGTAAAAATCTGGATCAGAAACTTGACAACATCTTGAAACTAAGATTACTTTTGAAAATTGATCTACCTCTACATTACGCATTTTCAGTGTAAGCAGCATAGAGCTGCATACCCCTGCACAAAAACAAAAACTTTCCAGACATTGCAAAATATTTGTATCACAAAAACCGTTTAATTAAACCTCTCACACCACTCTTGACTTGCCTTACTTCAACAAATGAACATATCGAGGTTTGCCTAATGAGTTACACATTTCTATTTCTAAACAAAAGAATGTGGACCTGCAATGGGATGATGGATGCACCTGGAAAGGGGAAAAGAATTCTGGTAAATGCAACAACCAAACCCACAGAAATTACCAGGKTCTTTTTCTAATAAATTCCACAGCATTAAACAGGATCACCTATACGTTGGTTACAGTTCCCAGTTAAAAGTTATGCTTTTATTTCCCGAAGAGGAAACTAGTAGGTAATGCTAACATTTTGGGAATTATTTCAAAAAAGCCTCAGGTACTTATTAAACAATCTTAAAATGTGTGGTTAACAATACTTTTAGAAGAAAATATTATTTGTATTGAAGGAACGACTTTTATTATTCCATGGATGCGCTAAACACTAATGATCCTACTGAAATTATCTGCAATATATGGTATCATGCCGTTTGGGTAAAGGTTTCATAATCTGAGAATGAAAAACACTACCACAGGTGAATGGCTCAATAGAGGGCTGAATGCTAGATGGCCAAGTTGCAATCATGGATCCAAACCCCATTATTAACTGCTGCTTCTCGTGCAATTGAGGTTAAAAATTTTTGAAATGCCTATCAACTCTTATCAACTTAATACTTTGATCCATTAACTGCAACTCCCTAGAGCCTGATATTCTTCCTATTGTCCCAGATACCAAAAGTAGAGCAAATAAAACATAAAACATTAAAATTAGTGAAAACTTAGAACGCTGCCTATGGATACCTCAAAAAGAGATGGGATACAGAACAGCAGCCCAGTAAAAATCTCAACATTTCACATGGTTGTTTTCTACATGTTGCAGGATTCCTCTCTGAAACCCTCTATCAATACCAGTTTTCAGGCAGCCAGTGCAACTTTCTCTGAATGAGGCATAGTTCTGCCTCAAGACATTGGCAAGAACATGCACGATTTCAGCAGCATGCATTTGGCATGCTGCCATCTGACAACCGTAGCTCTGAAAGCCAAACACCGCAGCATCTAACCAGGCTGCCTACAGTAACCAGAGCAGCAACAAACACATCTTCCCCATCTCACTGTATAGCTGAACTAAGAGGCAACAAGAACAGCGAGGATGAGAAGGACAAAAACAAATTGAGACACGTACCTCAAAAAAGGGTCTTGAATTTTCAGTGTTTGACATAATTCCAACCTGAATGATGCAGCCATGCGGGCCTCCCAAATTTCATTTTGCATCAGATGCTATTAAAGGGAACAGTCCAGCTTCTTAAGGTTTCTCCCCACTAAACCCTTATCTGTTTTTCATGGAATAACTTCAATCAGATTCATTTCTCGACTTGGGAAATAAGTTTGTATCAGTGGGAAAATAATACTTCAGCAGTATTTTGGAATTCCAAAATGGTTAAAAACATTTTCATTGAGATCTGGGCAGAGCTTTCCAGTACTGCAGAGCTGGTTCATCAACATGAGTATTACTTTAACAGCTCAGAAGCACAGGTCTCCCAATTGCATCAGTGAAAGTCATGGAATCATATCCCTCCTGCAACAAAGCTCAGTATCAATAAATAAAAAGAAATTTAATGTCTGATATGAGCTATCATGTTGTTTAAAAGCTGTTGAAAAATGTTACTGGAAAAATGTTACAAGGTTTTCAGTGACAAAGATCATAAAAACATACTTGCAGCCACTTTCTATGCCTCAAAATTCAGTATGTAATTAGAATCATAGAATCATTAAGGTTGGAAAAGACCTTTAAGATCATCGAGTCCAACCATCAACCCAGTACCCATGCCCACTAAACCATGTCCCGAAGCACCTCATCCACACGTTTTTTGAACACCTCCAGGGATGGTGACTCCACCACTTCCCTGGGCAGCCTGTTCCAATGCCTGACTACCCTTTCAGTGAAAAAATTTTTCCTAATATCCAATCTAAACCTCCCCTGGCGCAACTTGAGGCCATTTCCTCTCGTCCTAAGCTCAGTTATTGGTAAACTCATTTCCATGTTAAAAAACTCAGTGGTTAAGCATGCATCACTATGTTCAGGAATAAACCTATCCTAGGTCTGAAGTAAAAGGGCAATCTAGAAAAATTGTGGTTTATAATGAGGTTTATACACTGTGCACTGGTAGAGGAGTTAGAAGCAGTTGGATACGAAAGAGAACGTTTTTAAAACTGGGTATGCAAGGAAAAGCTGAAATATAGAAGAAAACAGTTCAGAACTTGATTACAAGTACCTAGATAAAAGTGTTCTGGACAGAGAAATGCTCCATTGCCACTGGCCAGGCATTCAGTAGTGATTCTTTGTACTGAAGGTAAGAACAAGACCACGTATTCCCAGGGTAGCTGGCAGCTTGAAGGCTCTAAGGGGCAGAAGGCTGCCTGACAATGTGACACTACCATACAGTATACAATTTGGCTTTTGTGGCCTCTCAGCCCCCAGCAAAGTAAAACAAACTCTGGCTTTTTAGCATAAACCTGTAGGTAGTCACTGACCTCAGTCTTCTTGACATCTAGTTCATCATCCACATCCAACACAAAACACACCTTTATGATCAGTCATGTGTAAAAATCCTGTCCAGCCCCTCACACCACAGAGGGATGGCTGGAGCACAGCTAGACTGACAGTTTTATATTTAATACACTTGCAGACCATTTTCAAGCTTTGTTTTCATGCAGTTCTGTATGCATTCTGCTACAGAGTTACTGCTTACTGCCATGCCAAACTCTTCAAATGTGATGTGAATTCTGTGATCAGATAGGACCATTTACTGCATCTTCCTCTCTTGGAAGAAGAGAAAGTGCAAAAATCAATTTGGAAGGCAATATAAGTCACGAGCAGCCTACTACATGCAGGGTGGCCAAGAAAACAGAAAGCTTAACTGGAACAGGTTTGAAAGCAGCACTGAAAGAAAGCGGTTGTTTGCCAAAACACTATGAAGCATAAACACAGATGTTCTGATATTACCACAGCTTAGCTTGCTCCTGTGTCAAGTTAATCCTGATTCCAGCTGAGGGAAGTTCTCCAAAGCTGCTCATGTATCACATAGGTGGAAACAGTTCTTATGAAAACTGCTCTTTTTATATCACACAATGATTTTACATCAATGGAAATAATTTGTACCAAAAGACACCTCATTACTAACCACCACATCCTACCAGTTGATTTCTTCTACAATTTTATTTCAATCTTTCCAGAACTTTTCACATTAAGAAATGAAGAAACAAGCTAACTAGACAAAAAAAACAAAACCAAAACAAAAAAAAACAACAAAAAAAAACAAACAAAAAACAAAAAAACCCCAAAACAACCCAAAAAAATCACCAACTGCCCCCTGACACTCTCCCYCCAACAAAAAACTCTCAAGAGTTTGTGTTCTAAACACTCTCTCTCTCACACAAAAAGGAATCAGTAATCTCAGCTTGTATAAACTGACTCAGGAAGGGGGTACCTTACAGGTGAGGTCCAATACAATTTATTCTGTTCACTCTTTTTGAAAAAGAGAATACTTCTGCTGGATCAAAACTGAGGCATTTGCATCTCCAGTGAGGCCCTGAAGTTCTGAATCCCCTCCACGTCTTGAGCCAATGTTGATCAAGAAACATGATGGTTCATCCACCAGCCTTACAATACATTCTCCAAACTCCAAGAGTATATTCCTATTATCTAACAACCTCTTCCTTTGTTGAAACACATGTCTGAAATGAGTGAATTATGACAGCCAGCATGCCATCTCTTGTTGCATATTCTTCCTTCTGAATAATGATTGTGTGGTGGAGATTTATACAGAACAAAGAAGGAAAAAATATATTGGAAGAAGACTCAGTATCTCTCAGGCCCACATTAGCATTCACTTTCCATGTTCTCTCAATAGTGCTTTTATTTAATACTGGGCTTTGTTTTAACTCCTATCTTTCCTGCACTCTCTTTGTGTGTTTCATGCTCTATATAAGAACACTTTTTATTCCAAGAAAGGAAATTATTTGGGTGGATAAACATTGCCAGAGACCATCACCTCTCCACAAATCATTCAGTTTTTATGACATAATCGTTTAATCTAACAAACAGCATCCTAAAAAAATATTGAAAATGAGGCATCTAAATACTTCTTCCTGTGAAGCCATAAAGTTTGATAAATCATACTGAAAAAATTCCCTATAGTATTTACATCTGAAACTCAATACTAAGCAGGCATTCTTCAAATACAAATATGGATTATAAAAGGTGTTTTTCTAAAATGGTCTATTTTCACCCAGATAGTCATCATCCCTGCTAGGAGAGAACCCACAGAAAAAAAAAAAAAAAATCTATTGAAACTTCAGCTGAACTTTGACTTCAACCTATTAATTAAAAATCGCAAGACGTTAAATATGAAGCTAGAATAGCAAAGTATCTTTTTCAATTACAGACTTCCTTTCTTGGTCTGTTAATACCTCAGACACTCATTATAAAGAGGTCATGCAGTATATTATGCCAAAACTCTACACCTTCTCATTTTATGCTTCAATTCAACAAATTATTACACCACCTGTTTGAGCACCTAACAGAATCTATGCCTTAATTCCACCAACTGCTCAATTTTGTCACAATGTCCATTTAAATGTCTGTAACATTAGCTTATTTATTAAATTAGAACACAAGTTGCATTAAAATGTAGGCTTTTCAACTAAACACGCATGATACCACTGCTGGATCTCTCACTGTTCACCACACCTTTCCCTACCACCTGCTTCTCATCATTGTCAGATCTAACGTTGAAGTTGTTAAATCCTTGCAGACAAGTACATGGTTTCTTTATTTCCCTTTATAGTACACATACTGTTTGTCTCTCATTTTGTTTCATCCTTCTAAAATTTTCAACAGTTTTGTATTTAAGCAAACTGAACACATGCAAGGAACAGGAAACAGGCTTGGCTTTATAGCATCCAAGGGGGGTCCTAAGCGCTCTAAAAAAAATCTAGCACAAATCTTCTTAAAGGGCTTGATCCACGTCCCAGCGCTTATCCCAGTGAAAAGCTGGATCATACCTGTAAGGCACAGTGTCATGACCATGTGAAGTCCCAGACTACAACCGTCAAGTTGCCTCTTTCACTCTCATTTATTCACATAAGCAGGCTGAGGATTGCTCCTTAGCCGCCTGTAATCACGTGTTCCCATGGTTTACCTTTCTCCCTTATGTATCTACGTGTTATGCAGAGCAATATGCACACATTGTCAGACAACACTGAAATAGGGTTAACTCCCTTGCCCTCCCTAGCTCTGTGCAGCATGGAGCCAGTTTTGCCAACAGTGAGACATCTCAGTGGCAAACTTTGTCACCCTCTTATTCCAAATAATTTATAATCAATCATTTTGAACAGCACTTATGGCTGTTGGACTTCATTAGTAATCTTTCCCTATTATGAGGACTGTTTTTATCACTACCTTTTGCCTTGTATCATTTAACTGGTCATTAAGTTATCCTTCATCTCAAAACAGCTTAGTTTCAGCAGTGAGACATTTTGTGGAAAACTATTCTGAAATCCAAATACTTTATATCAATGGAATCACCACTGGTGCATTTTAGTTTTATAAACACACACACAAAACCACACATACTTTAGCAAATAGGGACAGGATCTCTCGATTCATAAGGTTACAGAAATGCTGTTACAAGTGGTCAAGAAATCTTCGCTATTTCTTTTAATGCCAAGAAATCCTTGCTACTGATGTACTCACAATTCCATTAATGGGAGTATTGCAAAGCCACAGACCAGATGAAATAGTGATGATAATCAAGAAGTACAGACACCAATAGTTAGTTAAACACAGAAAAAAATGCCAAATATCTTTACAAACATGCCTTAATCTAATTATTTAAGACAACACATTTCACGTCCATCTGGGTAAGAGTTAGAAACCCTACCTGTGGCCCTCTATTCAAATTATTCCTTTGAGTCTGGAAGCACCTGTAAAAACTCTTCACTTGTCAGCTTAAAATATTCTAAGAAATAGAAATAGACCAGCAAGGGTTATAAAAATCAGTGGTCATACAAAGCTTTGAGAGAACAAGAAGTGTTGTAGCACCGTGAAGAAGACAAAGCAATTATGTTTCCACTATTTTATTTAGCATTCAGCAGGGACAGTGCTGGAAAATGCATCCATAATAAACTAAGAACATGTTCCATGGATTGCTCTGAAATAGTCCCAGAGCTGTCTGACTTCTGCCCAGCAACAGCACACAGCCTTGAGCCAAATAGCTTGCATTTAGCTCATTCTCATAGGAAATGATGGTCAAAAGGACATCAGGTTACATACCCTGCAGTTATATTTTAAATATAACTACCTTTCTCACRGACAGTTCACCAAAGCTGCCAAGAACTAAGATAATCTCAACTAAATATTAAAGCCTATAATGTAAATGCATGGCATCAGACCTATCATATCTTAAAGTGTTCTCAGTTATAAGTTTTATCTTTTTGACATTCCCATCAGTTAAAGCAGACATCCTGAATTTAACTGAGAGTAAAAAAAGGCCAGTACCTTATTAGTAACCCCATATATAACTTTATTTCAGTGGTTTCAAGACTTTCTTTCTATGGGTTATGAATTGCAATCATGTATATACAACTGAAGATGAGTGGAAAAAGTATTAGATCCTCAATTATAGAATTATTTTCAAATTTTTAATGTTTCTAAATAGGACATCTTTTTAATATTTGGTCAATGACAGTGAGATATGTTCTGTCCCAGAGTTACCTTCTCTGCAATTTATCCGCAATATTCATCACTAAACAATAAAAAAAAATTTCACAAAAATGGGAGAACATAGAACATATATTTTAATTTCATTTTATAACGACATCTTCTCCCTTAGTTATGATTTTTTTCCAAGTCGTTAGAGTGTGATTTACCTGCAACTCCACATGAAATGGATAACGTGCTGAAGTAAGAGTAGGCAGCAGTGATAAAACTGTAGCTCGTACAATTTTGCTTTCGGAAGCAGCAAAAACTTTCACAATCAAGTCAACTGCACTTTGCTGCTGTCTAGAAAATCCTGAAAAACAGCAAAGATGATTTATGAAGGAAGTCTTTTCCTAAGAACAGCAGACAGGGATGAAGACCCATTCTTCCTCTTTTAGGAGAAGGTGAGCTCCCTTCCTTACAGTAGCTGTGGGTCAGGAATTCAGATTTGGCCACATACCAGACCCAACGCATCACTTTATGGTAGCTAAAGGAATATTAAAAAAAAACAAACCACACAACCCACAAACCCTCTCAGAATTTTATTTCTGATTCCTATATTGCAATTACAAACACCAATACTTTTTTGGCTTACTTTCCATTTGCAGTAGGTGACTAATGAAGTGCTTAAACTTACCTCAATAATAATTTACACCTGGGTGGGGAGGAGGGGGCATTTCTCTGTTCTCAACTATTCTAAGAGATTTTTCTTGCCCAATTTTGGCACTCCTCCTATGTGGATCTTCTTCCCTCTCACCACCCCATTACCCTCTGCACAGAACTCAACTCAATTTCCAAACCAACCAACAAACCCCACACAACCATCTCAAAGCCTCGGGAAAATTCAACAGTCACCGGCCTCCTCATGAAAATCATCCCCTCCTCCCTCACCTTCAATTCGGCCACCCCGGTGAGTGGCGCGAGTAAAACCTAAGTAAGCGACGAAAAATGAGAGGCGAAAGTATCTACCCGTCTGTTTTTCTTAAAAATGCCACAGAAATACACCTGGAAAAGGGGTAAAACCGAGAGAAGTACCACCTGCCGCGCCGCCGGCGGGACGCCCCCTCCCTCCCTCAGCAGCGCCCTCGCGCCGGCTCGTGACCCCCGCCCCGGGAGTGGTGGGGAGCGAGTCAGGAGCTGCACCACCCCCCGCGGCGCGGCACCAGCRGCGGGAAGGGACGCGCGCACCTGAGGGGCGGCAGCAGCCTCCGGCCAGCGGGGCCGGCCGCAACTCCTCCTCCGCCCGCCCCCGCGGGGACCGCCTCCCGAGGGACCGCGGCAGCTGCAGGGGATGACCACATCCCCTCAGCGGGCGCTCCCGCCGTAGGAGGAAGGCGGGAAGGCAGACCCGGCGCTCTCCCCCCACGCCGCAGAGCGAGGCTGAGGAAGCGCCCCCTCCCCCGACGGCGCGCGCTCCCCTCAACGCTCTCACAGCGACACACGCGCGCCCGAGCGCACACGCCGCCTCGGGCTCCACTGCGCTTGCGCGCCGGCCTCCCACCGCCGCAGGCGCACGGGGCTCCGCCCCCGGCGCGCAGTGCGCAGGCGCGCGGCGAGGCCGCGCGGGGGGAGGGGTTGAGATGAGCGTACTACTCCCCAATATGGCGGACTTCGACACTATCTATGAGCTGGAGGAGGAGGAGGAGGAGGAGGAGGAGTCCGAGCCTGTGGTGCGGAGCCAGGAGCTGCCCCGGCCCCGCGATGCGCCGGATCCCGTAGCGGTACGGGGCGCCGGGCACATCACCGTGTAAGGAGTGGGGGCTGGCGGTGGGCACGAGGCAGCGTGACAGGCCGGTGTGGTGGGGCGGGGGCGGCCGGGCGGGAGCACCATGCTGCTGCACCGCGCTGCTGCACCGCGCTGCCGGCGGCACCGCGCTGCCGGGGGCATGGTTGCCCGCTGGCGGAGCCGGGAGGTGGTAAGGACGCGAGGAGGACTGAGCCCCATCCGTTTTTGCCCCGAGCCTCCCCTCCCCCGCGGACGCGAGCTGCCCGCGTTACCGCGATCTGCAGCCCTGCTCCCGCCCMCCCCCCCGTCACCTGTTTTGTGAGAGGGGTTTTGCTTTTAACGTGTTAAAACGGGAAACTTAGTATTTTCCAGTAGCTCGAGGCAACCCAAAGTCATGAATGAAGTTCAGTTGGCTGCTCGGTGCAGAAGCAGCAGCTAATCAGCCCTGACAGTCCTGGGTGTACTTTTTCCAAACGATCTGTGAGATAAATGTAAACACCACACGATGTGAGGATCAGCAGTCTGTTCAAACAATTTCATTATGACCCTTCTCTGTCTCAGCTGAGCCATGGAGCCCCTGCACTGCACTGCAGAGGAGGCACATGGCTGTGTTGTAGTTTATCTACTCCAAACTTAGTTGTGAGTTTGGTTTAGGGTAAGTGTTTTTGTCATTAGAACACAACATGAGCCAGAATGTTTGCTACTCATTTAAACAGTTGGAACAGAAGATGAGAAACTTGTGACCTTATATGTAATGTTTACTCATAGGGATTTTCTTAATATTCCTACTCCTGCAAGTGGAGGAATTAATATAACAAAGTACATCCATAACAAGTTGTTGGTCGTTACATTCATTTTCATGGCAGGGAGGGAGGTATTGAAATTTTTGTATTGCAAGATCCATCAAGCTTGTGTTGCTTTGAGTCTGTCTTTGGTTTGCATAAAAGAATGCACATTTCTCTCTGTAAATAGGTGCAGTGTGATCTAGCTATCTGCAGCAAAAACACTGGGTGGGGAAGGCTCTCTTATCCTAAGAGAACTAATGTTGGATTTGATACTGTGTCCATCATGTAAGTCTAAATCAGGTTTGCATTGATCTAGTGCCAGTGGGTAGTTGCTCTGCTGCACCGCAGTGTACTTGCTTGTGTTGATGGAATTTCTTTCTATCCTGACCCCAAATAGCATGTGGCCTGACTAAAGGAGGGATATAACACAAGCAAAATGATCAGAATACCACATACCCATCTTACTAGGTACCTGGCTTTAAGCACTAAATTGGAAAAAGTGTTACACGCTTATTTGCTTTGTCTGCTGTGATGCTTTTTGTGTTTTAGTGTTGTTCCTTAAAGTTCCTTCTTGGCTCCAGCATCTTTTGGGGATGCGTAGGAGCATCTCCAAGAACTCTTGTCAACTAGTGATGTCTACATCAGAAGAAAGCAATACTTGCAAGTGATGCAGAAATCACGAGTGAGCATACATACCCTTGTAACTACTGAACTGAATTCCCATCCACCTTATTTTCCCTTTCTTCCACTCCTCTCAGCTTTCTTCCTATAACAAGTATACCTATCTGAATGGTAGAAGGCAGCTTTTATCAGTTCATGACATATTTTAAAATCGCCTTATAGTAATAAAAACAGTTAGTGGATATTATCAGTAAAATGCAAATAAACCCTGGACACTGTACTATGTAATCCTAACCTCCTTATTAAATGGGAAATACTTTGTTCCTGAAGAGTTTCTGGTTAGTATGTATCAGCTCTGAAATTCTGTCACTTTTTGATCACACAGATGCTGCTGCTTTTGAAATTTGTTGGCTTCGGAAGCAGCCTGCTCTAGTTACTGAAGTGAGATACGTCGTTGAGTAAAACTTGTGTTTGTTTTCTGAACCTGTCTGGGACATTGCTGATAAAAATGTCTGTCCTGACAAGTCAGCCACTCTATTGAAAAAAAAGAAAAACAGTTATTTTTAAAAAGCCATTGTTTTCCTTGGATTTTTGTTTCAGATGCCTTCTCTTCCTTGTCTGACGCTGGCCTTCTTGGATACTTTTGGTGTATAGAGAAGGGATAATTCTCTAATTCCAGGGTCATCTTCTGGTCCAGCTTTTCATGTACAGTCCTCTTATAAAACTCCCAAGTTAGTAGATTCAAACTATGTATTAGTTTCTTGCATGAGAGTTTTTATTCTTATGACCTTGCCAGTGAGCTGCTGACCCTAACAGAGTTCTACTGCAGTATCCAACAATACTAAATATAAATTCCAAGAATCTTCTGAGGGTTTTTAGCAGGATCTTGCTTTTTCCACTGTTTTGCTAACCCTTTTACCCAGAGTGATCATGTAAAGTGTATTTRTTTTAATTTACTCACAGAAAGTGAGAGGGAAAATGTATGTGAAAACGGTTAGCAAAATTTATGCTCATCTTGTTCAATGCTCTTTCACTCTAGAAGATTCTTACTTTGAAAAAATTAACTATCAGTTATATTATCAGAAAGCTTTTGAATTTTAGCACAGAGAAATTACTAGGACCTAGAAAATGCCTTTTCTTTGCTTCTGAAATTCCATTTTAATGAGTTATAAACCCCTTGTTTGCTGTTTCTTGCGTACTCAGTGTCACTCTGGTTGATGTATCCAAATAYCTCAACATAAACATTTTTAGCGAAGACTGAGTCATATGCCTACCAAAGCAACTGCAATAACTTTCAGAAACAGAGCAGTAAACAAACTCTAACTTGGTTATAAGTTTTTATTTATCTGATGTAATTGTTCCGTATCATTAAGTCCATGTGGATGAATAGTAATGAGGTAGTGAAATAGCCATTAAGCGTATTTTTGCCCTCAGTATGCAGCTTGTGATTCCTGCTTAACTCTGCAAACCTAGTTTTCAATACAAGTTAACTTTTGTTATTCCATTATATTTTCTGTAGGAGTGCCCCAGGGATCCACAATCCAGGTGCTAATRAAAAGCATATTGTCATCAATTAGGGAAGGCAGGGAAGAGCCAGGTGCTCTTAGTTGTGATAAGATGACATTTGATTATTGTCTGATATTACTCCATCTTCTGCATATTTAAAATAGCAGATTCCACATATTTAGAATAGCAAATGACCTCAGCTTTCCACTAGTTACCAAAAACTTAGTTTTCCAAAACATCATCCATGGGTAAGGATGCTCTTCAGTAGTTCTATTGCCTTCACAGGGAAAGGTCCTAGACTAGGAAGAAAAATATTAAGTGTTTAAGGAGATTTCATCTCGGGGCTTTTGATGAATGTCGTCTTTATCCTCTAATGCTGTACAAAGCTTAGATGATATGTCATAAAGAATTGTGTGTAGGATCCGAGTTCATCTGTTCAAGATAGGTCAAATGTAACCTGGATTAGGTGTGGGGAAAGGAGCCACGCTGAAAGGAGGTTGGAGAGCCTCTTCTACGAGAGTTGACTAAACGGGTTTAGCTTGTGTAGTCTAGTAAGACTGATTACTATCTATAAATACAGTAGTGGGATAAACGCAAATGAAACGCTATTTAAGTCAAAAGAAAAAWAAAAGGTAAAGCACTTGTAAATAAGTCTGTTCTAGATATGAGAAAGTGTTTTCCAAAATCTTCCTGTTTCAATTCTGGGGACAGGAAACCTTACTTCCTTATGCTTTGTAAACTAATGGGAAGAATTTTATAATGTGATATATACAATGTTGCAGGTGGGGTTTGCAACTGATGATTCAGGGTGTTCGTTTCAGTCTTTAATTTGAGGGATTTATGAATATATCTTATTACAGCTCSCTATGAGAAGTTGCATTCTCCCCACTTTACAAATGGGGGAAAATGAGATGATGGGAGTTGTCTGATGCCATACATTAAAACAGGGAAAGAGAGACAGCAGAACTAGAAAGTGAGGTCACCCTGGTTCTATTCCAGTGTTGTTGCCTATAGGAAGCAGTGCTTTGCTTTTAGAGACATTTGTCATCCAGCGAGAAAATGGCAACTCAAGTATATGGGTGACTTCTCTGAATTTCTAAATGTTAGACTTCGGGCAGCTTTCACTGAGGAGCCAGAGACCTAGCCCAGAAATATGTTGCCACCAACTGATGTTTTAAATGATTTAAAGGACAGGTACTGGAATTTATTTTACATAGCGATTTTTAAATATACTGAATTTTAGAAGAGTTCATAGGCCAAATCATGCTAGATCATTAGTCTGTTGTAGAAGGTCTAATGAAGTTGCTTATCTCTTAATCAAGACTTCAGGTCTTTAAGTTTTTCACATTAAATATTCTAATAACACTTCAGTACTTCTGCAAAGTTGCTTGCAAAGCTATAGAACTATACAACATTCTGCTTTAACATTTCTAAAATTAAAATATTTGTATTTGGTTCTTGAATTCCCCCTGCCCCGCATCTAATAGGAGTTTAATGTTTTTGAACTATGTGGTAAATCATCACGAGGATAGTCTGTAAAACTTTTAGAGACACTTCAGTAAAACTGTGCTAAAGGCCCTCAGTGATGCTGACTAAACGTAGTATTATAATRTAGCATAGTCCTGTTTTCAGTACAGTCAAAACCTTTTATATTCTTTTAGCCATTCTTACGTGTCAGTGTAAAAGAGATGCATTTCTGTAACTGAGGTTTCTTGAATGTGTTATGACTGAATGGAATGTTTTGGCAACTGATAAAAGTTTTGGGTCTTAAATATGTTTCATGACTTTATCAGCCTTCAAATTTAACGTAATAAAATACATTGTGGTCTTGTATTCTTAATAGATCTAAATCAAAAAGCACTAATTTATGTTATTCTTTATGGAAATTGGTGGTGYAATGGGAATTTTAATGAGTATATGTGACACTACCTATGGCTTAGGAAGTTTTTGAACTATGAATTGTTGCAGGTCAGAAGAGTATTCTGGGGAAATGCTAGTACACATTTGCAATTTTTTTTTTCTTTTGCTGTTTCCTAGGCATCTGCGACTGGCCACTGTAAGAGTCAGTGTTCTGGGCTAGGTGGACGTTTGGCATGATTTAGTGGAATTAGTCTGTTATATGGGTAAATAATTCTGCAGTATTACCTGAACTTTCCCGTAGTTCATTTATTATGTTGTCTGATTGCTACAACTGTGATCCTTTCAGGTAGTTTCATTGCTGATGTACAGAAAAGTCCATATTCCTCAAAACAAGCTTATGTGTGTGCTTCATATCATTAGTCTTTTCTGGATTTTTTTAAAGACTGATGGAAAAGGCTACCTCATTGCTCTCCAAGCTTCCTTAAAAATAAATACATAGTATAACAGAACTTGGAAGATTTCAGCTTAAAAAGAAAAGCTACAAAATGTGGAGGCTGACTTGCCAGATTCCATTCACAGAGAATGGAAATGTGCTTATGTTAATAACCTTTGTGCTTGCCTAAAATCTTACTGGTTTTACTGTTTGTTTTTGTAGCACTAATTTAACATCATGGCTTTCCAGTTCACTTGAATATGCAGTAGCCCATGCTGTGCTGATGTTCAGTTCACTCACATTCACTTCTAGAAACTTTTCAGTGAAAATATGTTGAATGAAACAAACACAAGTAGGTGGCAATTGGTTATAGTGCTTAGAATAGCTTAAGAGACAAAGGTTGAGAAACACAATTAAGATCTACTCTTTGGGATTTTTTTAATGTTTTACACAACTAGTGCTCCAATATGCTGTTCTTTACAAGATTCAAGGCTCTTACTTAAATTAGCCATTGAAGAACTTGATTGGACTTCACCAGTATTGTTGACAAACATTTTAATTAGCTTACTGGATGTCTAAAGACAGCACAAATTCTTTTATTATGCTTCTCTCTTCTTTAAGGGTTATTTTACATTTTTGTATACTTCTAAGCAAGTTACATTGCCAAGTTTGGATATCTGAATTATTATGCTGTGCACATGACTATGTATGTATCATATAATGATAGGAGACTGATGACATTTCAGTAATACTAGTATTTGTATAAGTGACCAGTAAGGAGTATTTCAGGTGTCAGTTTGTCTCAAAGGAAATACTCTCTCTCCAGAAGGTTTGTTTCTACAATAAATATTACAATACCAAATGTATTTATGCTCCTCTTTTTGGCTGTGATCCTTTCAGGTTTTTTCTTTTTTTGAACAAAAATACTGAGGAGATAGTTTAGCAGAGCTGACAGTGAACTTGATGTACAGTATATTTAACTTTACAAACTTAACATTAAGCTCTGTTCAAGGTTGTAGCTGAGATGCCAGCTGCTGTTGTATTTTGTTAAATTACTGAATTGCAAAGGTTAAAAATTTCAAGTTTGGTAGAGGGGATGGAAGGTCAGAGTTCTTGTTCTGCAGAAGCTAGCAGGTTTAGCATCAGAGCTTAGTTAACTTCTTGCCCACTTTCATGCTTTAAATAAAATAAAAAAAGTCAAGTCAGCCTGCACTGTCAGTATCCTGCTGATGTACAACACTAGCTTTCTGGAAATTTCAGTTGGTTCAGTAGTTTTGGAGCTAGTGGTAAGGTTTACAAGAAAAGTCTAGCTCCCTGTAGGTTTTGCTGGTTATAATGAAGACTTACCTCTCGCTCAATAGCAAGAACACTTCAATGAAGAACAGTCACAGTGATACCTAAGACTTAGTTTTTTTTGAAGTTCATAGTTGTTTTAAAACCGTTCTTTTTGTAGGCTCTTACAAGTTTTGCATGAGAGAGTTTAACTCAGCCCAAAGCAATTTTTTAAAACTATATGGTTATAAATTTCTAAAATTATGATGAATGGGTTCCTTATAACTAGCTTTATCTGTTGCATGTGAATAAATTGCATGAGTAAGAAAAATAGAGTAAAAGGATTATTGAACCTAGTAAAACTGGAGTTTAATAGCTGGASCTTTTTTTCTTAAAGAAAGCAAAGATTGAAACTTACTGCCATCCAATCGTAAAAGAGTTTTTGCGCTTTTAGCAACTTGAAGGTATTGAAGTAAGGCAACAAGCTATATTTCTCTGTCTTATAAATGACCTTATGAATGATACATGAGACCTTATATAAACTTAGATTGAAAGCTCATGAAATAATGTAAATGTAAGAGCAAAAGAAATGAATAGTTTTCTTTTTCTTTAAAGTACAAAATCTATTACATTTTTTTATTAAGGGAAACAAAATAAGTTAGGTGGAATATATTTTGTTTGTCTCTTTTGTTTTCAAGGTTTGGCTTGAGCAACAAGTTTGATACAGAATTTCCTTCTGTTCTGACAGGGAAGGTAAGTGTGAGATTAAACTGTTCTTTTAAATGGAAAGATCCAGTGCGTCCAGTGGTTTCTGTGTTACAAATACGTGCTCTTGAATCCGCAGTGCAGGCCAGCACTGCACTGAAGACTGCTGAATTAACTCTGTCCTGTATGAACTAGCTGGCTGATGACCAGTCCCTACAGTGTACTTTGAAACAAGAAAAAATGATTTGTAGTGATTGCTATCATTATTGACATGCTAAACACAGAAAAGCTCAACATGGCATCATCCTGTTTTCATGCAGGCACTCTACATGAAAGCAAGACTCACTTAACCTTGCCTTATAGGTATCTGGAGCTTGTGCTGCCTCCTGTGTGAATTCAATTATTTCAAATACTAGACCTCTCTTTTTAATGTCTGTCAAGCCTTGAGTTTATATTTAGACAGATCTCTGGAAGAGGATCTGTTTTATCTGAAGCTTTAAGGAACAAAACATTATAGTGTTAAGTCTACAAATTAAGTAGGGTTTTAGTACATTTTCAGAAATACAGTAGTTGTTTACTTCTGAAAATTAGTGGTGACAAGTCTCTTGCTTTCTCTGGAGTCCTGTCATCTTACTAAATGCAAGTTTAATAAATATTCATTTGTGGCTATTAATTCATGAAATCTTGTAACAAAATTGTTCATTATGATCCTAAATTCTTTTCATAATTGTGTGGGGATTTTGGGGKTTTTTTTAGACTTTTAAATTTTGAATTATTTTTCTTTTAGATTTTTTTCTTTCTGCTGTTTCACTCTCTAGTGCTTTTCTTTTGCTTCATTTTATGTCCCCCTTGTGTATATGTTCCAGAATTTGTGAGGAGAAAGTTTATTTGGCACTTACTACTTTCTCTAATGTCATACCATACAGCTACACTACCTCTGCAGCCTCTTGCAGTAGCTGTTGAGTCATATTAACAATATACTAAAATGCAGCTGGATGGTGTCTCCTGGTTCTGCCAAATCCATCTGGGGTTTTTCTCCTTCATTTTCACCTCAGAGTATAATGAATAAAATACTTGTGTTGAATTTGTCCAGCTTTTTCGACAGCAGTACAATTAACGAGCAGGTTGCTATTCAGAGTTTTTGGTTGTTAAAAGACAGCCTTGCTTCAGAATCTCACTGAACTCAAAAGGAGGTGTCTTACTTGTCTAATGTGAGGGCTGGTGATAACACCATTTGCATTTCACTACCTTGCATGTCTAAGATTTATTCTTTTCTGCAAAGCGCTTTCTGATCACTGAAAAACCACAGAATACTTTTTGGAAATAACAGTTTTTATGTTCTTTTAGCCAAGTTGTCGTTTGTTACAAATAAGCCTATAGAAAACAGCTAGCAGGAAATGTTAAAACTTAATTTGATTATTTAATATCATCTCTTTCTATCTCTCTAAAATATGTTTGTGTGTATTAAAAAAAACAAAACAAACCCAAACCTACACTTTTTAATACGAGCATCAATGCCTGTCACATTTTCCACTTGATTGTCCTCCTCTTGTTAAACAGACAGTGAACAAAAGTTTAATTTAAAGTTCAGTTGACTGCTTGGACTTAATTTAGCGAAGAGAGGAAAGAGGAAGTTCTTTTCTTCTACTTGACATTTACACTTCTTGTTCTATAGATCTAATCAGTGACAGCATAAATCACATGAGCAGGGATTTGCTGTATATACGTATGCTTCTTCTGTTGAGAATCTTGATATCCTGTTATCTTTTTCTTATATGTGGATTTGAGGGGTTTTCTCAGTAAGAAGACCTTGATAATAAATTAGTTCCCTTTTGTGAGGGGAAAACACCAATCAAATGAGGTAGTAAACACATTTTTTCTTACTGCCTGCCACATGCTGCCATGAAAGACATTAAAAACCACAGTTGTGGGTTTTTTGGTTTTTAATACTTTCATGAATTGCAAGAGATAGATAATCTGCTTCTTCYACTGGTTGTGGCAGTCAATCACCTTTATCCCTATTGAAAATGAAAACTCAGTCAGTTTTTCCCAGTAAGTAGGTTTTCTTCAAATACCCTGATAAATAATTCACAGTAATAAGCATTGTAGTCAATTGATACACCAATTTAAGATCTTTTATTGTTCTTAAAATACAAGTTTTTATGAAATCACAATTTATGAATAGCACAGTGACTGTTTAATATAAACAGTTTGTGATTAAAATGTTTACTATGAACTTACATTAGTACACAGCTATTATAAGGCAATGCCATACTTTATTCAGAATGTCTGTCTAACATCAAGCTTAATGGCTTTGTTGTCCACTGTGAATTGATAYTAATGATATATCCCATCTGCTAATGGAGTGTAAAAGATGAAGCCATTAGGTGGGGTTGATAGATTTCTCTATGGTATTTCTCTTTTTAATAAATACAGGTGAAGATCTAGGTTTTTAAACACAGGATGAAAATCTATCCAATGCACGATAAAAATCCTAAATAGATAAAACTATCTAGCTACACCTTTCTCCCAGAAGCACTAGCTTTTTGGATTTATGCCACTGTGTAGTCTTAGGAATTTACTTAAGCTTCCTGACCCTCAGTTTTTCCATCTACATAACAATGATAGTAAACCTTCTGCTAATTTTCTTTTTTTAAAATCTGAATTTCCCCTCCTTCACCCATCTCCCCTACCTCCTCATCTCCCAGTTTTCACAGTCTGGATAGTTATTGTAAATTACCCTAGAGCTAAGATGCATGTAATTACATCTTAAATATTTAATTGAGACATGTTTGTTGCTTTTTTTGGGAGAGGTGAATGTGTATATTTGAGAATAAAACATAGACAATAAAACAAGAAAAGAAAGGAAAATATCAGGTAGGTCAGATGTTGGGCCTAGCTAGTTCAGCTAGATTGACTTACTGTTTGTCTTGCAGGGTGAGACGCAAGCTTCAGCTGGTTTATAAATACTGAGCGAGGCTTTCGAATGGTGCATTATGTTCAATGGAATATTTTAAGAAAAGATTTGACTATGCTTAATACAGAGGCAGTATTTAACTTTTAATAATGTGATTGAACTTTGGCCTAAATTTAAATTCTGTGTGCTACAGTTTTATAGGATTATTAATTTTTTTAAAACAAGCATTTAAAAGCTTTTAACAAAATACTCTTCATGGTATATGGCACAATAGCACACAGTGCTCCAGGTGACAAGAAAATGATGGAGGCAGCAAACCTTAAGGAAGAAAGCGGAGTTTCCTGCCCTGATCTTAAAACAGTAAGGGTCCTACCCAGAGATTACTGTGCAATGCAGGGAAATGTAAGCCATAAAATGTGCTCTTGGTATTGTGATCCTATTGCAACATGTGATTGATAGGGTTTGTGATCATGCTGATTGAAGGAGAAAGATCAGGCCTGCTGGGCTTTACTTGCTCTCTTCCTGTGTTTGTAGATTCTCTTGCATCCTGTTGTAAAATATTATGACACCCCCTCCTTTCCTTTTATGTTTTTTTTTTTCCCCTCCCTTAAAGACCTAAAAGGAACTAATGTCTCTTTACAAGGTGTACTGCACAGCCAGGAGCTATGTACTTATCTCATTCTTTTCAAGACCCAGACAGAAACTTTCCAAGAGACTTTACAAAATTACTCAAAATTAGACTTTCTTAGGGAGCTTTCTTTGTGCAGGAGGCGCTGTTAATTCTCTGTTTGTTTGGAATACATTAGTCATTTCATATTACCCTTTCAATATCTGGACCTGCAAGAAAAATGAGATTTAAAATTATGCCAGAAGATCAAGAAAATTATTTGGTGACTGTTTTATTTGGATACCATTTTATTATTATATTATAACAGTTATTTTATTTACAGATATTTCATTCTTTGCCACTGTGTAACAATGCTTAACTGTTACTGAGCTGTAAACTGGGAGCAACAAAACTGTGTTTTGCTTCTATTTATCACAGAATGAGGCTTATCTTGGTCACCGGTTCCTTTAGTTTCAAATGAAGATGTGTCATTGACTGACAGAAATATTTATTGTGATTACATTTCCTAAAGGGAGAAATATATCCAATAGTTTGGGTTAGCCAAAACCATCTTAAGTAATTTCGTCTTACGTTGCAGCTAAGAGATGCACCTTTACATGAAAGTATTTGGTGCATTAGCAGGTAGTAGTGGTGCTTTCATAATACTATATTAAGGTAAACATCATACCAAAATTTCTGAAATAGAAATTTTCTCTGTTTCGTGGTGGCATATAAAGTTGATTTCTAGTTTAGCCATTTGCAGTGCTATGCTGTACAGGAAGGCGAGTACTTCAATATTGTTCTTTTAAAGTAGCATCAAACTGTTAACCTGATGTGAACAGTGACTCCCTTAAAAGTAGCACAGAAATAGGGAATCTCACCATCCCAGTGCTTTCTTATTAGGTCCCAAATGTTTCTGCCAGCTGTGATCTAAGAATCTGGTTGACTTCTTTTCACGTTGGATGTTACCACTGGTGATAAGGTTTCTTCATGTTAAACTAAATTCTAGACTGTGCGGATTCCATTGTCTTTGGTAGGTTTGTATGGCTGTATTTTGGGGCTGGGGTGTGTTGTTGTCAAGATCCAGTAAACTTTGTGTCTGATAGAAAAGGAAACATTCTCTTTTCTTAGTGGGATTAATTGCAAAAGTACTAATGGGGTCAAGAAAAAACCCTACTTATTTTTATCTTTCAAATAGACAGAATGATACATGTACAAATTTCAAAAGACTTATCAAAGAAACTGCCATTTGTGTACATCTGTGTTAAGAACATGTAAACTTCCTTAAGAGCTGAGAATGCTAATTTGTTAATGTATGTAATCTCAATTTACTTTGAAGCGTGTCTGACTGCAGAAGCTGCACAATGTTACCCGTACTGCATATAACCAACCCAATTGTACTTTACAAAAAACTTGCTCCCACATCGAAGATGAAATGGTCTTACTCRCGTGCATCTGATATTTGTGGTATCCTAAATACAAGAGTCAGCATTGCCAGAGAGATCTGTAAAACCTTCTGTTTCAGATACATGCAAGAACAGGCTAGTCTTCCACATTGCAACGTGATTTTTGTTCTGTTCATTGAAAATGTCCCAATATATGGGATTTCTGGTTTTTTTTTGCCATTTTCTTTCTTTCCTTTTTTTTTTTCCCCAACTAAGGTGTCTGTTGTAAAATATATTTAAATGTTGATGTTCCAGGCAGTCTAAGGAAAATATTTCACTTGCTCCATTTATATATGTAAAAAGACTTATAAGAAAGTCTATTTAATATTGGGGTGGGGAGTCTGTATAATTGCAAAAGAAATACTTTCTGTGTACTTACTAATTCCAGCTGTAAAATAATCACAATGTTAAATTATGTTCTTATATTACTAACTGTAGGCCTGGCTTATATACAAACCCAGATGACCTCTGACTATACTGCATGGTGATCTGAATGGCCAGGAAACAGATGTTGTATTTATTTACTCCCTTTCCTGCAGTGTTTTAATGAATTTAGCTCTTGTGAATAGACGGAGGTAGCAGAATCAGGTCCTCTCCATTTCCTGTCCCATAATTTTGCTCCTTTGGTGAAAGGAGTCTTTGTCATTAAATTAATGCTTTTGTTGTTGTTGCCCTTGTTTGCAGAATCAAATGAACAGAATTGAGCTTGCTTGGTTGGAAGGATTATGTAGTAGTTGCACAGCTTTGTATACAGACTGATTCTAGGGTCTTTTTTCTTCAGCATGGCAAGTAGTTAGGAAAGTTTGGTTTGGTTTTTTTTCTTTTTTGAGTTGGTGTGCCTGACTGGTCAAGTCTATTGAAGTTGGATCTGATTATTCTGCTTTGTGCGTTCGAATGCTGGATTGTGTTACAGTTAAGAGTGCTATCTTGGAGTCAATACCACGAATTGTATTTGACTTGTCAGATATAAGTTATTTAGGTTCTGTAGAGAGATGAGGGATTTGGGGTATGTAAATAGGTAAGTGCTCTCACTCTTTTGTAAGCAGCAGGCTGCTATCAGAGAAAGGAGCTTATTTCTGATACAAAATGTGTTTTTCCACTGTGACTCTGCAGTGGCAATATATAGAAAACATTATTTTGCGTAAGCTCTGCTGAATATTCCTTAATTTAAATAAGTTGTTTTTCAACAGCGAGGCTTTATTTGTAATCATGTACAAGGTGCATTTCTTTGCCTTGAATATAATCCAGTGTATGTCTCTCCAGGCTTCCCTATTTTAGGAAGCAGCCACAAGTGAAGTTGTGGCCTCTTGTCGATATGGACCACTTCGGGAATTTATTTGTGGACAGAGGTCCACCTTCACCTAGGCACAGTATAGACTTGCATTGATATGAAATTAATTTGGACAATATTATCCTTTTTTCTATGTGACACACAAGTGTTTTTATTACGAAGCTGCCCCACATTCCCTTGGAGGCCAGATATCTTGTCATTCTTCCATTATTTTTTTTTTTTTTTTGGTTGGCATAGCCAGTGTGTATGTTGCACAGCTGTGTCCCACTTCTAGTTTTGGTTGGAGCCACTATGTTATCAGGATAATTGATTTATTAATGGTGCAATAAATAAGGATGAGGGTGTTCATCTAAGCAATGTTTAGCTTTTTAATGCAAGTTTTTGCAAAGCATGTACCATAAACGAAGTTGTTACAGGAAAATGACTTTTCATGCTCACTGGGTGACCAGTGTTTTAGAAGATGGGGTCACATTGTATAATGGTATTATGTTTCATTTACATTTTAACCTGTAGAGGCAATTATTGAGAAAATACACCTGTAATGGCTTTCCACTGAAGTTCAGCACTTCTGTTGCAGGTTGCTCCAGAAGAATTCAAGACCAGCATCAGTCGCGTGAATGCCTGTTTAAGAAAGAATCTCCCTGTCAATGTAAAATGGCTGCTTTGTGGCTGTCTGTGCTGCTGCTGCACACTGGGCTGTAGCCTGTGGCCTGTAGTCTGTCTTAACAAAAGAGTAAGTACATGTTTCATTCTTCTTATTCTATGTATTTTGCAATTACTGATAACATTAAATAATGTTTAATAGTATCATCCCCATTTCAAAACCCCTTTTTTTGTCTCACTTGCATTCAAAAGGTTATTCCGTTTTCCATTCCTTAGAAAATAGAAAAAATATGTTTGTTGATTAAGTAAATGATACCAAATTACCAATTGAGTTAATAGTCTTAGGAGTAGCTAATCCCATCTCGGTTCGAAGAACAGAATGAAGTATATGATAACCTAAATTTCCAGGATTTCTAAAGGTCTAAGAATTGAATTAAATGAGTGCAGAACTGGACATTGACCTTCAAAGAAGGTCTGCCTGAACTGAAGTGAAAATTACTTTTCCTCTTCACACACACACTCCCCCACACCCCAGAATAAATATTTTTAAAATAAAAAATCACTTTTTTTGTATGTATTAGTTACCATAACATTTCTGAGCTGTGGTTTATTTCACATGTTTTACTGTGCTGTTTCTATTAAGAACAAACACAAATTTGTTTTCTATTCAGGAAGTTTAAAGACTTCATTTTTTTTATTTTTTTCAAAGAGTTGACAACTCTTGTAATCAGGTCCAAAGTAATAATTCTGAAAAGCACTTTAGCAATATCAAGTAAACATGATCCTAATTACTTCTATGGTTTACATTTAGAATTGATTATCACAGCAGTAAATGGATAGTGTAATGATATTCTTTGCAGCTACATAGTTTGTAAGACTTGTAGCCATAAATCTTACTATCCACTAATGTAAATAGTTCGTAGGTGCACTAGGAAAAAAAACTCTCACACTTGTCAATTTAATTATAGGAAAAGATCTTAAGTAAAAATCTGTTAAAAAATAATACTTCTAGCTTTTGAGAGTTTATGATCTTCAATAAAACAAACTGAAAGCAAAAACTATGAATAGGCATTGCTTTTCAGAGAGAATAAAACAGAAGTGTTTTGCCAAACTTTCCAACTTGCTCAAGAAAATAACAGTTGCATTGAGTGGCATTGAGGTTTTGGTTAAAAAAAAATGAAATGCGCTAAAGGCATAATTTGTTAACTTGCTGAACTGCTAATCGCTGAAGCCTATATCACTAAAAAGTTACAGGACTTTATTTAGCTCATTTTAACTGTCTTTATAAACATTCTTGTTGCAGAAGAATATGCTTGATACACAGATGGAATATTTGCAGTTTTATAAACCATATCTAATATTCTTGTGCTAGTGAAAATGTAAATAAATGCCCATGTGATGTTGTAGTGTTAATATAATTCTCAAGGGTACAAATAGTATGTATCAAGTAGGAGTAGGGAGGATCATGTTACTTCTGTGGGTATGTGTGTACGTCTATTAGATCAATTTGATCACTGACAATTACAAGTATAAGATGGTTTTTAATTTTTGCTTGTGGTGGGCTGAACCCGGCCAGCAAGTAAGCACCCATCAGCCACTGCTTCTTCCCCCGCCCCAAGCAGGATGGGGGAGAGAATCAGAAGAGCAAAAGAAAAACTCGTGTTGAGATAAAGACAGTTTAATAAGGAAAGAAGAAAAAGGGAAGAACACTAAAGTGATGCAAAGGCAAATCACTCACCGCCTCCCACCAGCAGACCGATGCACAGCCTGTCTCAGGGCAATGGGCTACTTTGGAAAGAATAGCCCCCAGTTTTATTGCTGAGCATGACATTACATGGCATGGAATATTCCTTCGGTCAGTGCTGTTCAGCAATAGCTAAAACATTGATGTAGTATCAACACTAGTTCCGTCATAGATCTAAACCACAGCTGTTTAGTGTGTTTTACACACTAAACTGTTTAGTGTTTAGTGTGTAGTAGTTTAGTGTTTAGTGTTCAGTAGCTGTGAAGAAAATTAACTTCAGCCCAGCCAGTCCCCATACACTCACATAGCAACAAAAGGCATTATGAGATCCAAAGACAGGAATATAAAACTAAGGCAGTTGAAACAGGAAACAACATGTACTTTTTAATTCCAAGGATAGCTTCGTCACTGGAAAAACTTACAAAGAAGAGGTGGATTCTCCACCATCAAGTCTTTGATTCAGGATTGGATAGCTTTGTATCTTTTTTTTTTTAATGAGATGGTGTAGCTCACCCACCATTATTAGCTTTAGCAAAGAAATTGGTGGATGGAGTTCTGTGGCATACCATGCAGGAATGAGAGTAGATCATCACAGTGGTCTTTTTGTGACCTTAAAAATCACTGAAACTCCCAAAATCTTCTCCTCTCCCAAATGGGTGGATGGAATTCTGTGGCATACCATGCAGGAATGAGAGTAGATCATCACAGTGGTCTTTTTGTGACCTTAAAAATCACTGAAACTCCCAAAATCTTCTCCTCTCCCTAAACTGTGGAAAGAGCAGAACATGAAGATCGTAAGCACTTTGGTATCCAAGAGTTAAAAAGACAGGCACTGTTTGTTGTGAGCTGGAGTTCTGTGGTGTTGAGATTTTTTTCAGGATTCAGATAACAATTACATTAGCAAAATCTGGAAATTACGTGTATGTAAATTACATGTTGTCAGCAGAACACCTGTAGTGAGTGCAGTATTTGGCCAAGAGAATGTGGGAGAGTCTGTTTTGTTGGCTTGGCGGCTATGGTAGGCAAAAATACTAAATTCAAAAGGATCTCTTACTAAGTAAATGAATTCTGGGAAAGTTGTAGTCCTAAGTTAACAGAAAACCCATGGGTGTTTTCTTTTTTTTCTGAAAAAGATCTGATGTTGAGGTGTGGGGAGTTGAAGTGGTAGGACTTCCATTTATAATTCCTCTTTTGCTTGGTTCTACTTTTATAAAACTAACTTATTTTAAATTAATCTTAAGCCAGAAAGGCAATAGTAAGATTCTTCTGGATGAGGCTGGCTACTGAACCATTTATAATACAGTTTTGACTTACTTTTTAGACTAGAAGATCAATTCAGAAGTTATTAGAATGGGAAAATAACAGACTATATCATAAGGTAAGAAAAGTTAGAGTGATTGTTTTCTTCAGCTTTAAGAATAGTAAGTTTTTTTGCATAATTGGCATGTAGGAATTCTACAGTCTTGTTATAATTCCATACTTTGTACTGATCTTAAACCTGTGTCTGAACTGTTCCAGATCCTAATAATTTGATATTGCTAATGCTTGTTACGTTACTCATTAAAACAATGCTGTGGTATGCATTAATCCTTTGATAATTATTTTCTTAGCTTGGTTTGCACTGGAAGCTGAGTAAAAGGAAATGTGAAACTAGCAATATGATGGAATATGTAAGTATTACTTCTGTTATTTATTTGGCATTCAACATACCTATGATTTTATAGAGAAAATCCGTAACTTACTAGGCTGTCACCTATCCGAAAAAAATCTCTCAAAAAAAAGTGCAGTTGTGTTTGACATACATCTGTGAAGGCCACTTTTAACAAGAGCAGCCGTGGCATATATTGAGACTTGGAAATTGTCACCACTAAACATGTTTTCTCTTTATAACAATTCTACGTACACTTGTTTTGGTTTGTAATTTGTAATGAGGGAGACCCGCTGGGACTTTGTGCATTGGTGTGATTCCCACACTAGTCCATAGTTCTTTAACGCTTACCCACCTTTTCCATTGGTATTCAGAATTGCTTTGATTCAAATTCTTTGTGCAGAAATATTGCATTTTTATAGTAGTGTGGTTTTTGTCTGGATTTTTTTTTCTTTTTTGCTAGCTCTGAATTTCATAAAGTTTTAACCAAGACAGACAGTCCATTTAGGAAAGCAGAATTCGAAGTATTTCTGTGGTCCTGCTACTTCCCCATCCACTTTCATGTATAGCCGTGAAGATTGTGTAGGCTTGAAGAAGAGAGATAGTTACCCCAAAAARGTCAAGTGTCCAGAAGGCCTGTATTTCAGAATTACTGAAATCTCTGCTTCGTTATTCTGGGAAACATTCCCTCCTTACAGAGTATCTCGGATATCTTTAGTCTTGTGTACTAGCTAATAATGTTGCATGGAAATTGTGCTGAAGGTTTGAACTTTTTGATTACTGTATTCTGTTCTTGTCTTTTTCCCTTCTTCAACAGGTAATATTAATAGAGTTCTTACCAAAATATCCCATATTTCGACCTGACTGAGGAACAGCATTTGATCTTTCATGTCACCTGTCATTTTCTACCCTTAGTGCCTTGTAGATGATTTTGGAAAGAAGATGGTCTACTTTGCTGTGACTTAAAAATGTTCTTCAGTAGAATATCTTCCTTGCTATGTTATTTTCTTTTGTTAAGAAGAGAACAATTTGCACATTTTTTTTTTTTTATGTTAAATGAGGCTTCTATGTTGCACTCTGAATTTTTAACATTAACTGATATAGTTGCCACTACGGATCTAACATCAGTGCTGCTTAAACTTGTTCTGAGCATGCTGCCTTATTAATTTCTATATTTGCTGTCCTCAAACATGCATCCTAATGCTGTGTCATACTATATTTCATTCTAAATGTCGCAATCCTATAAACCCTCAGTAGAAATGTCCAGGTAAGCGTCTAGTAGTAATGATTTTAGTATAACTTGCTTGCATAGGACTTGCAATCAACAGCACTGGTTTTGTCCTGCACTTTGCAAAATCATCATTTACATTAGGGGGTTAATTATTTTACCCACTATGGATTTGTAAATATTGACTCTTTGCATAATGTAAAGTGTGGTATGCCAAGGTTTACAGAATGTAATATAGCTCTTACTCTATTGCCAACAGTCCGACATCGTTTTATTCATTACATTTGCTAGTATCCCTCTGATTGTATAGACCCATTCACATGCTGTTTTTATGGTAAAGCCATAATGAGTTTGTACATACTAGGGCTCAGTTGCACTTTGTTTAGTAAATGGATGAAAAATGCATAGCATTTCTGTCTTTTTTTTTTTTTTTTAATAAAAGTATTTCAGGTGGTGTTTGTAGCACCTGAAATAGGAAGTTTAAATACTGTTCACCTTTGAAAAAGTTGCATTTGTGGGGTAGATAGCAGCTGCTACTAGCAAAATACCCTAAAGCCTCTTCTTAAGTTAGGAATGTATGGATGTCGTTTTGTTTTCTTTTTAAGTAAGGAAAAAAATGTTTCATAATTGGAGACCTTCATTACTAAGGAGAAAAATTTGGAACAGCCAAATCAAAGCAGAAGTAACACTTCCATTATTTTTGTAGTGTGATAATACATCAACATTTTAACAGTTAAGTAACACGGCATCCTTTCCAGTGGAAATAAATTTTATCTAAATCAGAGTAGTGTTTCAAAATATGCTGATGGGAGGAAGTGGATCAGTTGAAGGGATTCATGCATATGTTTTGGCATTCAGGCACAGTCTAAAGAGCCACAAATGCCTTGTGGAATTCACAAGTATTTTTGGATTCTTCCCTGTTTGCCTGATCTCAGGAAGGGAAGTAAT
Source organism: Oceanodroma leucorhoa (assembly GCA_030449065.1). Lineage (NCBI taxonomy): Eukaryota > Metazoa > Chordata > Aves > Procellariiformes > Oceanodroma > Oceanodroma leucorhoa. The sequence goes on from JASVER010000011.1 coordinate 12,822,569, forward strand.
TGTAGAAAAACTTCCTGTAATGGCTGGCCTAAGCAAGACCACTTGATAATAGTAAGCAAATCAAAATTGATGCAAGTTCCCTCCCTTTCCTCCTAACTAGAAATAAGAAATCAGAGAAAAAACAGCAAATGACTGAGTATCTGCAAGTTGTGATTAATATCATCGTAAGTCTCCAGGCATTTCTTTGCAGCAACTTGACTCCTTGCAACATTGTCCCAAGTTGCTTTTTAGTTTCAGGGTGACTTGGGATTTCCTCTGAATGTATTTGCATCTTTCAGTATGCAATATTGTATTAAAATATAGTATTTGTAAGACCATTGCATTCTAATAACTGTAGTAGGCCAAATTTCTTGTATGCAGTGTTTACAGAAGGCCAGTTTTATGCAAGTTGTTACTTCGAATCAAATTCCATGCTATTCTTACTGTACAGCTGAGGAGTGTCAGACTCTAGTGCTTGCAGTAGTTTCCAATCACAGACTGATGCTTCAGATTCTGAAATCTGTATACTTAGTGCAGAGGTTTCATTTGACTGGTAGATTGGTGACAACTAACTGTGTAATTGCATTTGTAACATAATGAATAAAAACCTAATGTGTTGTTTGAATTTCACGTTGACTACACCTTGCAACTCAGATTTCTATCGCAGAACCAAGCAAAGTGTTCTCTCCAATTTATTTTTTTAGGATGAGTGTTAACTGGAAGCAGAAAAATACTTAATGGCAGAAAAATGCAGTGTAAGCCAAAACTGAAATAGCACACCCAATTCGATGTATTTCCCTTACAAATAAGTTTCTGGAGTAAATGAAGAGAGCTTAGCTTAATTAACAGAACAATGGAAGTTTCTTACTGTTATGCCAGAACTTTATTAGTAATTTTCTTTTTTTATGTAAGAAACTCAAGAAATCTCAGCAGGTTCTTATTTTCTTCTTTATGTGACTATATTTTCAAAGTGTTCTTTTCCAACTGAGAGAACAGGCAAGCCGAATGAGAGTTCTGGTAATTGCCAGTGATGAACGCTGAGCAGTCTTCAGTCTCGCTGCTAAAAGAAATCCTCTTCAGTCTGTGCTGACTTCATCGTATTCAGTTCAAAATTTCTCAACCCGATTTGTCTTGTTTCTGTGAAGTACTGTGCCAAGCTGAGAGAATACCCTGAGCTACAGGAGCCCCCAGTCCCTCTGGGCTGCTCCCTGGCCACCCCGTGCTGCGATACAACCAGAGATCCAAGGGAGAACAAGATGGCGGCTTTGCCTTCCCACCCCCATCCCTTTGTCCCCTTGCCGTGGGCCCAGCCGCGTCCAGTGCTGCAGGCTGCTCTGCTGCAGCAGGGTCTCTGCCCTGGGTCTTCCAAGGGAGAACAAGATGGCGGCTTTGCCTTCCCACCCCCATCCCTTTGTCCCCTTGCCGTGGGCCCAGCCGCGTCCAGTGCTGCAGGCTGCTCTGCTGCAGCAGGGTCTCTGCCCTGGGTCTCTGCCCTGGGTCTCTGCCGGGCGCCGCGAGGCACTTAAGCACAGAATATTACTTTTTAAAGTTTACATTTTAAGTATGTAAATCCTATACATTTTACTTTGTCCTTAATTATTAATTGTATAGCCTTCAAACCATGAAAGGGTCTCTTCTTGTGTTTTAATAGACATTTAATAGACATTTAAATATGTGGCCATAAGGCAACTAGTAAAGAGTATGAGAGCCAAAACTGCCATTTACATGTTTTAATAAGTAGATAAATTTGCATTAAAATGCAAAACCAGCATGCAGTATTATATTTGCATCTGAAAGACACAGGTTCCATAGCTCATTTAAAGATGAAGGCAGCTGTAAGTACTGCTGCGAACTCTCTGCACTTCTGTTCTGCCTACAGGTTCTTTTTTGCCTGGGCTATCCTTTGCTTTAATATAAAAACATTCAGGGGTAATTGTATCTCATGAGACTGAAAATCTCATTTTTGACAATAAGTCAGCATGAATTGGCAAACCTATTTATGGAGGATACTTGTTAATTGGAGAAAGAATTTGTAGCAATATAACAGAATAATGTTAGCAAAGTGTAGTGGACATGGTAAAGAAAGTGCCTTGACTGGTTCCAACAAAAGAGAAAACATTGTGCAGAGAGTAAGGAGAAAGGGGAACTAGTAACTATCAGTAGTGTGAATTTGCAGCAGATTTTTAAAAGCAGTTACTGTCTACCAGGTCAATGTTTAATTTTTCATATAAACATGTTGACACTAACTTTCCTTTCTAGTTTTTATCTGGGAAGTAGTTGGTTTTGTATCTAGTAAGTTTTTGTATCTAAGGAGTATTGAAGTATTAAAGAATACTGGCAGAGCATCAAAGCTCTTACCTACTGATTCCCCACCTGCATCTGTGAAGTTGTTTTAGTGTAGGAGGAAGAAAAAGGAGTGTTCAAAGACATGCAGAGACAAGTCTAAGAAGTGTGGATTCAGTTGTAGATGGGTAACTTTAAAACAGAAAACATTTTTGCTAAATCTGGTGTGGTCTTGRTAAAAAAAAGTTCCTATGCTTTCCTTGATAGGTACAAAACTCCATATGCAAAAACATAAATATATGTTTATTATTGCCCCACTATGACAGTTTACTACATTTACTTGTCAACACACTACCAYTGGAGCAATAAAAATGTCAAGCTATTAATATTCAATGTAAGTAATTTATCATTTTAGTAAGTAATGTTATGTGATTCTTCTGCCATTTTTTTTGTTTTCTGCTTTTGGTGTTCTTGTAGTGTTGTAACATTACTTGTACTGCTTAAGAAAAGTGGTTTTGTTTAAGCTGTATGAAACTTTGTGTTCTTAACATTTTTGTTCTGTTTACAAGTGAACAGCCACTTTTTTAATAGGACCTCATCTCTTGAGAGTTTTTTTTTTTTAATTAAAATAAAATTCTAACTGAGCTCGCTTTCTACAGTTTACTGCACTGGCTTGTGCCATTAAAAGAAGCTGGAAGTCAGATATGCTTAATCACTTTGAGACATTTTTCTTTAATTAAATTTAAAAATGAAAACCTTTGAATAGCGCAATGTGTTTATGGAAAAAAATCTTCTGCGTCTCTCCCTGTAGCAGTGTGCTGATCAGCTGCGAATGGAATGGCAGTAGTGGTGGGTTTTCTTTAAATGAGACACATTTCTGATATGGCCAGATCAGGTGCTTGTATTGGGACTTTAAGTATGGTTCAGCTGGTTTAAAGAACAAGACTTGGAAAGCTTAGGAAGGCTTTCCAAAAAAGAAAACCGCAGAATGATCATCACATTTAGTCTTCCAGATAATTTGTTTGGTTGGCTTACAGACCCTCTCTGGTAAGGACTTCTTGTAGGATTCTCTTGCTGCAGCATTCCTCTCTGAAAAACAGTGGGTTTTCTCCTATGCTATTGTAGTTCAGAGGGAGCCTAACCTGAGTATGCATAGTGTGTGTTAGCTAAGTAAATCATTGGCTTATACAGAGGATTGTGAACTTAGGACAATGCAGCCTTTTGTGTGTGTTAACAGGCTAGCTTTGTAGCTGTGAAAGCAGGACTTAAAATTAAAGCCTTTGGCTCATCCCTGAGGGAAAAATATTGCATTCCTGAAATGGACACGTGCAATGTTTTTGTTGAAAGTTGGTGTCCTCAGTTGTTTTGGACAAATACAGGAGCATCTGGGTTGACATGCTGTTTAAGCATGGAACTGTTACTGAATATTGTTTGAGAAATTTAGAGAATGTTACTGTGGTGTTAGGCCAAATATAGCAATATTGGGCTGAGTCATGAAGTTAATCCCCTGTTAGGGTTTATGAGGTGTAATTGCCTAGACTACTAGCAAAGGTCCATTTTAAGAATATTTGGGATTTGGCCCCAACTTCTACTATTGGAAGGCAGTTTCAGAACTGTTTGGTAGTGAACCTAACTATAATGTCTGTGCCAATGTATTTATAATTCTATAGGTGTCATGTCAGTATTGTTCTTCAGCATAGTTGAAGTGTTCCAGCTGAGTTTATTTTTCTAGTTAAGCTTATAGAGACTTAAATCCTCTTAGTCTTCATTTGCTAGACAAAATGAAATGTTAGTCTCCTCTCAAAAGCAAAATGTTAGTCTCCCCTCTGTTTCTGATCATCCTACTTGCATTTTCTTGCATTTATTCTAGTTTGAATTATTTTCCTTGAATAAGGGTGACCAGAAACAATCGGATATTCCTGATAACGGCTCATGGCTAAGGCACCAGGTATTTCAATGTAGGTAGTTCCTTCTCTTCTGTGAAAATAATGTGATCCATTAAATTTGAAGGATCACATTTGTCTTCCTAATGGCTATTGTTGTATTTCTGATTCATAGCCATTCTGTGATAAATTTGGGACTTTCTCTCTTCAGTCACTCTAGTTTATACAAGCTCCCAACAGACACTCTCATTACTAGTCCCATCAGTCCAGACTTGTCATTTGACACTTTGTACTGTTGAATTTCTCGATACTTGTATTACAGTGGTCCTCCCAATCCTCCAACTCTTCTTGTATATGCGCTCCCATTCCTCCTGTAAAAAAATCTTTGTCACTGGCTGATTCCATCTGCAAAGTTAACAAAAATGTTTTTACTAAAAAGATTAGTTCCAAGATTGATGACTGAATTCTGCTTGTAATTTTCTAAAAGCCCTTTTACTTAGTCCCTTACCTGATTTAAATTTTTCTATTATTACTCCATCCGACTGAACCAGTAATTTCTTTGTTGTAGTTTATCTGGTAGATCTAACTTATTTGGACTTTGTTGATTTATACTTGTTTGTTTTGTAAACATGTGAACAGGGCAGATCTGGGTCTAAGCTAAACTACTGAATTTTCTGTAATCACTGGCTCTGTTTAGGGGATTATCCTTTTAATATATTCACATTTTATTTCACATTCTTTATATAAATCATATGATCCATAGTAGCCTTCTTTTGAACAGTAAATTAAAACTTCTTTAGGAAATAGATTTATATATCTAAGTTCACTGATTACAAATACGACCTGAGATTTCTGCTAGGAAAAAAAAACACTTTTTAAGAACACTCCGGGTCACATGGGATATGCAAAATTRTAGTAAAATTGGGAGGAGGAATTACAGTAGCTCTCAGACTAAAAGGAATTTAAAATTAAATTAAAAGGCATATATTAAACAAAAGGTAATGACTGATCTGTATTTAGTGTAAATTATGTGATGTAAAGCCTAAATGAGTAATTGAAAATTACTGGTTCTCCAGACAATACCTATAGGGATATCCTTGGACAATGATGACAATGAAGTGTCTGAATAGGGCAACAAAAGTGAAAAGGAGTTCTCATTTTGGCAGTATTGTAGACAATGCACCAACGTGCCTACTGGTTGCAATGGGTGTCCAATTTGAGATGCTTTGAAGCCATATGACTTGCAGAATATGGTCTATTAGGACTTTCTGCAAACAATAACACTTTGGTCAAGTGCATAAAAGGCTCAGAGTGCCCAAATAGTCATGGGATTGGTTAGGAGAAACCGCAGCGATACSGTACAGCTCAGCAGTGCAGGGCAGCCCATGAACTTAATTCCACACTAGTTTCCTACATACCTGAACATTTCATCCTTCATCAAAGACAAATTTATTTTGACCTTAAAATGACAGTCTATTGGATGGTGAAATCTGTAGCCACAGAGGGTCAGTCCACATCTTAATCTGAGCTAGATTATAAAGTGCAAAGTTGTAAATTGAAAACTAAGAAGCCACTTATCCTAACTGCTGTTTCCATCAAAGTACAAATAAGTTCCTTTCAAATCTAATTTAATTCCTATTGGGTTTTATTTTTTTTTAGATAATTCTCAAGTGTTTGTAAGGTTCAAGTGCTGTTTTGGGACCATCTGGAAAAAAACCCAACTATTGTAAAATCTGTTAATAGGCAACAAGACTTGTTGGCCACTGCTGAGGCTCTTCGTATGAGTRGCAATCTTCCACCTCTGTGTGAGTTAATCAGAAACCATTGGTAGTGTATGACCAAGGCATCTCAGGGATCGACTCTCAATATACTTTGGGGGTCCTGTGGAACAGTTGTCTAATTCCTGTTCCAATTCCTACGGTGAGCATTTGTTCAGCATTTCTTTCCACCTGTAGCAGAAAGCAGGGGACAACAAGGAGGAACGGATCCTAGCCACCCTTCAACCACAAAAAGAAGAGACACTTCCGAGGTAACTTTTTGATACAGTATTTTTTGTCATTGTTGAGTGCATGGAAAAGGTAACTTGCCTATGATTCTTTATAATTTTCGGTAGCATTAAGTAGTGCTGAAAATCACATTGCTGTAAGTTTCCATGTAGTACTGATGGAATTAAGAGCTTTGAAACTCAGAGGGTGATGCTAACTGGTACAGCTATTCTAAAGCAGAAGCTACCAGATGGTTTTGAATTGCAGAATAAGCATYAAGCGCTACACCTCGAGGGTGTAAAACGTGAAATTCACTTAAGCTGCAAAGCCAGAAATGGGTCATGTAAATCCCACCCAAAAAGTACTGAACTCTTTCAGTGTCACCGACTGTTTTGTGAATACCACTGTATTGGCAGAACAGCTGTTAGGACTTGTGAAATAAACACAAATAGGAGCATTATTTGCCTCCAGTCACTTCCAGAAACCTCTTTGGAAATTCTGCTGGACTCCTCCAGCCCTTCGGGGAGCTCTCAGCGGGAGGCTTGTGAGCGTCAGGCGCAAGAACCACAATGGCTGTTTGTGCTCTTCTGCTCTCCACGTTGAGCTAATTTCTGTAGCTAAAACTCCCCGGAGTCTCAATCTTACCAGAGTCAGTGTGAAAGGTTGAAGAAAATTTTGACGTTTTAGAAAAATCTAAGTGCGGCATCCACATTGCCAGACGACACTGTTGTAAAATGCAGGCGCTTGGCTCTTCTTGGGAAGCAGTTGCTAAACCAAGCCTGCGTGGTGTGTGTCGAGTCCTGCACGGGCTGTGGCTGCAGACCACTACGCCAGATCTCGTCGGTGAGATTTATGATGTAAAGATGAAAGACTTACTGATTTGGCTGTTAGTGAAACCCAGCGCGGTTCACGTGCCGGTGGGCTGTCGGGACAAGGCTCCCGCCTGACGGGGAGATAGAGACCTGCTTGTTCAGCTGGCAAGCGTCTGGTGCGGCTGTGGGGCAGCGACCCGTGTAAGCACCCTCGCTGCTCCGCTCCGCGCTGCCCGCCGGGGTTGCGGTACAGCGGGCGGCCTGCCCTGCGAGGCGCAGGCGGAGGGAGCCCTTCCCGCCCGTTCGGGCCCGGGCCGCCGGGCTCGCTCCCTCTCTTCCTTCCCGCGCGCCTCAGGCGCCGCCGCTCCCCTCAGCGCATGCGCCCTGGCGCCGCGCATGCGCCCCCACCGGCCCGTCCTGCGCCGCGGCGCTTGCCCAGGGCCCGGTGCGCGGCGCCTTTTGTAACGGCGGAGCGGGCGGCGCTAAGGCCCGGCGGCGGCCCCCGCGCCCGCGCCGGGGGGTCTCGCCCTCCTCCGCGCCTCCCTCCCCGCCCGCGGGAGCCAAAGAAAGAGCAATGGCGGCGCGTTAGCGAGGCGTCCTCGGCGCGGCCCGGCGGCTGCGGACCTCCCCGCCCGTGCCGACCGCAACGGATGCGCGCCTCGCCTCAGGCCCCGGCGGAAGCCTAGCGGGGCCCCGGCGGCCGCCGCGTCTCCTCCTCCTCCGCCTCCTTCGCCCCCTCCTCCTGCTGCGGGCGCGGGAGAGGGCGGGCAGCTCGGGGCGCCCCGCTCCCCTCAGCCCCGCGGCGCGGCGGCCATGGCCACCGAGCTGGAGCCGCCGGCGGCTGGCGCCGTGCCGGGCGCGGCGCCGCTGGAGGCGGAGGAGGACGAGGAGCACTGGCTCTACGGGGGTAGGTACCACCGCCCCCGGCCGCGCAGCCAGGCCTCGCCCCGGGCCGGGGGTGGGGGGCAATGCAAAGCGCCCGGCCGCCCCCCAGCATCTCCCCCGACCCCGCCTTACGGGCCGCCCCCGGGGCAGGCGCTTTAGCTGCCTTTTTTTTTTT
>JASVER010000011.1:12830605-12884572 GCA_030449065.1 Oceanodroma leucorhoa
CTTTTAACAATAACACTGTGATGCAAAGAGTGATGCTTTGTTACAGTTTCAGTTTCCTAATCATCCAAATCTTATTAACCTGATTGATGCAGGTGAACCCCTGGGCTAACGGGGGACKGGGGGGTATGTGTGTGTTTAGGAAAAAGTGTAGGACTTTTATTTAACGTCTTTGTCCTCCTCCTAGACTTTCCAGCTGAATACTTTTATGTTTCTTCTTCCCTGACGTGTTAAAAGTCTTTATAGACTTTCACAGCTGACATCTGTTCTTTATGTGATGTTTACTCCTTCTGCTCTGAGACTTTGGATATGTATTTTGAATTTTGTTCTGTTGTCAGTGGTGTGAGACTTTGCTTCTGCAGATAGGTGTGTTGTTTTTTTTTTTTAGTTGCTCCATTTCTAGTTGAACTTTGTTGAAAAGAGAACATTGGGATTATAGTGCCTTGGCACTACTAGGTATTTCTGTAGCTGTGACATATTTTGTGCTTAAATTTAGCTTTTTTTCTTTCACTTGAATAATTTTCTTTATTATTATTATTGTTTTTGCAGATGACACCACTGGTAAGCAAGAAGATGGACCAATTTCTGGGTGAGTCCAGAGACTGTTTACTTATTATAACAATATATGCTGCAAAGAAGGTCCAGCCRTGTTAAGCATAGCTTCATGAATGCTTCAGACCAATGCTGTTGACAGAAGCAGCAGCCTATCCTTTTCCCGAGCCATGGGGTCATCCCCAGCTGCCACGCTTGGTCTGGCACAGCGTTTATGGATTTGGAAGGTGAACTGGATCAGTCAACTGATTTGACTTAAAACTAACTTTTAACCCTTTTTTTTTGCACCTCCCTGATTAGTTTTAAATCAGATCTGGTTTTCAGTTTAATTCCCTGGGAAAAATGGTGCCTTGAGGACTGGCCTTTGTGCTAGCCTGACATTGGTAAAACTGTGGCCTGTGCTTTAGCCTGGAAAAGCTAAAAACCTTGAGCCTAGGTTAAAATCTTAACATAATCAAATCAACAAATTGTATGAGATCTATGAAATACATGGTTTGGGTAAGACTTTCAGATAAAAGCGTTGGGGACAACTCAATGATCTGTTTTGCTTTCTGTGTATGGAAAGTATCGTCTGTCCTTGCTCATAACTCCTCTATATTTGTAGCAGTGTGTTTTACACTAGCAGAGTTTTCTCCCAGCAGAAATACTGTTTGCCATTTTTAAATGTAACATGGTTTTCAGAAGACTTGATCTTCACTGGACTTCTGTGTGCTCAGCACCTTCAAAAGTTCAGTTTAATATTTATTGTGAATTCGGTATCTGGAATTTCTGAGATTGTTACGGATACTGTCCTACTTCTGTAGTAAGTATCCTGTGCTTAGGGAATATGAAAACTTGTTCAAAAACAAGCTTTAGGCAGACTTGGTAAATTGTTACCTAAAACCATCAAATGAGTTTTGTGAGAAGGAACAACTTTTAGTTTAGATAGAAATTTACTGCTAACTTGCATAAATCTGTTGTTCCTTGTCACTTTCATCTGAATGTAATTTTACGAGCAGGATTAAAAATCTGAATTTCCAGCAACTGTCTCCAATAACTGCAAGATGCATGAAGGAAAAGTATTAGTGGTCATGCTAGCTCTCCTTTTTTTTTTTTTTTTTCTTCTTTTTCTTTTTTCCTCTTTTTTTTTTTCCATTTTCTTTGTTGCACAATGAGAGTCTTCCTAAATGAAGAGCTGTGGGGTGTTTTAAGAAAAATGTCTCTTTGTTTGCTATGTTGTTGAGGGCTGCAGTTCCAGGGATACATTGCTGGCTTGTCTAGGGTATTTGTCTCTACCCAGGAAGCAGAAATCTGTGTAGTGTGGGATGCAGTATCCATTAACATTCCTTGGCCTAAAGGATGCGTTAAATACCAGCAGTCTGTGCAGGGGGCTATTACGTCAGCAATACACAGGGTTACCTTGGCATTCTGGGGAAATTAAATAGCTGCGACATTTTTTTGCATGCAGATGATGGCTGTGGACCTGTCAGATTGTTTGCTTCCCAGGAATGAACAGGTTAGGGAAAGACTGTTACTTAGCAAATGTTTATTTGAACTCCAATTCATAAATTTTAATGCACACCCACAGATACTTCATGTGACTTGAAGCTGAAGGTAATACTTGTCACTCTTCCTTAATTCAGTCATCTTGRATTCTTAAGAAAATTCTGGGGTTGAGGTCAATGTTACGAGTTGCTTGGATTTGGCAAACAAAATGCAAAAGGTTTTGGAGCCATCTGTGAGATTTTCTCCAGTGGTACATCTTTTGATCCTTAGGCAATAGCCTATGTCTGCAACTTTGAAGTACTTTTAGAGGCTGATTTTCCCTTAGACATCTTGGCTACCTTTTATAACTTAAAGTATCTTCAGGTGTCACCTCAGGAACTTGGCAAAAATGGGACCTGTGCTTCCTTGGTTAGCTGCTGAAGCTTCATCCCTTCTTTTTGATCTTGGCTTGATTGTTGAATTTCTTCATATATGGGGCTTTTCTAATATGGGAGCTTCAGTAACTGCTCAAATTGTTCGTTTGTTCTTTTTTTGTGCTCAGTAACTGCTTTCTGAATTGCAATAGCGTGATCTTTTGGCTTACTTGTTTGGTGTCTCCTTTCCTGCCACCTCTGAAATGGCTTTAATCTGTCCAGTGTTTGGATTCTGTTAGGTGTTACGTATGTTTCTTTTTGAAGATAATCTTGTGTATGTTCATTATCCGATACGGGGTTTTAAATTAATAGCAATGTCTCCACAAAATACTGGTGGAGAATTGGGTTGCCTGGGCTATTCTAATTGCCTCTTTTGAAAAGCCAGAATTATTTTGAAGTTCTACTAGGTTTTACTTATGACATTAAAGAAAAATGATCTCTCTTTGTATTCTAGTTTTGTAACACTTAGCATACTCTTTTCTAGCATGTGTATACCAATTTGACTTTCTTGCTTGGCTAATGCAATAAACAATGTTAACATTTGTACAAACTCTTTAATTGGAGGTAAATCTGTACCTGACCGTTGTTGCATTAAGGCGAATTTGTAATGAATGAGAAGATTGGGTGGATAACTATCTGTCTTTTCTTCTTTGAATTTTAACTACTCATTAATGTAAGCTATTTGTAGAAACACTAAAATCACTTTTTCCTTAATTTCTATGGGACAGATGCCCTTGCTGTTTGCTAAATATATGTATAATTATTAGCATCCTTAAGGACAAGGTGACGTTTTTCTTATTATGGTCTTATTCCTATCAGTTGTGATTGTGCTGAACGGAAGCTGAAAGCTATTATAGCTGCTAGTTATATATTAGGTGTTGAGTGGTGTTTGGCTAGGCAGCCATGCTGTCTGTCAGGCACTCTTTGGAAGCGCTAAACTGATTCTTTCCAACAAAAGCAAAGCCAAGCAAGGATGATTAATTTTTTGTCATATAGTTGAGCTAACTGCCGGCAGAATAAACACACTACATGAATAAAGCCATTGTGTGAAAGTCACCTGGACTAATGCTTTAGAGATGTTTATAGGTGAACCTCTAGATTGGGCTTGTCCACTTTCTTTTATCTGTCACATTTACTAGACATGCAGAATCTTCTCATCCTTTGCAAGATGCTCCTCAGGAGAACCGGCCTGTCAGCAATGAAGACCGAGAGATGTCGCAACATGTATGTGTTCCACTGCAAATGGTAGACAGTTATTTTTGTGCTTCTCAATACTCATGGATAAAAAGATGTAAGTGTAAAGATGCTGGTACTGCCTGATACGTTACATTTGTACTGTAGGAGTGTACTGATAGTCAATTCCCAATGCTAACTACAGCAACAGGCTTCTCTTCTCAGCCTACCTTGTGTAGTGGGTAGTGAACCCTAATCTAAGTATTGCTTATGCCCACTGAAGAGGCGGATGAGGGCCTCTGATGCTGCAGTCTGGCAGGAAAAGCAGAACATGATGTTACCTCCAGCTCAACATTTAGTATGACTTCTCAAGGGTCAGTAAAATATGGGAAACACTGGGATAAAAAGGCCAAAGTGCTGTGAATCAGTTTTGATTCAGGCTCAGACCTCCCAGAATGCAATCTAGTGGCTCAGTGCTGAAAGAGTAGGAGTCGGCTTGCTTTTCCACCCCCTCTTCCTCTAGTCTTTTTGATGGGTTTGTTTTCTGTTGCTGTGGTATGTCAGGAGGGCTCACGCAGAGTTCTGACAAACCCGTGTGCCATGGAAAAGGAGGGAGGGTTAGGAACGCCTTCCTCATACCCTTTTGTAGCAGTGAGGTGTTAATTTAGCTCATGCATCTTGCAAAACTGCACTGCTGGATATCTGGAAGACTTCCTTCGCTTTTGTGACCCGGCAGTGGTGCTGCACTGGAGTCGAATCGGCAGCTGCAAAGTTCTTATGTAAAGTTAAATGACTTGGGGACTGATTGTGCTAAATGACCCAAGCCGAGCTCCTCAGCAGCTTCCTATCACAAAAGTTGTGGTGACAGACTATTTGCTCCAAGGTTCTTAGTTAAAGCCTGGTGAGTGTATTTTGGTGATTTTTATTTGTGGCTGTATACTTTCACCATGGACCTGTGAAGGCCGTGTCAGAAAAGCCCTGGCTCTTTCAAAAAGAGTAGGGAAGAGGAACTGTGGGACATGATGAGATTCTTAGGACTGAGCTAAACCTTTCCCACATTCAGAAATCTTATCCTGATTGTCATGTAGGATCACTTCTTCAAAGGACGTAGCAGTTTCTTTCTGGGCACCTGTCCATTTATGTTGAAGGCTGGTTACCCCCATGGTTTTTGCCTCCAGAGACAACTTTCTATAGCCTTGGAGTGCAGTAGAAACTTATGTCTTTATATCAGAATCATTCTTTCTAATGGTTCTTCATCATCCAAGCTTTGTAAGATTTGGCTTACTGTCCTGGGGAATTTATCAGTTTTATGTATTAATGAGCTCCTGTGTGCTTTTATTGTTGCTAGGCCCTTCCAAGTGGTGAAGATGATGAAGATGACAGTGATAGTGACAGTGATGATGATGATGTGAAAGTTACTATTGGCAACATTAAAACGGGAGCACCATCGTACATGTACGTATTGCTGATTATGGTGTCAATTTTTGATCTGAGGTAGCTCTAGCGCATTGATTGGGATTGAAAGTGGGGATGAGAACTGATCTGTCTTCTGGGAGACATGGGAGTGATGGCTAGAATACCGGAATGGGATTAGAAGCTGATGGGTAGCTCTGTCCTGCAATTGCTTGTTGGAAGAATCCATCTGTAAAGTAGGAATGATAAGTCATGGGTCTGCTGTTGGAAAATTAATCAAATAATTACTATGCTTCATCGGGAAAAATCAAAGGTGGGAAGTTACATTTAACTCACCATCTGTGAAAACTTCAAGAACCAAAATCTGTATTGATAAGAATTTGCATAAGCTGCAAATTTACTAATTTTCAGCTGTCTGATTTTTTTGTGATTCAGAAATGGTGAGGCTGGATTTGCGAACCAGGAAATTGACAGACTTAAAAATCTACCTAATTTGCATTGAATAAAAATAATAAGACGGCATTTTTGCTTGCTGCTAGCAGCCTTCCTCTTAAGGAAATGACTTACATGTGCTTTGCAGCACACTGTAATTTTTCCACTTCATGGATAATTTCGTTCTCTTGTTGTAGAGGTGGTTTCAGTCGGATGGATTACTGTGAATAGCAATGCTCCATCCGTTAGCAGCTCACTAGATTTTGCAGACACCCTTTTTGAAATCTGCTGCTTCTACCTTTCTCTCCTCATTGTGTGATCTATGTGCAGCTATGATTTCCATGTTGTTCAGTTACATTTAAATACTAAGTACGTTCCTGGGCAGAATGGTAACTACCACTCTTTGAAATAACCTTTCCCTTCCTGTTTGAGACAATCCTCTTGTGTTCTTGGTCAGTAAGTATGTTTGCTGCGTTTCTGTAGGGTTAGAGAAACTTACGTGGCAAATGAATCTCGCTTTTAAGGTGTTGAGAGTACTAAAAATTGTAGAGAGGCATGAATAAGCCCGAGTGAACTAAGCATCCTCTGAAGGATGTCAGGGCTTGAATATATTTTGCATGAAAATCTTCAACCAAGTGATTTGTTCAAATACCAATGTAGTGATTCTTTTCCATATAGGGGAACTCCTATGAATCTAAACTTAAAAACGGGTAGAGGCTATGGAGCATCTGCTTCAGGTATTGCTGTTATTTTTATCCTTCGCCTTTTGCAATATTTCACTTACTTGGCACTGACAGCTGGAGTAGCTGCAAATCTTGGTCTCTGGAAGGATATGAAATTAGTGCACCTTATTTAAACTAGGAATAGTAAGTGCGTTTCCTGAAGATACACGCTCCTGGGACAGTCTGAGGGTCGAGGGTGCAATGGAATGATTTAATTACCCATCACTGAACAAGCTGATTATAATTCTATTTAAACTAGAAAAAAAATACATTGCTTATTGCTTTTATAGTAAAAAAMCAAAATATTTCTAAACTATATTGTTGCAGTGGGGCAAACATTCTAAATTGCCTGGAGAAGAACTTTAACTCTGTGGTCAGTATAATGAGCTACTTGCAGTGTAAGATACTAAAAGAAACAAACTCTGGCCTTGAGTATTACCTATGCATATTTCTGCAGATGAAATTTTCCCCACCATTCAGTTTAGTTTATACTGTATATTGAGGCTTGGATTCTGTCCTTCCTTATATATGAGACTGTCCTTTCATGGGCTTCATATACATCCTTCCATTAATTTCTTTATGCAAATGATTTATCTTCTGATTGAGAAAATAAGAACAAACTCCCCTTGAAGATTCTGTACCCAACAGATTTTTGCTGACTCTAATTAGTACACGGTCCGCTTAAGACTGRTCCTGAAAAAGTCTCTTGTTGTGAGAAAATATGTGTATCTTGGGAGGGAAAAATATTCTGCCTGGGGAGAAAAATAAATTTTTTTAATTTGGGGTAAACTTCATGCATCCTCTAATAATTTACTACGTTTGTCTGTAGTGCCAATGTGGGCTGAATTTGCTTCTCTGCTGTTCAACTGCAAGTGCTGTATACCTTGGCTATTTATTTATAGAGTGACTGAAGTGATTTTTATTAAAAAGTTGATTGTGGTTACCTACATGCTATAAAGCCAGCAATGAATTCACAGTAGTGCTTTATTTTTGACTGGAGTAATTTGCTCAGCAAATTAGTGGATTAAAGGCATTGCATTAAAAGTAGTAACAGTTTCTCTCTCTCTAAAGCCAAGTTGCAGCCCAAAGGTATTGACTTAGATGCCGCAGGGAATATAAATGGATTGCCTGTTATAGAAGTGGATTTAGATTCATTTGAAGACAAACCGTGGAGGAAACCAGGTGGGGCCTCACAGTTTCTTGTGGTAAATATTTTCTACAGTTTTAGTTGTCTCTCTTTAATTGCACATGTAATTTCTGCTCATTTATTGCTGCCAGGGAACAGGGAAGTCAGAACAATGTGTATTGCTCAGCCTCTTATGCCTGTCTAGACAATCAGTGACATTTAGTGATTGATCAAGCCATGCTTCTACCTAAAATTGGGTTTCATTTACTCTATTAATTTAACTTCCCTAAAGGGAACAACTATTTTTTTTAATGTTCTATTTTATTAATTCCCTAGTTCCAGAAAATATTGCACTGATATCAATACAGTAGTGTTTGTTGGCCTTAAAGTCAATTGCGTAGGATCAAGATTTGGCTGTTGACGATGTGTGGTCTCCTCTTCATGTGCAGCAGCTTGCTTATTCTGTCTCACCACAGCCAAGCTCAGAGTCATCCCCATGCGCCCTTCTCATTTGGGTCCTGGGGATGTCCACACTTCTGCAGGAAAGTACCCCTTGCAGAGGGCAGTGATGGTGGGAATTACCATGTGAGCACATGTCACGATAGGAAAGCTGTCTTTTTGTGTTGAATTCTCCTGCTGCAAACAATTGAATAAAAGGAAGGAAAACACTGTCTACTCTGACAAGAAAGGCTAGGATTTTTCTTTTAGAAAAGCTGCATTGCCTAATTCTTTGCTAGATTCTGCCCCTAGGTGCATAACCATGAATCAGCAGTCCCCACTTATTTCTTCTGGACAATATTATGTAGACTGTGTCCAGACGAATAGTACTTTGCACAGCAGGTTTTAACATGTACGTGGTCTCTGTTGTCTTCCTGATTAGTATTAGGGAGATTTCTACTCAGAAGCGACTCTTGCTGTAGGATGCTACAAATAAACTTCTGTTTTTCATCTGAGTTTGATAGAAAAGTAAATGAAGGAACCAAAGAGATCCAAATTTTTGCTGTGCTACTCTCATAAAAYGTGCTATGATGAAATGTTAACTGAAGCAAAAAATCCACTTGCCTCTTCTCAGAAATAATTATTCTCCCTGCCAGCACCTGTACTTTATTTATCTTTCAGAAATATTGCTATGCTAAGTAAGTAGTGCTTTTATTATACGGTTGTCTGTGGTGTGGTTTTGATATCTCTTGCCCACCTGAAAAGAAGGGCATCAGAGTACATGATGGCGCTAACAACTACATCAACATGTCATAGTATCAAACCAGCACCAAAGCACTCTGTGATGAATAGTAGCTAGTACAGACATAATAGAAAACGTAGCCTTTCTTCTGCAGGGGATTTCCCATCGATTGTGAAGTGAGAAAGAGGGGGCTAGGAAGAAATAAGTTCGAAGGAAAACAATGAAGTGAAGTTCAGAGATAAAGCATGGAAATCATTGTGGTCATGCTGGCATTCCTGGACCAAAATGAAGCCAGCTAGCCTTAAAACAGTGTTGAAGTACGAATAGAGGGAAGATGTCTGCAGAGGTGTGGCCTGTAAGTTTATTTTAGATGGCAATTAGCTTGTTGCTCAACAGCCTTTCAGGTTTATATCCTTTACAGTTCAGCAAGTTGGTATCTCTTTAAGTGAGGGAGAGGAAGAAGAAATATGGTGTGGAAGAACTGATAAAGGGCTGAAATATAGACTGATAAATAGGTATGTAAATGTCATGTTGCTGAGTCTGTGTTGGTAAAATTTGCATATTTGGGTGGTACAACAGGAAGAGTGGCCTACCTAGAAGATAAACTTAAACCTTGCTGTATAGATCCAAGCTCAGCATGGTCAAAGTGTTTTGCTTAGCCCTTATGTATCAGCTTCTTGTTTTAGAATTGGTCTGTCTAGGAACACCTTTGCAAGAGGGATGTTTGAGGGACGCCTCAGCAGGGCTAGGAGATGCCTTATAATGCTTCCTGCTGTGAGGTGTGCCTTACAGAGTTAGTTGCAGCTATGTTTGTCCCTCTGCATCTACGTTTTCTTGGCAAGCAGTTTGTGGCCACCTCTCTTACTCAGAAGTGCTCGTGCTGAATTGGCACATTTCGCAGAAGACTGTCAAAGTAAGATAACAATCTTGGAAGGCTATAGTTAGGATCATGACTGAGCTGTAATTACTTTTGTAGTCTGAGACATATCAATAAAAAACTTCCACTTTAGCCCTGTTTCGTGAAATGGGTGAGTCCCAGAATCTCTTCTCAAAACAGCAAAGGCAAAGATGGTCAGGAGTGGAACGTGTTGGCTTAGCTCTGCCAAGAAAACGGTTCTGTGGCACCATCCCATTTTTGTGGTGGTAGCTGGAACCATCATTCCTGTGCTCTCCCCAGCACTCAACTCGTTTGGACAACTGCAAGAAACCAGTCTGAATAAATCTGGTTGGTGAATAAGTGGTTGCAAGCATCTCGTTTAATAGCCTGCATACGTGCTGTATTCTGTGTCCCAAATGGTCCCACTGCTGTTCAGGCTGTAGTCCCCCTCCCACCGAAAGATGCAGCCATCTCCACCGTGGCACACAGAGGCTTTCTGACAGAAAGAAATGGAGCTGTGCTCTCTAGAAGATTTTTGTTTTCTTAACTCCATTTAAGCAGTTAAAGGACAATGTGAGAATGCGAGTCTGCTAGAATCCCTATGTTAACTTCTACTCCTTTTGTCAGGTGCTGATCTTTCTGATTACTTTAATTATGGATTCAATGAAGAAACATGGAAAGCTTATTGTGAAAAGCAGCGACGGCTTCAGCTTGGACTGGATCCTGCCCCTCCCATCAGCACTGAAAATAAGATCACGGTAGGTGACATATTACTCCTGAATATGGCTACAATAAAACTGGGACTTGCTTTTGTAATCACAGAGATGAGAGTATAAGAGCAGAAGATACCTTACTACCTAACTGTTCTGTGTTCCTTTCATGATGAGAAATACAAAAATGTATCTTTGAAGATTAAGTCTCTCTGCTAAAAATCTTTTCTCTATGGAATGAACAGTTCCAGCTGCCTGGCACGTTTGAACCACTGCAGTAGCAAGACTTGAGTGAATTTCCAGTTGACTTTGAGGCTACCCAGCTATAAGGGTGTCTGGTTGGAAGATCCTGTGGATGTGAGAGGTGTAGAGAGGGGAGCTGGGCATCCATGGCTGTTCTGCTTGTTGCTGTTGACTGTTGCAGTTGTGTGGCTGCCTTTTGTGTTTGGAGACTGCTTTGGCCATCAGCCTTTGCAGAAGTCCGTCAGGTGGCCAACAGCTGTTAATCAGAACTTCAGCAAAAGACTTAATACAGCAAGTATTACTATTTCCAGTTTTGACTTAAGGATGACGTGAAAATGATATGAAATTATTAAACTTTTGGACTTCTGATGGAAGACAGTGGACAGCAGGCTGAGGCTGGAATAGCCAACTAGTTTACAGAAATGTCTGCCGCCTTGACTGAAGAATTGGTTGCTTGTTTGCAAGAGCCCTGTGATTGTTCCTCAAGGGAGCCCTTTTCCTTTGCTGAGGGTTAATCTCTAATGCTACATTCAGTTGAAAGTAAGGTCATTAAACCTGCGTGTTATATGTTGCCTTCCATAGGTTCAGCAAGGAAGAACAGGAAATGCTGAAAAGGAAGTGGAAAACAACATCATCAAAACAGAATTCAAAACAGACTTCTTGGCTCTGGTGGGAGGACGCATGAAGGCTGGGCCTCCTCCTAATAGGTGAGAGATGATGCAGACATCCAGCCTGGGTGCACTGTGTTCTTCATGGGGGTGGTTGGGATCCACCTGGGCCATATCTGAATCTCCTCAAACCTGAAACAGAAGAAGCTTTTAAACTTTACAGGAAGCTACTGTAGTCACCCATTAACTTCAGCAGTGCTCTCCTGAGGGTTGTGCAACCCCTACGTACCCATTTATCTCTCCTTGGTGATRTCCTCAGTATAGTGCTGCACAGGGAGGGAAACCTATGTCCTAGCTGAAGGGACACATCTCTGGGAGTAGAAGAAACAAGGCAAATACCTCAGCTTTGAGGGCTTACATTGCTGGCTGCTTGTGCTTACTTGGCTTATTCTTACTCCCACGATGTTAATCTTTGCCTCCTGAAGTGGAATTGGATTACATGTTTGGCAGCTGATAAGAGGAGCTATTGGTTTCTGAACCTGTATGCTATGCTGCTTGATCCATACTGATTAGTTATTTTCTCCAATGAGAGAAAGGATCCACAAGGCTGGACAAAGCAAAACAATTGAGTCATTTTGATTGGCAGCCTCTGCTGGGAAGACCACTTTGACCTTATGAGGTTGATGGTTTTTAATCAAAAGCTTCAGAAAAACAAAGCCGTGAAGAAGAGCCAGAGCTTTGGGATCTGGGTGTTTGTGTTGCTTTATTCACATTACATCTTTTGCACACGTCTTGCAGAAGTCAGTCTAGCATTCCAACTCTCCACTTTGTCTGAGAGAGAACCAACTATATGCTTCAAGTATAAGCTTTAAAGCTCTACTTAGTCTGTTTGCATTTAACCACTTTGCCGGCATTTCTGTCCCCCTTCATAGTGCTATCACTATAAGATAGCACCTTCATAGTGCTATCAAATCAGTCAGGTTTGTTTCTAGCTGTTATGCATCTCTCCTGAGATTTTCGAAAATCTACACCCTTGCAAAATAAGCTGATGCTATTGTAACTATACAGCATTTTTGTCCCTTTTAACTTGCAGTCTGGTTTTGAAAGTACCGACACACGAGATTCTGTTCCTGCAGCAGAACTTTTGCTCAGGACCAGAACGAGTACGTTCATGCACCGCAGCAGCATCAAAACCATGGGCTTAGCAATGAATTGGGTTTGGTTTTTGGTTTGGGGGGTTTTTTTTGTACTTAAACAAAGTGAGCAGATTTCAGTGAGAAAACTTTATCTCACCAACTAGCCAGCATTTTGTCTAAATTTCCTATTGAGATAGAAAATTCTGCTGTCTAACTTGGAAAAGTGCTGATGTTTTTCTGTCCTAATGCAGGAAAACATGTCTAAGGCCATACTTACACAAATGAATTGTTGCATGAATATAGGATGAGGGATTCTTAAACTTCAGTTGTGGGTGCTTCTCTCTCTCACAAACCTTTACTTGTGGTGACCTTACAACGAGCTCCTATAAAATGTTCTTCCCCCAGGTGTGACCTGGGTGTGGAGATAAAAGAACGTGGAAAATTGTAGGTTCTGTGACTGATTTCCAGTAGTGCATAAACAGCACTGTTTCTTGGCTACATAAATATATTTTTGTTCAAGGATCTAGCCTTGATTTCATTGAAGGTAGTGGCAAAACTTTTTATTTTAATAGAAACAGAGTAGACCCCAGGAAGGTGGCTAGAAAGTGTCTGGGAATCTGATTTGTAAATAACTTCAGTGGTATCAGCAACACTTGGAAGATTGGACAGAAAGCAGGAAAAATCTGGGCTGATAACATTAAAGGCTTCTCCTGATAAATATTCTCCACTTTCTCTGAGCCTGATCTGGGAATGATTATTCAAATCTGGAGAGTGAGTAAAGGATTTCAGCTCTGAACCGAAGTGTACAATCCATGTTATTACACCCGTATGTGATGATTCTTTGGATCATATTTCTAGGTGTTCAGAGAGACCTAACTCACCCCTGCAAGCAGAGCTCAAATTGCTCAAAAGTGGAAAAGGCCTTCTCATTCACCTCTTGTCCAGTTTGAGTGCTGCCTCTAGAGATTTTTGCCTGGTGGAAAAGAATGTGTGAGAGRAGTCTGTTTAATAGTGAGGAAAACTGTTCCTTCTAATGTCTTTGAGCCTAAAAAGATGCATCTGCTTTGTACTAGGAAGCTGGGTGGGACAATTGATGTGATCGGTGGCCAGGCAGGCACAATTAGGAGAGTAGAAGGAAGACGTCGTGATAAGCATGCCTCTGAGGAAAACCCAATTCAGGTAAATGTTTGGCGCCGTCTTGACAACTTTCTGATTTTATTGCACTTCTAGTGAACCCTGAGCAAATGTCTGTGCATTCCTGACCTCCCACGTCACTGTTTCTATCTGCAAAGCAGTAGGTAGTATATCAGCCTTGTCAAGGTGTGTGCATGTATCATTCCCTTCTGCAGGTTGAATTAACTTCTGTGTTAAAAGCTTTATCTTGCTAGGAGCTAGGGATTGTCCTTTAAAGACTAGCCTTCCCACCTGAATGGTAAGGCCCAAGTTCCTTTTCTCATCAGCTCTCCCAAAGTATTCCTCGGGGTGTGTAGCTGGGAAGCTCTTATGTGGATTATTCCCTTCCCCTGCACTGTCGGCTTGGAATCTCCAGTTCGGCAGTGGAGGACTTCTACTCGGGACTTGCGTTTCTTTGTACTTTGAAGTAACATTTAGTCTAAGCATCATTAGATGCAGCCCACGCTTCAGACTTAGGGTGGGCCTGTGTTACTGGATCTTGTCCCTTATAAGAAATAAAAGCTTGGGGTTTAAAACTGCACTCAGTTCTGCTCTTGCATGTCCAGTGTATCCCATAATGTTCTGGTTGGCTTCTAGGTAGGAAGGTGCTATGTGTATAGTTTGAGGACAATCTGCCAAGAATTCTTCTCCTAACCACCTTCCTCCTACCAACTGCTCCTAACTCACCAAAAGAAAACCCAAATATGGAACTTTTCCCCTGTCTAGACACAATTCCGGGTTTTGTTTTTACATGTGTTTTTGTGGTCTGTTTATTTTCTTATTTTCTTAAAATTTTCCAAATTTTACCAATGGCCCAAAAAGGAGTTTGCCTAAGAGGAAGAATTTGCTGGGAAATGGTGGTTGTTCCTCCCACTTACAAGCATCGATACCTGTATTTCCAGGTCATTCTGGTGTCTCTGCATATTGGTAATTCCTTCAGCACTAGTGGGTATGTGACCTGCTTTTGTCAGAGAGATGTGAATCCAGTCTTCCTTTGACCTATGTGGGCACAATCTAGAGCAGAATTTGACCTCTTGCTGCCTTCAGGGAAGATAAATTGGGTTCAAAAAAAAAAGAAGAGGAAGCACTACTGTGTCACCCTCAAATACAGGCTTTTAATCTGAAGCCTGTATCAGTGGCAGTTCCTGTGAAAAAAAGTGTTCCTAACACTGAAATGTCAGCTGTCGTGCACAGTTGTGTATACAGCTAGAATCAAGTCTTGCTGCTGTTCTGCATAAGAGAAGATATCTTGCTAAGCATATTGATTGCTTTGATCAACCTTCCTTCCTCCCCGAAAGATGTTATCCACTGGGTATAGCATAGCCTGGTCTTTCCAGGTATCACAATGCTGCCTGTTTTGGTGATATGCTTCCTTTGTGCCGGCACAGTGAGGTTCTAGCTGCAGGAGCAAAGAGATTAAAATGCTCTCTTCTCGTTCCTCTGCCTTCTAAGGTCCTTGGAGACCACGGAAGTAAGCCACAACCCCCCCAGCAGCCCCAGCAGCCATCACAGCCCCAACAGCCACCTCAGCAACAGCCGTTTGCACCACCAGCAGGCCCACCGCCTCCCCCGCTCGCTGGGCCACCTCCACCACACTTCCTCCACCCTCCTCCACCAGTAACTTCTGTTCCACCTCCCCTGCATCCTCCAGGTATGTGTTCACCCAGCAGTGTGTGGCAGTCTGAGGCTGCAAGTTAGGACGTCCCAGGCTTGGAGTACATCAGAGGTTTAATTGTTAAATGCTGTGGGACGGTCAGATAATCAGGTAACAGGTCCTTAGACCTGGCCAATCTTTGCTCAGTGTGTCCATCAGCGTATTTAACATTTGCCCTTGAAAACTTAAAAAAAATGGCAATTGTTCCTTGAAAAAAAACTCTAGGCTTTGTTTCTGTGAGAGCACCTTTGGGTGCTACCGATCCATTTGCTTTATTGATAACTGTAAAGAAATTGGTTCCTGTTTATCTGTGGAGGAAGCTAAGAATGTAGGAATTGCTGTCCTGTGTCAGATCAGCAGGCTGTTTAGTTCAGGATCCTGTCTGGCTGTGACTGATTCCAAATGTTTCAAGGGTGATGCTGGAATTGGCAATTCTGCAACAGCCGCTCTAACAAACAACTTTCCTCCTAATTCAGGTCAGTTCTTGGTTGGTTTATGCCTTGAAATACCAAGATCTGTATCTGTCTGTGTTTGTTTCTTTGCATTTTATTGTACCAACTGCCACCACAGGGTTATTCTTACTGCTCCTAGAAGAGTCTAGTGTCTAGTGCAGACATTAGAGCAGTGCTTCATTTTTAAAAGCAAAATATAAATAATATAAATGAGGTCTTTACCATGGGTTTCTAGCCCATTGGCTGTGGTCAGTCCTCAGCATTGGCAAGTTTGTGTGCTCTTCTCAATAACCAGATGGGTTTGTATTGTGCTAAGAGCACTTGGCACTTGAGAAGACACTGTCAAGAGAAGTCCTGTGTCTGCAGGAATGCCTTTTGCCTCTGCAGTTACAGACTGAGCCCTGAAACCTATTGAGATAGCGGAGGTAAAGTTTCTGATTTTCTTCTACTTTGTTGTCTTGAGCACCATGTTACAGAACAGTTTCACTGTCTCTTCTGTGCATGTAATAACGCAGTTTCCACAAAGTTTC
The DNA here is from genome assembly GCA_030449065.1 of Oceanodroma leucorhoa. Taxonomy (NCBI): domain Eukaryota; kingdom Metazoa; phylum Chordata; class Aves; order Procellariiformes; genus Oceanodroma; species Oceanodroma leucorhoa. Next base: position 12,846,482 of record JASVER010000011.1, read on the forward strand.
TTAATGCACCTGTAACATGGTGGCCTGTAGTACTCCTTCTGGGCACCAGGCAAAATAGGGCAATATTGGTGGAGAGAACAAAGAACTGAAAAGGCCAAATATGTGTGGTCATGCAGCGTTTTCCAGGGGGCATAGGGTCGTTTTTCTGTTGACCCTTTTCAGTGCAAGTTTACAGACATACTGGCCACGGCCTAAGACACATTTTTCTGTCTTTGYTTCCTACTAAGTCTGTGCATCTTCTGATCCAACATGAGTCACGTCTGTACCCCTGTTGCTTCTGGCTTAAATAGTGCATCGAGGCTGAAGCGAAGGCTACGCTCGGGGCTTTCCCTGGTCCTGTAGGCAGCAGCCAGACTTCTGAGAAGCCACCAGGAGCATGTCATCCAGTAACTCCTACATTTTGCACTGACTCCACATGCAGAAGATACAGAACAAAAAATACGGTCAAGGCTTTTAATCTGAGGAGGATTATTACTGCAGTACTCACTGGTGGACCATGGTAGCTTTTCCTACTGCCTTTCATTAAAATGATTGGCAAAATCAAGATAAATTGTTCATTCATTCTTTTGGTTGTTGACCAGGGTGTCTGATTTCACTATGCAATTATGATTGACATTTTGTTTTAAAAAGTTTATAAAAAAAAAAGATCCAACAACAAACAAGCAAAAGGACACACTGGCATCTGCAGCAGGTTCTCTTCTCCAGCTCCTTCAGTTATTCTGAAGGCTAAATCAGTTGTTTGTGTGTTGACACTTGGAAAAAGGAATTCTCCAGTGTAAGAGAGCAGCAACGTTTAAAATTATAATATAAGGGTAAAGAGACCATCATTTGGGAAAATGATATAGTTTGTAGGCTAGTTACTGCTTAATAGCACCAATTTTTCTGCTGGTCTGTTTGCTCAAATGAGTGAAATTTATTCAAAAGTGGGCTTTTAGATTTAGCTTGAGGTACAGAGATGACATGCTTTACCTGTTGTCCTCACTTGTTTTGCTTGTTTGTTTATTTCCATAGGTCTGCCGCCACCCGGTCCTATTCCAGGTAGGTGTTAATTGCTCTTACTAACAGCAGTGATTCTGAACACACAGATGGCCCTATCTGAGCCTTTGGATTAGGTGACACGAGATAGGATGACACCAAGACCCATTTTAGAGCACAGTTAATGTGAGGCTAATAAACTCCAATGTGGCGTTGAACTCTGGCTGCTTATCTTATATTCTGGACCTAAATAATAATCTGTAGGGCTTCTTAATACTAACTTGGTTTGTGTCTGAAGACCTATCTAGACAGTGAAATGGAGAACTTCAGGTGGCAAAAGCCACTTAGTTAGATTTGAAATGGTTTAGTTCTTCTTATGGCATTTGCACAGCAGAAGTCTGAGTGACAAATGGGTGCTTTGTGTAGGAAATTGGAGTGTGAGACTGAGCAGAACAAGTGCCATTTCCATCAGAAGCCTTTGCTCCCTGGTGTGCAGTAGAGATGGTGAATACTAATAAGGAAACAACCAATCTTGTGCATAAGTTAAGAACACCAATAATTCAGAGCTACTATAAAACTGTGTTTCCTCTAGGTGTAATTTTTTTTTTCTACTGGAAATTTTGCCTAGTCCATTTAAAAAAATTAGCTGTTTGTAGAGCAGACCATTTGGAGCGATAGTTCTGACCAGATGCCGTACATCTGAAAATGCAAGGCCGATGGTGACTGCCACTGCCTCTATGTTATACTGTATACTTGATCCATGTACTTGCAAAAGGTCTGCACCCAAAGCACTTTGGACTTGATGTGCTTGTCCTCACTATATGTCAGACGTGTTGGACTTGAGTCACAGCTTTTGTGTCCGTGCTTTTATATTCATGCTCTGCCCTGGGCTTCCCAAATGGAAATACGGAAAACCTACACCAGCTGGGCTGTCCTTCAGAGTGAGAAATTCCTGTGTTTGTTAAAATGTCACTTTTCATACTCCTCTCAATGTACAATAATATTGCAGAGCTGGTTTTCATTGCTGTACTGGAAGGAACCTGCTCATAGTAAGCTTGGATTTAGAAGAACTATATTGCAGTGACCTGGATGCAAACTGGTCTTGATTGTAGACGTTGCAGCGCCCAGTTGCTAGTCAAGTGCATTTAGATTGGTTTGGGAGGAGCGAGGTGGACGAAATGACCAGGCTGTTGCAAAGAACTTCCACTCCAGGTAACTGGGTTGGAAAGGGAGATGAGGAAGAATACCTGCTAGTTATGATAATGATGATGATCCACCACCATTAGAGTTAGGTCCTTATAACAGTAGTACTTTGAAGTACTTGCGCTTGGTGAGCAAGTGTGATTGAAATGCTGTAGGCATTGCATTTCTTTGGAAGATTTTCAGAAAAGGAGGTGAAAAAAAAGCATCTAAGAGTGAGATGTGTCCCCCAACTTGTTTGCAGCATAGATCTCCACTAGCTGAGCTAGAGACTTCAGGCTACCTCTTTTTGCAGTGAGACGCTTCTAGGGAGGGGTTCTCCTGACTCATTTTAAATGTTCACAGTAAGAGGTGGTGAATCGTCCCATGGTTTCATTGACTATGCTGGCTCAATCTCCATTGACTTGAAAAGGAACCTGGAGCTGCTAGCTTCAACGTAGATGCCTGCAGTTAGTCAGATGATGCCTATCCTTTGTATCAGTACAGTTTGCTCCTTTTTTTTTGTTTAATAATAAACAGAGGAATTTTTATGCGAAGTCAAGCCTGTGGTTAGTCTGTTCTTGCTGGCATTGGTAACTGCCTGGAGAAACAATGGTTGCTTATAGTTATGGATACAAGTTTAAGAAGTTCCCTTAGGAGCAGTCAGCACGTCCTTCTCACTTTCAGATTGGTCAAGGTTGAGGACTTCGGTTTCCAAGGCTTATGTCACTTCTGGAAGTGGCCTTCATAAACTTCTGCTTAATTCGGCTTTCTTGAAGATACTGCCTTGTGATTTTGTATAATAACCCTTCATGCGTTTGACATTGGGCCCATTTTTAAAGTGTTAGACATTTCAGACAACTCTCTGCGTCATTGGTGCTTTGTCTTCTTGTGATTTTTAAATGTGTATGTGCTCAGAAAATTGGCTTTCTTTAAAAACAAACAAAAACAGGTGAATTCTATGTTACGTGCTGTGTAAGAGACAAAGTTACTTATTTTAATCAATGGAGCAGTAAAACCTTTGCTGTAGTTGCAGCGTGTCTGCATCCCAAGAACCAGACTTTTCTGTCTTCCACAGGACTGTAAGGGTTAATGTTTACTCCTTAATGAATCTTATGTTTATGATGAATAAGCCAAAATAGAATGGAGTTCTTCCTTTATTTTTCTTTCCATACCCCTACAGAACTAACATAGCTGTAGGGTTTTAATTTTGGTAGGAGATACAACCCTGAAGAAAAATTATTCCATTTCAAACAGGCCCTTGTTTAGAGTAAAAAGATGCTTTAACTGCTTTTAACTGTAAACAGCAATGAAGTCTTGTTCCCTCACGGCAAGCTGTGAGATCCTTGTGATGACTTGCGCTTCTGTGTCTAGGGTTGTTCCCGCCGCCGCTGGCACCACCACCAGCTCTCCTCATTCCAACCTTGGATGGGTAAGACCACACCTGGGCTGAGCCATCGGTACAGCTCCTCCGTAGTGAGGAGGGGTGGAGGATAGATCTAAAATCGGTCCTAGTAGTTCTTAGTTTGGTCATGGATTGGGGTGGGGGATGAGAGCAGAGTCCTTAGGGAATCCTCTGCGTTTGCCTGATTTGTCACGTTCATCGTACCAGGAGGAGTCAATAAAATCTAGGCGTGTGCTTAGGTCTAGTGCAGAGTAGTTGATAGCATGTTATGTTTCTCCAGCTGTTTTCTTCAAAGATTCTCCAGGTACTTTGTAAGCACTGGTTATTTCCCAGGAAGCCTGCCTGATTTACAGAAGGGAGGGGTAAAGCAGAGCAAGCAACTGAGTTGCAGCAGTTTCAGAAGCTGTGGCAAAGCAACTGCACCTGTATGCCTTTCTGATAGTTTGCAGTGCAAAGTGAAACAGATTTACTGCAACCATGGGTTTCCCCTGAGGGTGTTCCACAGACCTTCAGAAAAAATGGGGTAAACTTGCAGGACAGACATACCTGCAAGGGGTCACCGATGTTAGTAACTTGCATCCTTTTCTCTCTCCAAAGCCAGCCAGCCAGCTACAATAATAGGCAGCCTCCTCCATTTGGCTACAACTCTGCAGGTGAGCACTGAAGATAACAAACAGTCAAACTGCTTATATCTCTCTTCTCTGGTATTTGGTAGTTTAGGCTTTTATTAAGCTGGTGGGCATCGTGCTTACTTTAACTTTAGGGTCTTGCTTTTGCCCCAAACTATGCCCGTCACCAGAAACACATGCTGAGTTTGACTACACCACAAGGTGTTTGGAAAGCTGAATATTTTGCAACAATGATGAATGCAATTTTGTAGTTGAGTGCTAAGCCTCAGATCACGGTTTTCAGTGCAGATACCCAGCAACAGAGAAGCTTCCCCATGTGCCTCAGCAACATGTTCTTGTGCTTGTTTGCACACATACTTGCTCACACTCACACTCTTCCTTTTCCCCCACACTCAGGGACAAGCACAACCATCAGCTTTGCATCTCCTACCTGAGCTTTTGAACGCCCTCATCCCTGACATTATCATCTTCCTTGCCTACAGGCATATCCAGGCATCTGTCTCCTTTTGTTTTGTAATGGAAGAGGCAGTGCCAGAATTTCAGCAAATTTCCTTCCCTGTTGCAGCCCTGCCAGCAGTGCCCATGTCCTCTCCCATTTCCTTAGTGACCAGCACTTGGAGCGGCACCTCCTCGCTACGCTGAATGGGCAGAATCGCAGGCAGCACCGCCCCGTCTCCTCTGCAGGAGGTGGTTGGAGGAGTGGGCAGCGTGAGGCCTTCCTGAGGAACAGGAGCCTCCAGTGCTGGCATGCGTGCAGCTTTGCAGCAGCTGGTACTGCTCTGGGATATGACCGCGCTGGTCCAGCTGAGCAGGCCCCAGCAGGCCAGCATCAGGGTGGCTCTGGGCTCATCAGGTGGCATCCTTCGTTAACAGCGGGTGTCCCTGCCCCTCCCCAGCTGCCACCTCAGGCGAGAAGTGAGACCTTGTAAGGGTGGCCAAGAGCCTAGGGCTAGCTAAACTCGGCTCAGCAGCGGGAAGGGGGTGCCTCAGCATTGCAGGCACCTTTGCCATCTAAGCCAGGATGTCTGGGAGGGAAGGATTGAAACTTTTCTCCGTGGAGATCTTATAGCATGCCCTATATAGCAGGACCTGTAGGTAGCAAGAGCTGGGGGAGTGCATAGCCCTTGYGTTAATGTGCTGTGTAGGGCCCTGGGGAGATTTTGCAGCGACGTCTGTAAATATCTGGTCTTGCTTGCATCTTCATCAGGGAAAAGGTGTTCACATGTTCTTAGCAAACTGCTGAAAGTAAAAAGGGAGAGTGAGGACAGGAGGGAGCTGGGCCATTGTTGTCTCCTTGGATTCAGCTGTACCTCCAGGGGGTATCTGTGGAACAGGATGGACAGAGAGGATGCTGTTAATGCTTCAGATGAACAAGGATTCTGCTCTCTCACTGCAGATTCGGGTTTCATCAGCTACCCACCCATCTCCACATCCCACACGCCCTGGGTGACGACGGTGGACAAAGGCACAAGCAGTTCCAGCAGCAGCCATTGGGAGTACTCGGGCTCGAGGCGCGAGAGGGAGCGGGAGCGTGAGCGGGAAAGGGAAAGGGAGAGAGACAGAGACCGCACTCCAACCACTAGTGAATACAACAAGTGAGTGCTGTTTTTCGGCAGCTTCTGCTCACAGCTACCTAGTAGGGAGCTCTGGCCTGGCCCTGGAGCGCAAGAAGGTGTTTGGTCAAGGGATAGGATTATAGATTATACCAGTTTAATTTTCTGAACTGTCTGGGGAGGAGATACTTTGGATCAATAACTAGAGGACAAACTAGGAGCCAATGTCACTGGCTGATTTCCTGTGGCTGGTTTTTTTGTTCAAATCCAGCAGAACCAGTTACGCTTGCTCTCCCACCTGTAATGTGAGGCCGGTAAATGAAATAGCCCCTCTGTTTACTTGGTATTTCACAGCTCAGTGTGAAACATTGGCCATAGAAGCTGCTGCTTCTTGTCTTCTAAATGCAACTGTCAGATCAAAGGAAAAACCACCCATGCTTTGCTCAGCTCTCCTATAGAGGCTTTCAGGGCAAGGAGTGCCATTCACCAGGAGTCAGCCATGAAATGTAAATCCTTAACCAGGTGTTCCTGCGAGCAGTGCTGGAGACAACCACCTTGGTGGGAACTGATGTGATCTCAGGCGACAGCAGTGCTGGGAGCGCTTGGGAAAGGAGGCTTTCAGCCTCCCAGTGTTGATCTAGAGAGCTAAAGTGAAGGTTAGGCTGCAAAGACTCTTTCTAAACCCATCACTTTTTTGTTCTGTCACAGGCAGCGTCAGTGTTTTGCAGGCTTCAGGCTCAGAAATACCAATAGTCATTCAAAACATGATCAGAATGCGCATTCCTGACAGAGGGGTGCTGTCTGCCGGGGAACTTCCTGGCCCAGGGGGTGAGCAAATAGGGCAACGTTTTCCTAACCTTCCCCCCCCCCCCTTTTTTTTTTCATTACAAGCTTGTGGGCACAGTGGGTGGAAGGGGGAGGAACAGAACAGAAGACAAACTTGCTGCAGTGAAGAGCTCAGACTCCCACACTTCCTGAGCAGGTTCATGCTGCTTCACAGCAGCCAAGTCCTGCGAGCAGCACTCCTGAGCACATTGTTAGCATTTCTGGGTGCTTTTGAGCATGCTGACCTCTTAAGATCACGCTTGCCAAAGGAGGGCAAGTAGCCATGCTCAGTGGAGTCCTGTGGAGCGCTCCCAGATGATTGATACTGGACATTTATTTGTCTAGCTTGTTTCCGTGAGTGTTAGGACAATGTTTCAGACTTCCTTTCTCTCAGAGTCTGAATATTGTTTCCCACAGTGGGACTTGTTAAACCTTTAGATTTTGGCTTTCGGAAGTTGAATAGGGACCATGAGATGTAGAGGGAAGGGGAGTGTGGGATGTATCTGAATTTGGGGTACATCATGCCCGCTCCTGTATGTGGATTGAATGAGGTGCCTGGAGCAGATAGTTACGTGTAGGTAGAAAGACCATGTCAGCTATACTCACAGTTTGAGTTTTTGAATTCATGGGGAAGAAAATAGTCCCTTAGTCTAACTCACACAAAAGAATTACAGGTTATCTGGGACAATAGTGGTGTGAGGTAAAATCCAGCACCAGGAGAGGCAGAATGGTAAGAGGAGCATGTTTCTTTGTTTTTGAACAAGGTAGCTGGACGTCTTGGACATACTACAGAAGGATTGTGAGGGCAAAAGCCCTGAGACATTGGCCACATGCCTGCTGCTAAGGTACTCCCTTGGCAAATCCAGAGGACAAATTTTGTAAACCCTTTGCCTTGAGAGGCCAGGAGAAAGCCATGATATTCAACTGTTGGGCTTATGAGCTATGTAATAGGCAAATGGAGAAAGTTATTTCACTGTGGTTAGAAACTGGGATTGGGTTGCAGCTTGGGTTCAATAAGCAGCAGCAGCTTATTGTTACAGGTTTTTTCAGGAGCATCATGAATACCTCAGCCTGTTGATAGAGTAAGAGGTGACAGATTTTGTTGGTGAGGATGGGGTTCTACAGTCCTGTAAACATGGCTCCTGACTTTCAGGTCCACGAGTGGTGTGTTCCTCTGCCTCACTTCTTCTTTCTCTTCTTAAGTGATGATGAACGATACCGCTACTACAGCCGAGAGCGCAGCTACGACTTTGAGCGTGACTACCGCCGGAGTCGAGATCGCAGCAGGGAGCGAGAGGATCGTCACCGAGAGCGCAGGCACAGAGACAAAGAGGAGAGCAGCAAGCATAAGTCTTCAAGACGGTAAGAGCTGTCTAGGGTTGAACTGGGCTGTTGGTGGGAACAAACCTTAGCTGCAGACAAGAAGGTTGATGTTTTCGGAGTGAACTGTCGCCCTGGGTCATCCTGGCTTCCCGCGACCTGCGGACGTCCCGAGACATCCCGAGACGTGACACCCAGGCAGAGAAGGCGCTCTCGGGCATGTACCTGGGCAGGAGGCAGAACTGTAGGGAGAGGAGTCCTTGGGTTTGTGAGTTCTCAGTAAGGCAGCTGGCAGGATGTTGAATCGCTGCCAACAAAATTGCAGCACTGATTGACAAAGGAGAGGTTAACCTGTGCTAAACGTCACATCAGAACAGCATAGGTCCCGCTGTTAAGAAAGTACAAAGTAAAATGCAAAACCATAACAGAAGCATCAGTTTTCAGTATTATGCATTCATGTGTAGAAAAGAGCTTTCTTCAGCCTGTAATCTGAAATTTCCTCTTGGAGCAGGAGGCTGAGCACTGCGTGATCAGAGCTTTGTGCCCAGTGCTTCTGATAGAGAGGATGATGATGATCTGGACAAAGGTGAAACACTTCTGGAGCAGAGCAGGATGTCCTAAAATCCCAGCTTTTCTGGAGAAAATGTATTTGCTACAGATGATCTTCCTGTGAGAGTATTCTTCCAGCAAAGTAACAGGTCTGGTCTCTGGTCTGAGGCAATGCTCAGTTCCTGTGTCAGTTTACATCCTGGTAATGACTTGAGCAGGCTTGCTCGGGTTTTTGGTGCTTCAACTTCTTTCTTTTAGATGAAATTCATGTCAGCTCTGTAGGTAACTAGCCTTATTTTGAAGTTGGTATCAGAAGAACTCCTACGTAGTGACTGGAGGCAAAACGCTGTTCTTATCCTTAAGGAGATGAGTAAGTTTTCAAGAAAGGACTGATTGCTGAAGGGTTGGAAACAAAGTGATGGGAAGAAAGGCCAGGACCATAATCAAAATTGAATACAAAACAAACAGAAGCTGAACCGATACCAGACTAACAAGCCAATAGTTTCGAGGCTTGTTTCTCAGCTTCATCTGTTTAGAATTGAAATCTCGTGTTAGATATCTGGCTGCCTGAACAGGATGGAATTCATCAAAGCAGTGTCAGAATCTGCTTGAGAGCTCCATTTATAGAACTGGGCTACTGCACGAGGTGGGAATGAGGTGACTTTTCCTCTGCTCCTCAAACCACACACAGATGCTCTCTGTCTTGCTCAAAGTGGTAGGATGGGAAGTGTTCGGTAGCTAAAGCAAATAGAGGAATACGTTTTGTTTAAGGCCACTTCGAGTGCATACCAGAGTCCCTGCTTGAGGCAATTTGAGATTTCAGCCTGTTTAAGGCATTTGCAGGAAGATGAAAGGGCTTCCTTGTCGTTTCCAGTTTACTGCAAATTGACTAGTCTGAAGGAAATCACTGACGGTTGTTTAAATACTGAAGGACAGTCACATTGTTCAAGCATAAGCCACTGCCGCATTGCTGTCCACGAGGTGGCTGAAGGTGTGTTGAGGAGAGGCATTTTTTTCATTTTAATGACTATGAAACCGTTTATTAAACAAGTCAGAAAATTACTCGAAGCCAGGAGCTTTTCAGCCCGGGCTTCAGTGGTTCAGCAAGTTAGGTGTCTCTGCTGCTGAACTGGTATCCCAGCTGTGGTAAGAATTTGTCTCCACACCTGACTCTGTCCCCACTCGCGGAGCTGGGTGTCTGTACTGTGTGACCGTACATCTTCCTGCGGTACATTTAATCTGCTTTTTCCTGTACTCTCTGCTCAGTTTTAATTCTGCCACCTTCACACCACGGTCAGCTCTAGAGACCTCACCTGGTTTTCAACCTGTGGGGAGAAATAATTGCGTGCTTGAGAAGCAGCAGAAAATCTCCTCCCGGGAGGCGCCAAGAACCAGAGTGGGCAAAACGAGCGCTCCCACCTTTCCACTTTCCCTGATGGGAGGCAGAGGCTGATCTCGGTGCGCGTGGGTTGTGTCAGGCGCGCTGTGCGTACGCAGTGCAGCTGGCTGTGGTCAGCGGCGCAGGGCTCGCGGGCACGCACAACCTAGTCAGAGTTACTTCTGGCTGGGATTTCTCCCACGTCGCAGAAATCCTGTGTAAACACCCACAGCTATCCAGCTGCATCTGGAAAGTAATCCTGGGTGAGGAGATAGAGGGGTTTTAAAGCACAAAGCTAGCGAAGTGCCAGGTCATTTATGAGTAAGCAGAAGTATAAACAGGATCTGCCTCCCATTAGGAAACCCGTGTTTCTCTAGCTACATTGATTCCTTTCTTGCCTCTAGTCCAGGGGTTTCCCCAAGACGTTCAGAGGAGTGAAATTTTCAAACATCTCTCAGATTTATGACTCTTCTTTCTCTCGGCAGCCTCAGTGCTTCATATTGAAGTTTGAGATGTGTCAAAATTGTTAGAGCTCCCTTAGGAGTGGGAAGGACACAGAGATGTTGCTTATAAAAACTATCGAAAAACTATTCTGACAGCAGTACGCTGCCTGCCTAGACCCTGTGCTGATGCAGCGTGTGGTGTAAAGCAACCACCTCCAGCGGTTTGCATAACCTGCCCTTGGTTCAGCCACATGCGATATCAGATTGTCCCAGGTAAACACGATGATGCCTTTCAGTGGCACCGTGATGCCCTCAGCACTTCTGATCTGTCTCCTGTTTATTCTAGATYAAAGCGCTCTCTCCCCGCGCATGCCGTAGAGTCAGTGCGTTTGGGTCTCTTCTGTGGCAGAGCTGTGCTGATGCAGGCTCTGATGTAACTTTCTTCTCCCCTTTCTTCCCCGCCACAGCAAGCAGCATGAGAGCGAGGAGGGGGAGAGTCATCGGCGTCACAAGCACAAAAAGAACAAGCGTAGCAAAGAGGAGAAGGAGGCCAGTGAAGATGGTGCCCAGGAGGGAGAGGAGCAGGATGCCAAGGAGTGACCCAGGCCCACCGTCAGCCCTCAGGAGGAACTTACTCCTTTCGAACCAGCGTGGCATTGGTGATGTTTTGTTTTGGGGGGGGTGATTTTTTTTTAATTTTTTTTTTCCCAAGGGAAGAGAGGCTGACTCTGGAGGAGCAGTGAAGCATGTGGCAGTGGTTTGAGAGCTGAGGCTGCACATGCAGTTAAACTTTTTTTTTTTTTTTTTTATACAAGACAAAATACATCAGTACTAGTATACAAAGCACTGAGCTACTCTACTCATAAACATCCCTAGGGAGAACTTTGTTGTATCAGATCCTATGGTTTCTGATGGAAGATGGCTTCAGCTGAAACTAACTCATTTAGGTAATAGGTTTTGTTTATTTTTTGTCATCATCATTCCGTTTTGAAAAATAGGACAGTAAGTGCAACTTGAAATTTATTGTCCAAAGAAACGTGTGATTTAGATCCTGAGAGCCAGCTTAGAGTCTGGCTTCTAGTAGTGGAAAGTCTCATCCCCAAATAAATTTCTTTATAGCTACAAAAATGTCGTCTGACTTCTCTGTGGCCAGCCGGGCAGCATGTGAGGCGGAACTGCTTTTACTGGTGGGTCACAAGATCCTGCTTTGGTCTGACGGCTTTGAGAAGCTGTCACGTGTGTTTACACAGGCTGTGCAAAGACTTCAAACCTAGCTTTTTTTTTATCCATTGCAAAAATAGTTCTGTCATATATTACACCTGTAAGTGGGAAATCAACGGAAGACCCATAGTGAAAGCATGAGTTTCTCTTTAATTAGTTTTGACTTTTTTTTTTTTTTTTTTTTTTACTAAGAGTTGAGCTGAATAATCCAGCACAGTAGAGAACATGAAGTCCCATCTAGCAGTTTGCCCTCATGGGTTCGGCTTACTTCTATTTGATTATCACCAACACTCCTGTGCAATGCATTCCTTCCCCCTAGGTCTCAAAATAAATTCAGTCAAATTCCAAAGTTTGTTTTGACTTAGTATTGGTCGGGGAGGGTGGCAACAGAGATGTTCCTGGGTGGGAAGAACAGGGGAAATAATTTTGAGGGTTTTCGGTATGTCTAGTACTTTAGGATACTGCACTTCTGTTTGTGTGAGTGCACAAGTGTCTCATTTTTAAGTATCTTCCACTACTTTGACTTGTTATTTAAAACTGTCTTAAATCTTTGCCCTAAAATAATATGGTTCTGAAATGTTACTTTTTTTTTTATATTGTAATCTTGCAAGTCTGAGTGTCACATGAAGCTTACAACCTTAGAGACTTAAGCCAGTATAGCACTATGATAACAGTTTATATGCTACGACAGTGCATTTGATGCATCATTAACTGCAAAACCTGTGGCGAGAAAAAAAAAACCTGGGTTTTTTGTTTTTAATGTAGCTTTTTAAATGTGCTTTGAGATCATGGGAAATGTGTGCGCAGTGGGGAGGTGTGTGCACTGAACCAGAGTTAAAGGGCAGGGCCTGGAATCAGGCTTCAAAGTATTCCTCCCTCTGCAGCCGTGTCGGAGTTCCGGTAGAACACCACGATTTGGGAACACGGCATCTCTCCTCGGTCGCCTGTTTGGGCGTCAGACGAGGGCAGCGGTGCCTCGCTGAGGGGCGAGCTGCAGGAATCCCAGCTCCTGGCACTGCGCGGGCGGAGCGAGGGGAAACCTCCCGGCACGCTTCTCCTGGGGTCAGGGTGGTGGGTTTCAGCTGTGATTGCCCGATAGCCTTCAGGAACTTGGGATGAACTTGCTTTTATCCAGTTGTGTCGTGGCGTGGGCAGAGGAGAAATCAAAACAAAACTGGTGAGAAGGATTCAAGAATGCTTGGTACGTGTCCCCTGGAAACAGGCTCGTCTGCAGTGCAGTGGCACGTGCTCACCCTCCACTTCCAGAGCGCAGGCTCACTTGCACGACATGGGAGAGGGGCCAAGCATCCTTGCCCGTGCCTCCGTAAAGAGCCTGTATTCTGTAATTATGAAATCTGGGGTTTTTTTTCCAGAACATGAACTACTGAAATTGCTAGGGCAGCTAGCACCAAAGGAAAGGCCGGGCAGTGCCCCCCAGACCAGTCTGAGATGGTTTTTGCCTGTCTTGAATCAGGGGAAAATGCTGGCAGTAGAGTTTTACGCTAAGGTAAGTCTAGGGTTTGGCCCCCAGTCAGTAACGTCTTCCATTTTTGCATGCTGAGGTGTATGTGGTGCCTCTCCACGGTGGATAGAGCTGTTCTACATCCACTCCCCTAGTCTCTTGCTCTGTTTGTGGAGGTGTCGGAAGCTACTCAACCTATAAATAGGCATAATTAATGGTGGTCACATCCAGACTGCATCCCTCTGCAGCTGGGCTTATCGATGGTGGTGTGGGAGAGGGGACGGAGAATCTTGTATTGACGAGTCAGTGCTGCAACTTCCTCTTGTGTTTTCTGAATGTTTTTACAGATGGACCCAAGCCCTTCACTGATGTTAGCAGGCTTATGCTGCCAGAAGCAGCTGTGAATTTAAGGGGAATAGTTTGAAATGGTTTTATTTTCATGAAATAAATAGAGGTGAAATGTTGGCCTTCAGTGTATTAGAGAAGCCTAAAGGTGGGGCTTCAGAAATAATCTTTACTTGCATCAGGTAACTACTGCAGGTTTCATGGTCGTGTTCCCTGGGGATACTGAATGGTGACACTAATAATTCTTAGAAAAGAGGCCAGTTCTTGGGCTGGCAGCATCGGTACGTGTGCTGGACCAAAGCTGGAGCTGAGAAACGGGCCTGTGTGCTCCCGAGTGCAGAATGCCCCAGGTGCCGAGTATCGCTGAGAGGGTGAATTTCACAGCCAGAGACGAGCACTTGCACAAGTCTTATTACGCAAGTGCCAGCCAGCTTAGTGTGGAGGTGTGAGGCATCCTGGGGAGCCTCTGGCAGGTCGTTCAGCTCCTGACAGGATGAAATAGCCTCTCCTCCTTAATGCTGTGCCTAACTTCATTACAGTTGTGCAGCATGTAGTTAATGGCAATGATGTCCTACTCCCAGACCATCAGACGCTGCTATTCCAGTCAGGGATGTTTTGTGCTGTGCTGCCTGCGCTGCAGCAGTAGAAATCACAACAAAACATAACCCAGCCCCCAGCCTGGACATGCAATTCCTCCGGGAGCAACAGCGGCAGCCCTGGCGTCGGCTCTTAGTTGCTGAGCTGTGCAGCACACTGTATCAGGGAGTTAGGCCTTGTTAAATAGAGCTTTATTTATTCCCTGGGTTAGCTTTTCAGTCCAGTTAATTCTGAGCCCCACAGGCACTAGTAGGCTGCAGCCAGCCTCACAGACAGGAGCAGGGGCACAACAGAGGGGAAGGGTATGTGGGATTTACTTTTTTTAGAGGTTTTTTTTCCTAGTCACAGCCAAAGTATAGGTCAGGGTAGTCCAGCTCCTTTCCTGGGAGAAGCAGAAGACAATTACACTATTCCCTGCCTCACAAGGTTCATGTCTTGGAGGAGTGTCTGCTGTTGAGGTGACCTATTCTGGGGGTGTTAGCTGATATACTGGAAAGAAAGGTTAAAAAAAACACCTATAATACATGTTTTTCAGTAATATTACAATAATTTATAAAGGCATCAAAACAATTTTAACATCTATTTAACAAGCTGATCTCAGAAACAATACTTAAATTACTAGGACATCTTGGTGAAGTTGAAGGCACCTTGAAACGTGATGGAGTAGTAGTAAAAATCATGCTGCCTTCTGCAGCATCCTCTTCACTTTTAAACTGTCTGACCACCAGCTGCATGGCTTTTTCCTACTGTACTTTATGCAAGTGATATTTGGTACTACTCAGTAGGAATCGCCCTCTCTCCAGCTACAAAAATATTTACTGTTCCATAGCAGGCACAGATTCTGCACATCATTGATTGGAAAGAGACAAAAATTGCTTCACGTTTTTCTGTTCCTTTGTGTCAGACATTTCTGACTTTCAAATTATTTTGCTCTCAGCATTCAGTAGGAACAACAGGAATAAAAAGCTGCAGAGCCCAGCTGGCCACACGCTGTTTCTGCTGTCGAAGTCCACCGCGGTATTTATCAACCAAAGAGGCCACACACCGTGGGCCAGGGAAGCTTTTGTGGCAATTGGATCCTAAGCTATTTCTGTATAATAGGCTCTGATAACAGGCCCTGCTATATACTGCCTTAAGCCAACAGCCAAAGGAAGTGAAGTCACTCTGTACATACACAGCTAAGTCATCTAGCAAGGAACAATTCTACTCTGCAGTAATAGCTAATTCTGAAGTAGCCAGCCCTAAGAAAAGCACTGCTTAAGACAGTGATGGGCACTCACCTGCAGTCAGTTTACTACAACAAGGAATAAAACATTTGTTCTACGGAGCATTTTTACAGGGGAGAGAAACTCCTTTGATTCTTACAATGTGAGCTGGCCCCGTAAAAGGTACAGCAGAAACAGCATAAGAGGAAGGATGTCTCTCAATGCAACCTGGTTTGAGAAAGAGCTGTCATTTCTACTCTTGATTAACAGCCTTCTAAAAAAGGAGGGAACTGCTTTATGTGGAGTTTCCAGGTAGGAACTTAGCAAGGTGTCATAGGTCAAACCTTGGCTTCAGTTCTTTTATTCTAAATTTTAACTATACAGTGGATTTGAGCTGAAGCCAAACCGGGCACACTGTCCTCTGGAGGTAGCTTATTTCATGTGGTTGGTACAATGTGGCCAAGGCAGCCAAGGACCCTCTGAGCTTACCCAGCGAGTTGATAGTTTGCTCCAGCTGCAAGAGGGACGTGAACAGAACTGCGGGGCTCGTCTCATATGCCTGACAGTACAGATGCTGTCAGGTACATTCTCCTCCCCCCTGCCTTAACTCTGCATCTGATAACTGGGAAACTGATAAAAATAAGACAACATCCTGGGACAGAGGTTGCTTGTAACAAGCCTGTTTAGTTGATATCATCTACCTTCTGTGGGAAAACCCAGTCATTTTATCAAGTCATAAAACCAGGGAAACCAAGCTGAAGAAGGAGATGAAAATTAAACAAATTCCTTATCGCCAGCTACTGTGATGGATGCACTCGACCCCTTAACCAAACTAGTGGTGGTTTGGTACAGGCTCCAAAGGAGTTAAGGGCCTAAGCCATAACCGGGCCAAGAACTTCTCTAGTTCCAATCTGTTCTGTGAAAACCCAGAAAGGAGCAGTGACACAGCATTGATGCATATGAGCTTGGAACACAGTTCATGTGATTAACACATGAATAGTGGATGGCTTTTCCACAACTCATTTATCAAGGAACAAAGAAAGTTGTGTGTACAAGGAGTCTCATGCATACCTTTCCCAACGCATGTAATTTGACTACGAGCCAACCACTTTATTCCACAAATTATGACAGCCTAAGTCAGCCGCCTTTGAGCTCTCCCTGCTAAGCGGCTGCCTGTGATCTCCCCTGGAGCTGGGGCACCTCTCAGGGTTGCTCCTCGCGGCTGAGACCTCTCACCAACAGCAGGTCTTTGGTAAGCGACCGACATGGAGCATAACCTTGTATTATGGTAACTTTGATTTGTGTCTTGGTAGTTTTGAATCATTGTTATATCCTTTGCGCAGTAAGTAGGAGCAAACCTTGCCATCAATCTTTGTTAAAAGTTGCACTTTTACAACATCATATTTCAGTGAAACCACTCTTGCCGATGCCTTTGACAGTGGTTCTTTAAGTGATCTAAATTGCCCATTCACAACAAATTGGCACAGTTGGCAGGATTTGTGACAGCTACCTGGTGATAGGACACAGCTCCACCATGCTAACCTAGAATTACAATTGTTTTTTTAATGTATAAACACATTCATTAGGTTTCAGTAACCTAAAAATGTCAAGACTGCTGGGGGCTATAGGAACTGCTTAATTGGGTCCACATCCTTACAGTTTTATTAGTGGCTTTTAAAAGCACGTATGAAATGACTCAATGTCCAAGAATTGCAGTCAGAGATGTATCGAACTAGCCAGGGAAATCAGACAGTCATGTCTGGTTTAGCCTGTTCAAAATATTAAATGGAAAGCAGATCTCTCAATTTGAGGAAAGTGCCTCAAAGGCAATTTGTAGAGAAACACTGGAAAAAGAGCAGCTTTCTCTGCAACACCAATTCTTAAGAGCTTTAATGAGCCCAGGAAGCTACAACAACTGTTTGGATTAACCATTACTTTGAATCCAACACCCAGATTTGTTGATAACCTCAATGCAGTAAAGAAATGTTTTCTCCAAAAAGGAAGCTAAAAGTCTTCCATGGCAATACACTGTGTAGCAAGAGTTCAGCATTCCCTTSGTTTATCTGTCCCATGTTTAGCTTTGTGTGTTGGCCAACTGGTATCTGATACCTGGAACTGTTGTGTGTTTTGTTTGAGCTTTCACACGAGGCTTCCCGGCCAGGACACCACAGTAAGCGTGACTTTGTTCCTTTGCTCCTTCAGCATTGGGATTAGTTCCGAGTTGCTCATTCCTATTGCTGGTACTCCATTTACTGCCACTATTTCATCTCCACACCTAATCAGAAGATACAAAACATGCTTGTCAGGACGTATTTAATTATGGTTAACACTGCACCCTAGGACCCCCAATGTCACCTAGCCCACCCTGAGCCAAGATCATCAACTCTTTGTTGAAGCAACTTTTTCACTCTATGAGAGATTCTGAGTGAGTGGTTGCTGTCAGAGGCTTGCTTCTGAGTCAGAGAGGGCAAGGGAAAAGGAGGACACTGCTGGTACTTGAGTGACACAGCAGTGAAGGTCACCAGTTACAGAAAACTAATTTGTGCTGATAAACACACTCATCACCAAGGTCACTCCTACAGCTACTTGACTAGCAGTCACTAAGGTGAAGTGCGACGCTGAAACATGCTGTCACGTTGTAGCTCAATACAATGGAGGTTTCAGAGTCCTGCTTGATCTGCCCACCTCTTTAGCACACCAAGCTACCTTCGGAGCAGTTGTACCATTCAGCCGTGACGATGTGAGGTGCTGAAGCCAGCCGGCTGCCCTCCTTCTGTCTAATGGGGAAGGTGCACTGCGGCCCTAGCGCTCACACAGGAACCCAGCTGACCCCAGTCCTCCCACCAAGGCTCTGACCCAGCTCTGTTCTTTCATACCATTTTCAGGGGAGCAAAGCCCAGCTCCCTGCACTGAAACTATGTCCCCTGCAAGACGGCAGCCTCACTTCTATTTTTTTTACAGTCCTGCACTTGCAGCCTGCTGCATGCTTGCTGAGAAGCCAGCTCTGTTGGTTCCCAGAGATAACACTGCAAGAAAGTTCTGTGGGGTCCTCCGGCTCCACTATTCACTCCTCCACTCGCTGCAATTACTAACAAACAGGTGAGCAAAGCTCATCTTAAGTTTCCTGCACAGGAGGGCTTTTGTTGCTTCCATTGGGATACCTTTCCTAATCCAGGAGATTTTATACTCTGGAACCTCCAAGATTCACCTCAAACATCCCCTTTCTACTTTTATCTAATTACTCAATTAAAACCTTTAGAGCCTTTTAAAACATAACTTAATTCCTTTTAGTTGCACCTTTATAGAGAAACCAAAACACTCATTAATACAGGACTTAGTTTGTTACAACTTTGGTAACAGTATTAACTGCACAAAAGAGTGTTTAAGAATTAGAAGTCATTAGCTTTTAGCTCAGCTAGTTAAAAGGGTAAAAGACAGCCCCTCAGTAAAACGGCACATGCTGACAGAAGTACCGATAGTTTTTCCGACACAAACACCAGAGACCCGCAGGGCAGCTCATACGTACTTCAGTTTCCTGTCTCGGAAGGCGGGAGTCCCAGGCACTATGGTTTTGATGAAGAATGGCTGGTTTCCTTTGCTTTCCTCAAAGCCTCCAACAATGCTGAAGCCCCAGCTTTCCAGGTTACCTTTACTAAGGACAATATCTTGACAGCAGTGAAGGTGGCTGTGAAGACAGGCACGGTCAAAAACAGAAAGCTTATGAGTGCGTTTCAAGGAAAACTGCCTAACCAGAAAAATTACGTTTTCCCTTGCAGAAAGCACAGCTATGTGACAGCCGCATATTTATTTTCTTTTTTTAAGGACTTGAGGCAACGCTTTTGCAGGGCATATTACAGCGATAATTCTCAAATCTGAAGATGCCAGTCCTTTAGAAATCTTTTGTCAGTATTGGCAGTGCTAGAGAGAGTTAACAGAAAATTACCATTGTCTAAAGGGGTTTGTGACCTGAAAGATTCATAAATAACTTCATGAATTCTACTAATGAACATGCACAATACTAGTGACAAAACCAAATTAATCGTGAACAGCGGTTACACCCATGCAATTAATGAGAATCGAGCTTTTTTTTAATTCCATCTGTATACTACGCACTTCGTACAATGAAGGCATTCAGCAGCTATGTATCACTGATGGAAAGCAAACATACAAGGTCTGGCAGCCTTCCTTCTACTAACTACCAAATCGGAATACAAAAGGTCTTTCCTGCAGAACCTACACCCAGGATTGCTGTGTACAGTAAGATACCGGACTCCTCGGAGAGAGATCACAGGCCACTGTTTCTGAATGCCAGCCACTGAGGTATGTCTTCTCAGTAAGCCTGGGGTATGCTGCAGTGCTAGGGYTGCCTTGGAGAATGTGATATGAAAGCGCTAACAGCACTTGCTCCTTGAGTTTGTAGCACAAAGACATGCAAAGCCTTTGCGAGGCGTCTGAAAAGGTGTGGCAGGAGTGCAGGCAAGTATCTCGTGTACTCTGGCCCACAGTCAGGTTATATTCTGGCACTGAGGCACTGCCAGAGCTATGCTGTGTGAAACTGCCGCTGATCACCTCACTGAGGTATTCCAGCAGCTAGACTTTTCCTAATAAACGTTTTTGCCTCAAGGGCTTTGCTTGAGCAGTTTGCAGATGAGTTTCAGATTTCAAAAGCCTTCTCAGTTAACTTCTCACTAGGAGAAAGATCCAATTATCTACTTTCAAACTGTAATTTACTTTTGTATGAGTTCTTCACACCTAAATGCTAGAAGACTAGCTCTAGCTTACTGATGCCTCCATGGTTTTCTTCTACTGGTACCACACAAGTGTGAAAACACAGCTATGAGAAATGCATGTGGCAGTTAGTGCAAATAAAATAGACCAGAGAGCAAGAGTGGTAAGCACTATGTCAGCATAGAACATAAATAAAAACATTAGACACATTCTCCAAGAGTTGGAGAAAAGGCTGTTCACTAGAAATCAGTTTTCTGTATGAAAAAGGGTTTTTAGGAAGATAAACATTAATTTACTATAATGGAAAATGACTGTGGGAAAAGAATTTTAGACTTTACAGAAAGTAAAGGTGCAAGTTTTATTCTGACAAACACCCTGCTGAGTTTGCAGTTCTGCATCCCATTCACAGTTTGTGGAGTGCGCAGCTCCAGTGGGGCCATGGCAGGGAGCACCTAACAGTTGTTGCAGTAAGAGCTCAGACTTCATGGAGACTGGCTTCAGATAAACTTCAAGGAAGAAGGCAGGAGGAGAACTGCTTTTCCACCTCCTGAGAATTATCCATAAGCCACACTGTGCACRGTTACTGTTTTCAAGAGTCAAAGCTTTTAACAGAGAAAAGATCAATCAGTCTGTAAACTTGATATTTCTAGTATCTTTAGGATTCAGTGTGCAATGAATTAGGACACACACCCCCTCCAAACCAGCATTTTGAGGCAATATTTTATACTATGGTATTGATACAATGCTATGATGAAATCAAGTAAAGTTCCTATGCTGTCTTCTGTGACATATACAGTGATGATGATAAACATTCAGTAGCAATAAGTAGTAGCATACAATTAACTTGGAACACTCACCACCACCATTAATAACAAAGCAAAGAATGGAGAAAGAGCAAGTTTACAAGGACAGTAGAGCTACCCACAGTTGTGTTACAAGACAAAAAATCCAAGAAAGATACCAGCTGCCTGGTTCAGTACAGCCAATACTAGTTGCCTGAGGTTAGATGGAAGARTATTACTACACTGTCCCCCTTATGGGGATGTTTGTCTCTTCATTGGAAGTGTGCAGCACTAGCCATAGTCAGAGGTGGAGGATGCTCCAAGCTTACACACCAAATGCTGTGGTGTGAAAGTAGCCTTAGGAGCACAGTGTTTTTCTTTTAGGAAGAATGCAACCAAGATGCTCATGTTATTCCCTCTGTTACCCAGGGTTCCAAGAAAGGCACRGGACAAGGGCTGTCATGTCTCTCCTAAAACGCTTCTGCAACAGTAGTCTGGCACATAACCCAAGTTCTGCAGATGGGCTGCAGGGGCTCCACTTTTCAGAAACAGCACACCACCAACTGTGCTGAGATGACAGACAGTATTTGACATAAACAGAAAACCACAGATACAAGAATCAAGGCTAGAATTAAACATTGTGGGCTCAAGTGTTGCAACAACTGAATACACTTCCCTAGCCTTGAGCACTAACTTCGACTCCAGTCTTTCAGCATAAAGTTTGGCTTCAAACTAGAAAGAAATACATGGGTTTCCTCTAAGGAGGAAAGGACATTTCTGCTGGATCAGAGTAGTAACTGGGAAAAAAAGCTGACCAAACCAAAATCGCACATGCCATCAGCAATAAGCTGTAAACTTTCACACTGCTAKTTGAGCGGATGAGGAAATGAGTGAGGAAGCACAGGAATTGCAGCCGTTTTTACTACTGGAAACAAGGAAGATTTTGTCAGATCCTGAAGTGACATAACCTTGCTTTGTGCCTCCTAACCACCCTCACACCCACAGAAGAATGGCAGACAAATTCAGATGCCTGAATTCAGGTTGGAGTAAGGAAGACTGAACAGCAGAAAGGGCATCTGAAATCATTGCTCCTTGCTTCAGTAGCAAGGTACAGTAACAGTCAAATGAAGGAGGGCCAACATTAATACCAGCAGCAGAAGAATTTCAAGCAATGTATTAATCGGCAGGTAATGTCAGTATACTCTTGAAATGAAGGCAGGTGAGCAATGAGCAATGAGTGGACTCCAGTCCCTGTAGCAGAAAGTGTGGTGAAGCTGCAAGCCACCAGACATCCAAATAAATTGGAAAAGGAAGAAGGGAGAAAGTATGGCCACGTTTTGCCTTGCTATACTTCACTGCAGGAGCACCCATGAGGAACAAACAGCAGCCAGCATCTGAGGGTTTGGGCTATCCAGGTGCCGCTCAGGCTAGTTCATACTAGGCCTGCACAGAACAGACAGGCTGATTCAGGAGAGCAGAGGAAACCAGTAAGACAGTGGTGAGTGCGAGCCAAGTTACAGTTGCTTGAGACACAAAAGCTACCTTCCTTGGGCTGTTTGTTTAGCATTTACAGGCTGCTAAGTAACACAAGGGTAACGTAACAGAGGCTTTGTTAGTATTTCTTCTTTCAGGTGCCTCAAGAAACAAGGCTGTAAATAATCCGAGCTTCCCACAGAAGGGTTTGGCTTTACTGTTCCACGTGCGTCTCCTGCATGATCCTTCTCCAATCAGCTGGAATGACAACAGACTCTACCTTTCACAGCTGAATGTATTTTGGTGAAACTGCAAAAGTGAGCAAACCAGAGGTTCACCTCTGCAGGAGGGAGATAGAAATTCAAGCTTCCAAAGCCCCAAACCTGTCACCTGGAACTTACCATGTTGCTGCTAAAATCTGTGCTAAGCCTACGGTCTAAAGCTTGGAAGCAGGAAAACTCAACTATTCAGAATCATTTCTGCTTCATGCTGAAGATGACATAATTACGACAGCCAAAAAGAATCAGACTGAAAGAATGCCTGCCCCTAACTGAGATGATCAGATTAGAAACTATAAAACAGCACAGGTATCTGTTGGCTTCTGTTATGTGATCTAGAAAGAGCCACAGAGTGATTTCAGTTAATGATATTTTAGCAGAGACTGTATCTACGTTGACTATATTTCAATTCAGTGCCCCAAATGCCAAAATCTATAATTCTCAATTTCTGTGTCAGTTCTCTTAGAAAAAAAGGTTTTCAGGAACTTCTGAAATATGGTTACTGTCCAACAGAAGTGGGCGAATGATGGGTCACACTATAAAAAGCAGTGGAAGTTTCTTATGTGTTCATTATACTGTGATCTCATTGACAAATAAGGCTTTCCACTGCCTTAGAGCTAAATGAGAATACCAGTAATGCTTCCAAGTCAACCAACAAAGCAATTAAATTCTAGTGTTTGACTGAAAGTCAACTCTGTGATTGAACAGATCTCTATACAGTCACTGAACAAACGTACCTAGGCAATCCGAGCCATGTGATCCAGAGGGGAGACCAGCTGAATCCTTGCTCCTTGATGTCCAGAGATGGCTCTGTTGAGTTCAGTGAAATGATTTCCAAGGCTTTCAGTATGACTGAGTGGGAAGCTGCATTAGATTTCAGTGCTGAGACAGCTTCATAGTAGTTCAGATGAGTCAAATCAATGCCATTTATACTCAAAAGTACATCTCCTGTTGATTAAATAATATAGGATTATTACAGATGTTTTGCTATGAAGCCCATTTCTGCCTCAAGGTCTCATGTGGAACCCTGTTTCCAGCCTCATTTTAGTATCTAAGTCCAACTTCCACTGAAAAAGAAAAAAACAGTTCCTAAAGGATAAAGAGTCTGAAAGCCTCCTTACCTCGTTTGATTCTGCCATCCCTGAAGAGGCATCCAATGGGCTGCACACTCGTTACATATATAGGGAGCTTGTTTTTGTTATCCCTTCCRCCTCCAATTGTTATTCCTAAAGATTCCTTTGGTTCCTTTTTTATTGCAACTGTCTTTTCGTGACTTACGTATCCCTGAGGTAAATCCTACAAAAGAATGACAGTACAAAATGCAGCTTCATTAATGCAATTAACATGAGAAGCCCAGATCTGGAAGAAAATAACAGAATATCTTGTATCTTTAATCCAAAACATTTCAGCGATGTTGCTGGATGGCAAAGTCAGCTTCTCATGTACTTGCTCTGGGTAGAAATACTACCCTGTATTTCCAAAGTGATACCACCACGACTGAGGCACTGCTCTCATAATGATCGCACGTTCATCTGCTGTAGAGAGATGCGCACTCTGAGAACAATTTTGCACTGAGGAACAAGCTATGAACTCATTTCAAGGCCATTCATACCAASCAATCAACCTCTCTCTGACTACTACTAGATGTTTAGATTGCAGTGAAAGCACACATTATAGCATAAGCTGTAGAAACAATATGTAAATGATATTCTAGGATTTAAATCAAGGAACCACACTCAAGCCATTTATGATAGCAACTTACTAAACTCCAGAGACATTTAAATACAAAAGCCTAAGCAGTTGTAGCAGGTTTTTTCACTCAAATGGAAGTTCTAAACATAGAGCAAATCTCTCTTGGTACAAGACTGGCGATTCTCCTCTTGCTCATACTGTTTCTTGTAATATGCAAACGGGATGGCAGATGCAACACTGAAGCACTACAGTGTAATTTGTGTAGTTTCTACTTCTGTACCATAAAGCCCTCTAGCTCCAAAACAGAAGCGTAATTTAGTGTCATTGTGCAATACCCTGAACGTGTTGTTTCTCGACATCCATCAAGTACAAGTCCCAAGCATCTCATGGATGGTAAATTTCCCATTGCCCTTTCCAGACAAGAAGGGATTAAACACTGGCTCTGCATCAATATTTGAGACATTTGAAGAAATTCTGACACGTTTTTCCCTAAAAACTGCTTCCCAGTACATGACAAATGTACGGTTCTCCAGTACCAAAAGCCACAAACCTGCTGCTTTTCAATAGCTCAAGAAGAAATGGAGCTACTGATCAGTCTTATATGATAAATCGCCACCACAGAGCAAACATAATAGATCTGCTAGTCCAAGAATAACCAGTGCTTTTGCCATTATTTACAAAACTTACCTTCTGGTAGTTAGATTTTCGTCTATAGTGATTCTGGTCTAGTCTTCTCCTGTGGTGCACAGGGCTTCCTCCATTGCTGCTGCTGCTGCTGCTATTTGATGTGCTGCCATCTTCTACGGGGTCCGACAGCTGTACGCCTTGCTGCCTCAAGACGACAAAGTTCACTCTTGATTCAGTGGTCTGCCAGGAGAAACAAAAAGAGTGTAAATAAAACAGATAGAAAGATAAATTAGAAATTAGGGATGGCCCCTGTCATTTTCCTGGGGAGAGAGAAGGGCTGGCATCAGTTTCTACAAAGGATCTGAAACAGGGCTATGCAACATGATGCAATGTTTTTTGTGAAATGCCACAGAATCCCATGGTGAAAAGAAAAAAGGAATTGGCAAACGTTAGTCAGAAGGAACAGGAGTAGAGGCAGGCTTCACTCRTGCCTCCCTCCCCAACAAATGCCGAACAAAAGAAAGTGGAAAGCGATGATTAATTCCTCCACTTCAGTACAAATAACCAAAATAACATATTGTGTTGTGATACAAAATGAACAGAGCTAGACTGGTCCACACGATGGATGACTGTGATACGAGCACTGGATGCTTTTTCTTTTATTGTAAAGAAACTTGTTAAAGCTCTTTCCCTCCCAGCTTATGTACCACATCTATTGTTCAACATCTCCCACCCATTTTTTTCCCAGAGTACCTGAAGACATGACCTTTTGTCTAAGATTGCTGCCAATTAAACACTTAACCAGCTGTATATTTGGCCTTGGCAGAAGTACAGGGAAAGTATTCACTATTGTTACTGCTCTTTTAATTTGGTTTGTTCTTTCAGATGATTTGACAAAACCTTATTGTGAAGGTCTCCAGTGGGGTAAGGCGTATGCGCTTACTTGGGGCATTTCCTGCAATGGATGAGAGAAGCACGATTGCCGCTCTCACTTCTTGACACGGGACCCTGTTTCTCCGGTGCCACAGCACCCTGGCGGCAGTGAATTCCATGGCTTTGGAAGAGGGACTGCATCAACTGTTTCGGGTTTTTATCTTTTTAAACTAGTACAGGTTTTGTTTTCTGAAACAGAATTTAAAAGCCTCTTGCCTCCAAAGACTCATCAGATAGAGCAATTTTTTTCCAGACAAGTTGGCACATATGCCTTCATAAAATATATTGTAAACATCGCGTCCTAAGATGGGGATTTGCCCTCCCCTTCAACCAGGAGTACCAGAATACATACAGTACATATGGCTGTGCATAAATATAGAGAGAGCAAGCTGTAAATAGTACTTTACAATACAGGTAGAATTTCTGCAAATGGTTTGCAATCAAAATTAAAATTACATTTAACCAAGAATTTGAATTAGCCCTCAGAAGAACAGATAATGTTTGGAAGACTGTCACAGTTTTACAAAAATGTCACTTCGAAAGGAATTCGATCCCCAAACCTACTGAAGCTGGTTCTGAGACTTGGTTACTGATTTCAGTGGGACCAAGAAAGAGTTCCTCATATAGGAGTTATGCTTGCACATCAGAACAGAAATACAGCAGCACTTAATGGGATGCAAACAAAATTCTCAGAGGCCATAGAATGGAATCACATATATAACACAAAAAAGGATCTCAGTACTGGAACTCTGCTCTTTCTCTTCTTTTCTCCCATGCCACTGCACTCCTCTGCTGATTACCAGGAAGAGAACTGGCCCTCCCTCACTGCTGACCTCAGATCCTTTCCGGGATATAAACAGTATGTGATGAGATGCATTGTGTCAGGATCTTTAGATAAAAACAGAAACTGGAGGTCATTGCCTAGGGAGATAAAGAATTTAAACTGGTCTACATGATATCTGCTGCACACATGGCAATCCTTAATCCTTAACCAAAATTCCTTGCCCACTCCTTCCACCAAAACATTTTGCGTGCTGCAACAGGAGTGCATTCCTATTGCGCAGGGAAAGACCACCTCTGTTCTACCCATTCAGTATTTTAGAATGTTTTTAGCCTGAGGTGCCTCATGCTGTTTTCGAGACTCCCTTCCCAAATGCAGGTAAAATGGGGAGAGAGGCCTTCAAATCAGTCAAAAGGGTTCTGTTCTGTGCTGCCAGCCTATCACATCTCCCAGCAAACACCTTCAGTTTGAGTGTCTGAAGCACAAGACACTGTCCTAATCTCTCCTTGTCTCTGCTGCACGCATCTACACAGCGCATACGAATATTCACTCTGCAAGAAAGGCTCCAAACACCACACCACAAAGGAGCTCCAATTGCCTTAGCTGAACTAAAGTGCCATGAGCAACTGCCTCGCTTAGGACTTGTCAGAGATGACTCACGATGGATTCCTACTCTTCATGTTTATCTTCATTTGGAAGCGGTGCTTCCCACACATAGGCAGGCAAGTCACTTTCCCAAAGAGATATTTCAGGGAATGCTGTTTACTCTAGTGTGTTCTGTTAGCCCTTGGGTCAGAACAGGAGTCCTGCCATCAATGCAGACAGCTGCAGAGTCATTAGCCATACAACCTCACCATGTCATAAATTACCTGGATTATCTGTGCGGCAGCCTCAGGTGTTCCTTGCCTCAAATCCTGGCCATTTATTGACAGGACTCTGTCATTCCGACTCAGCTTTCCATTTTTGGCTGCCAAACCTCCCTCTAACAGATCTAGAATAAAAATCCCTGCTTCATCAGTCTTCCTGATCAGTTTGATTCCCAAGGGTTCGGATCGGTCTCTCTTTATCAAGGTAACATGGATCACTTCCCGATTTGTAGCAGAAGTGGAATCCTGCTGCGCCGTCTTATTGGAAAAACCCTTCTCCTGCAGGACCATGAGGTGGAGAACAGGACCTGGGTGGCGCAGGAAGGAGACAGCTTGGCAGTGAGTCACACTGCTGATGTTGACGCCATTCACCTAGAAAGACAAACAAACCAGAGTCACTAATCAGAACCTACATAATTTAGGCACTGTCCGCAGTGCAGAACATCACAAAGTTGGAGACAGGATGTACAACTAACTCCCTGTGCAATGCCATGACTGAAGCAGCTGCTTCTGATGCGCATTAGAGAGCAGAGTTTTCTAAAAAAGGATGCAGAAGAAAGCAGATGAAATTAGACCATAGTTGATGGTGAAGAGCTGAGGACAGGGACAAGACAGGACAACTCACATAACTAACATATCTGAAACTGCAAAATATTAAATCATTACATCCACCCCATGGCAATGCAGAACAGCTTTCCYTTAACTGCCAGTGTTCAATACACACTTGGAGGAGAAGACTTAAATTGGAGAATACCCATCCTCACTTTTAAGTTGAGGAATAGTCCATAGTCTACAAGCTTCTGGAATCATCAGTCTAATCATGTTTTTATCAAGGTAACTCTGACAAGCTACTTTTTGCTTTGTCTGTTGTCACATAAGGCTCTGTGCAGTCTTCTTTTACGATGTTAATAGGGCTACTAAGTGTGGAGACCTGCCCTATTTACAGCCCAGCCAAGACTGAGACACATACAACTGGATAAAACAGAAGTTACTCTATTGGTCTATCTAAGAAATCAACACTGAGATGGTATCGGCCAGTTGTACATGTGGGCCTGCCAGTCTGTACTGAAGTCCACAGTCCACAGTCCACAGTCCAACAGGATAATTAGGTCTTTATGGCTTGTCAAATGATTGGGCAGCCATAGCCAGGAGGTGCTAAGAGTTCTCGCTGTATGCAGGCTTTACTGCTGCATACAAGCTTCTGTCGCCTTGATTAGCTCACTGCCATGCAGCATGATTAATGTGGAGACTATATCTGGCCGTGGGTCAGCACGGTATGAGGTCGGTGCTCTTCATTACTCTGATTACTCAGATATTACATATCTGATGCTTATTTCAAGTCATAAGGTCTTAAACTTTGGACCTGCCCATTGAGAATATGCAGCTTAAGCAACATAGTAGAGCAAGCAATTACAAGACTTTCTAACTAGAGCACAGTCCTTTGGAGAGAAATGGTGCTACTGTGTGAAATTTATCAGATACAAATCTTTTTAATTTATCCAAAATGGTCTGAGTTTCAAAAAAGCTATCAAATATGCAAGGTAAATATGAGTATGACTGAAAGGAACCTCAAAAGTCTGCTTCTCAGCCCCAACAGATACACAATGCTACTGACACACAAGTCTGATCAGTGCTCAGCTGTAGAGATTTCCCAGTTTTTCTAGGCAACTCTCCTCCCCCAGCCCTAATCTCAAGTCAAGAGAAGCAATGGGACTACGAGTGGGGTTTTACGTACCTCAAGAATATGGTCCCCAGGTGCTATTCTTCCATCTGCAGCAATGACAGAATCCCGCAAAACTTCCTGAACAACAATGTTTCCTAGAGGGGTGTCTTTACCCCCAACTATCCTCATCCCCAGCTCTTCCTCAGGGTCTTCTCGGTGAATTTCAATTGTGGTYGTTTCAGCCACGAGACTAGTTCTCTGAGGAAGGTCTGATTGTGGAAATTGAAGAGAAAAAACAACACATTAATAGCATTTTCCTTCACATAGCACTACAAGATTTGTAACACTGGCAGGTTGTGTCCAAAGTAGCATCTGGAGGGAAAGCAGCTGTCAGGAGAGGGAACAATAGGTCAGATTAAAAACTTAAAAAGCCCCTGTTTCTTTACAGTTTCTCCAGAATGTTTCCCATCGCCTCCTAGCTTATGGCAAATTTAAACTCTTTCATTATTATTGCTTCAGTTTTATTAAAGCGCATGCAGTACGTTTCACTTACCATTTAGAGATTTATTTTTCTACTGTGACAGCTGGCCTACTAGAAGCGCACACATAACATGCCAATTTCCACAATGCCCATTAGAAAAAGGGACTACTGAGCTGTAATTACTGGTCTGTCATTGTGGTGACTTTACCACAGGCAGCTCACTGCAACTTCCCTCCTCTAATTTCCTTTCCTCCTCTTTTCCCATCCCCCCTGTAACACAGGAGTAATGTTTACCTATTTACAGCATACTGAAGACTAAGCAATGCTTCTCAGACACTTTGAAGATGAAAGTTGTTGTTAGCAAGTCGTATTAAACCTACCAGCACTGCAACATTTAGGCAGGCCCAACACTCTAACGAAGCCAAGCGCACTGCCCGTCAGGGTGAACTGCAGTTTTCACACAAGAGATGCAAAACCTGCCCCAAGTGTACTGCAGGAAAAAGCCAACAGAGAATTAAACTGACCTGTATATTAACTCTGGCACAGGCACAGCAGTTGCCAGCTGCAGCGCCTGCACACTTGGAAACTGAGACTAACTTTGAAACAAGGCACAGAGATTTCCACGCTGCTGCCTTCTAACAGGGGTTGAGACAAGCGGCTCTACACTGAAGTGGAGATGGTTACTTTTATCTGCAAGGGTTTCGTAACTGACTATTGATCCAAAAAGTTATGCTATAAAAACACACTTGCTGCACACCATTAGGGAGGTACAGACCACTCCAGGAAACTGACTGTATATTAACTTTCTTAACAAGATTAAGAAGAAGCTGGAATATTTCCTAATTACTAATTATTTGGCTTCTGCAAGTGCTTTAAGTGCTGCATGTTCCCATTGACAGGGACTGCCTTTGTTTCTGCAAAGAATACTGCAAATATTCACTGCATTCTAACAMAGATTCTCCAAATTGTTTTGCACAGATAGTTCTGTGCTTGTGAGCAGATCCTGCCACACCTGATGCATGTGAACACATCTCCCTTCTGCTCAAGGACAAACTGAAGAAAGAGATTACTCCAATGGCTACTAATGGCTGAATAGCATTGAGGATATCTAAGAACGCTGGGGACACTTTAAAAATTGAATTGTCTGAGATAATTACCTCATTTTTATATTATAAGAAGTAATTACATAATTACATTTCTGTATCAAACTCTCACCTTCTTCAGTCTCCTCAAAAGCTGGATTAACTAGTCCAGGCTCTGCAGTCCCTAGCGACACCACAGCAGCTGCAGAGCTTTCTGCCACAAGTGATGATCCTCCACTTGGTACCTCTGGATCCTTGGGTGTGTTTGTCTCCACCTTGGTAGGAGGATCTTCCTTCCCTTTGGAAATGGGATTCTTTTTCCGCTGTAGTTCAGATTTGTATTTCTTGAAACCAGGACACCTAGAGAGAGATTGTCAGTGACTGTAAGTGGCTGTCTCTGCCTGCGTGGTTAACCCAGCACATGCAAGCTCTGACAAAGGTATGTGAAGAAGCATGTTCAAGATCTCAGCAGCTGCAAAGCTTGTATCACAGATGCTAAAATTTATTCTCATTTGACCTTCAGCTTCTACTTGTACTAATATCAGCTTAAGAGCGGGCTTGTAATAATATTACTTTCAAAATTATTATTAAGCAAATTATTTAAAAAAGGAGAATGTAATAAGAACGGGAGTCTCCCTTGCTAAATATTTACCTGGCAAACACTCCGTGAAGAAAACAATACATCTTAAAATATAAGCAAATACTTAGCTCTGCCCTTTTAGTGATGACTATGAACTGTATCTTTATGCAAAGGAAGTGGCTCAAGTTTCAAGCCCAGCCTTGAATTAGGCTTTGATTTTAACAAGCCAGTAACATGCAAGAGCAGCAAGGGAGGCTTGCTTATTTATTTTTGCTGAATGAGACCTGACCCTCAGACGGCACTCCACCTCCAGTCCACGGCACTCCACCTCCAGTCCACGGAGGTGACGGCTCTACTTGAATGGGAGCAATTTAGAGGAGTTTATATTCCCACTGACTGCTCCCCACACGGAGGTTCAAGAAGTAATTCTACGTTCAACAAAATGCACTCTGTATGCAGCTACACCACAGCCAGCATATCTCAGCAAAAATGAGGGAGGAAAAACAAGCTCTTTTATCAAGAGTACTTATAAAAAAGGTGGCAGGTGAGGAGGGTGATGAACACAAAAGCATCACTTTCAGAGACATGAGTAGTATTGGGTGTTTACCAGAGTCACTTTTCAAATTAAACTCGACTATTTACATTCTGGCTAAACAAGTCTCATCCCTGTATTACTTCCTCTGGTTTATTCCTAGTCATTTATTCTCCAAGCAGTAAGATGACCCTGAAACTTGAAGACAGAAGCTGATTGATCCACTTGTGCACATGTCCCTCTTAAGATGTCGAGAAAGAAATTMATTTTGCAAAGGGCAGAAAAATCCCCCAAGAAAACAAGTTTCTAGACGCTTCTTATAACCTTAAGTCTCCTGCTATAAGTTAATCTCACTTAAAACTAAAAAACAGGAACACCCAAATCACAGTGTATTTTTTTTCTCTTTTTTTTCTCTTCATTTTTCAGTCTAACTATGCTCACAGCCCAGGTGAAATACCCTGTATTTTCAGAACAAACCCTCCCTAAGGAAGATACAAAGAACTATGAAACTATAAGAGAATGATACAGTTTCCAGTAAAGTCTCTACTGTAAACATTTAAGGGTGCCTCCCTCTTCTGTGTTTAACTCCTGTGCCACAGGGTTTAACAAGTGACAGAAGTTTACTGATACCAGAGTCGATTTACAGAGCAGAGAGGAAGGCCCAGCCCTGGTACGGGCCATGGCCCCAGCTACACAACAGCAGCACAACTAGGCAGCCCTGTCCCTGTAGTCTGAGCATTCAGCCCTGCCTGATAACAAGAAAGCAATACAAAGAGTTAGTTCAAGAAAAAGGAGATTATAGGCTTTCACAGATCGACGGAAAGGGGCACACGAGCATCTTCCATCACCTCCCCTGGCTCTAACACAAGCTCTCCACTCGTGGGTACTGAAGACGAGCAAGAACCGGAAGGATACATCCTAGGCTAGAACTGCAAAGGCATCCTAAGCGTAACTGTTCGCTGCACACAGGTTGACCTATTTTTAAAATAGGTCATTGCCACAGAAAGCTACAACATAGCTGAAGGGAAACAAGCCTGTTGCATTTCTCATTGCCCTCTGACAAAATACACACTGCCAATGAAGGTCTGCTTCTGCCTGCAGTAGGGCTTGTACTTAGCTCCCTTTCCTGCAATCATTAACGAGGTAGGAACAAGTGTTCATCAAGCGCTATAGCAAGAGCTCTTTGTCACCTGCACTTCTTTTAAAGCTACAATATTCTGCCTGCCACCAGCTCAACCAGCAGTGGAAGCACCAAAACACAKCTCTACTGACAAGCACAAGAAAAGAAAGTCTCCTTTCCTCTGCACAAGGGGGAAAAAAAAAAAAAAAGTATTTTTCATTTGCTTCTCTTTCTCAGCAAAAGAATAAGAGAAGATAATGGAATTATAAGTAGGTGATTCAGCAACTGCATAATGTGCAGCTTGGAGGGACTTACATTATTTGGATCAAAGACTTATGTATTGCACATCTTAATTGGACCAATTAAACTGGCAACACTGCATGATCCCTTGCTTCCAGAGTGTTGACTTTGTGCCTGTCTTTCTCCTCTGCGCAAGTGAGACAAGAATAAGCATGTTTATAATCATTTTCAGAGTCAGGTGCCCCASATCAGGACACACAAATTTATATACATTTGATAGGTTTTGTGTCTGTGGACAACTTGCATGCAAGTGCCTCCCCCTTCACCTCTGTAGCACATTTGAGCTGGCCTCCCTAACACACACAYGCACAATTACACTGTCTTCACCCACCCACCTTTCTGGCCTCACCCTCTGTCATCTTTGGTGTCCCACCTTGCCCCAGTTTAAGAACTGTTCTGAGAATGGATCTTTCTGGTCAGAAGCACCACAAATGGATGGCATTATACAAGGAACAATAATATAATGTAAATGGGAATGCACCTGTTCTGCAGATGAGCTTCTAATTCACACCGCTGCATTGTCTGCTGACACTCTGCCTTGAAAGGACAGAAGACAATCAGTTTATCCAACAGGTTTCGTACTAGAAGGCTGGACTTATGGCACTGCTGGAAAGAGAGCTTCTTCCGATCCATAGGACAAAAGTTATACTCCTGCATGAAGTTTTCAAGGCACTTGAAACAGTACGTATGTCCACAGGGGGTGTCCATAGGTTGGAGCAGAGGCTGAAGGCAGATATGACAGATGAGTTCATCGTCCACTTCATCCTGGAAGTTGTAGAGATGATTGTCCAGCAAGAGGTGGAACTGACCACATTCGCAGCAGAGTTCACTAACTTGGGACGCATGTTCTTCTGCTACGGGATCAGCCATGATAGCCAGCATCAGGCACTCTCAGCAGCAAGGAAACTTGTCACGTAGTARCTGTCTGACAGAGGACCTCTGATGAAAGGGAGAAAAAGAGATTTCCATCCAACTGTCCGCTCTAGATCTAGCCAATTAAAAATTAAATTGTATTCCTGCTTAAGTTCCCCCCCCCTTAGCATTCCTCCTTCCACAGCAACCCTGTGAATGATCAACCCAGGGATCAGAGAATGCAATGACCTCATTCAGCAAAATGTTTAAGCTCATGGATAAATTGAAACTTAAATTACTTTACACACACCAGTGACACAGACTAGATAAAACCCTGCCAAACATATGAACTAGAAAAGCTGAGACAAAAGCTGCATGTTCTTAAGGGAAAACAACCCAGAGAGGGAGRGAAAGGGAAAGAAAGGATAACCAAGATAGTGATTTTTAAACTAACAATTTTTCTCTCTGGCTTTCCAGATTATACTGAATATTTTGAAGATACGTAAGGTGAAACAACAGTTTGGGGACTTCTAGCTGTTTGGATTCCTGTTTTGTGTTTTGGGGGGGATGAGGAAAAAGAAGAGGAAGAAATTTCAAAAGAAACTTAAATCTAAACCACATTTCCTTCCTTTTAAGCCCACTCCCTTCAAAAAAGTTCTTTTTAACAAACAATGCATTGTTCCCCACTCATCCATGCCTAAGTTCACCCATGGAAGCAAATTTCCTAAAAAGACTAAAGGTAAGTGGAAAAAATGTAAAGAATTGTCCACATCACAGTTTGTCTTAATGTAACACAAAGGCTTGAGCTTCAGCTCCTTACAGTTAGGGAGAATAAGATAAGGGGCAAACTGAGTTCTTAGTAGCTGCTGCTCTACTGATTTTAATAGAGATGTCTCCAGTCACATCCATTTTGAATCTTGCCTATTGTAATTAAATATAAAATTCACCTGAGTTTGCTAGCAGATTACTTTACAGACACAGTGACTACTGCAGGAAGGATTTTTTTAACCTGGCAGTTATTTTAACGAAGTAGGAAATGTGGTACTAGGTGAAGTACCACACCTCTGTGTTACACAGTGAAGCAGGTTGTGGTGGTGCTGGTGAGGTTTTTTGGGGAGTTTTGTGTGTGTTTGTTTTTTTAAAGTTTATGTAAAAAAATCCCAGAGTCTTTTAGAATAAAAAAATTGCAGAATTGTGATGAAATGGAAAATTTCTGAAAGACAACATGGAAAATATCTGAAAACAATTGCTTTATCTGGAACAGGTAAAAGACTAAGCAAGAGTGAACACTGGTCTGTACCAGTGCCTGGAGGATATGGCTGGCACGCAGCAGCAACTTTGGAGGAGGGTAGGCAAGAACAATAAGATAGCAAGAACGGCAAGAAAAAATTAGTCATGGGTTTCTAATAAAAATCATACATCACTCCAATTAATTGTCAAGCATAAGTCAGCTATTTAATTAAAGGGATAACGTATCACCAACAGAATCAAGCCATTTTAGAGGYGAATTTTTACCTAGCCATGGAAACTTGTTCACTTCAAAAGATTAAAACATTACTGTCACGGTTCCAGGTGGGTACAGGGCATGAGTTGTTTGCTTCTCCTCCTGCTGCTGCCGTGCCAGAAAGCATCTTCCCCTTGAGGAAAGCACTTAGGCTGGATATACAGACCTAGCCCTTCTGTTTGCATTTACTCCTTAACTCTTGCATGACTGACTCAGTGCTCCCCAAAAGGGAAAGCACAGTTCACAAACAGCACACAAGCAAAACAAAGCAGATGTACCCATGCCCTCCTCATTTAGAAATACCCGTTCTTTGGTACTTAGCTCCATCTGAAACAGGCATCCCTACTGTTTGCCTTATAAAAAGTTTTCATTTGATCTTAAATTATCTTACAAGTGAAAAGGAAACATTTCAACATCAGACAATCACTTAACGTCACCTACCAATTCTAATCAATCAGCTCAGCACCAGCAGTTAACAAAACACCAAGCTTCCAAGGCAAACATCTACCAATAAGAAATACTTGTGCTTCGGGTTGTAGTATTTGCATAAAACTTTGGCAGGTGATTAAACAAATCTACTTTCTCAGTGAAAACAAACCCCATGGTAATTTTCCTGATAAACTACCTTTATATGGGGGTTTTTCAGATTATTTACCAAATTCATTCTCTGCTCTCTGTGTTTAAAGGTTATACAAGATGAATCCCATTTATGAGTCATTTCAAAACTCGTGGAAGATAAAAGTATCACCACAATCTCGCAGCTTTTTTCTTCCCTGTAACTCTAAGCTGTTCTGCTCTCTCAATTCTAGATCCTCRAAAACAAGGTGTGAAGATTTCATTCAAAAGTGCCAAAGAAATTTTACTTTTACACCACTGTCCTTTCAATGAGGAGGACACTCCTGCAGACACCAGRGAACCTAAGCCTGACACCTGTGTGATGAAACCCAGCCCACACCCTTCGGCAAGGCAGGAGTCAGTGAGCAGCACAGGGAGGACAGCAGGCTCAAACAAGCCTGCCGCTTGTTCAGTGATTCAGTCAGAAAGCAGATGTACTGTAAGAGGAAAATTGCTAACGTCTTATTCAGCAAAGATGACTACTTCAGCACAACAAGACAGATTTTAAGTGTCTAGAAAATGCACTGTTTCAACATAAGAGGCATGGTTCCCCTCAGCTTAAATAGACCAGTTTCAAGAGAGTCCGTCTAGAGTCCCTAGGATTCTAGCTTTGGAGGTGAAGTTTGATAYATACTCAATCTTTTGCAGTTTCCATCAAATTTCAGTTACTCGTTCTAACCTCTGAAGGTCAGACCAACCCCAAAAACCCCGTCCATTCTTGTGTTGCTCTTTTTGTTATACCATTCCCCCTCTCCAGCTTCCATCCAACAATGCCACCTTGAGTGGCACGTTCCCTGCTCCTGCCTTTCTCCGTAGTACTGCCGAGGCCTCACATGTGTTTTAGCTTACACACAATGCACATAATATAAGGGAATCATAAAATAAGGATCTAGCTTGGTCCCAAGTTACTACTCATTGACTACATGAAAATGTTAAAGCCTGACATATATATATGTTGCTGCTCTAATGGACTCTGCTGTTCTAAAAGTATAATGCAAGGAATGCCTCTGGAGTCTGAATTATTTAGAAAGTAATACACCCCATTCCTATACATGACAAAGAATTTAAGGAAATAAACCAGCAGAAATCTCTTTATATTTCCCTGTTTCTTACCCTGTGTGGGCTAGAGAAAAGATTTCTTTGGGATTACCTTTATCTTTACTGTATTTTTTTTTAAAAATCACTGTTGGCTTTTTTTTTTTTTAAAGTAGGATTTCTTGTACTGTAACACTGACTCAAAGAATAGAYTTTTTTTTTTTTTTTAAAGGAAGACTTATCAGGTTGTCTAATCTATTTCCCTGCCAAAGCAAGACTATTCCTGACAATATTAGCACATTGCCTATTCTTGTTTTAACTCTGCTAGGGCACAGAGTCTCAGATATACACCCCCTCTGCACATCTCCAACGCTGTTAATAGCTCTAGTAAGGGAGTATGCCAAGAACCACACCAACAGCGAACCACTCAGTACCGTTCCTGAGGGACAAACTCTGTTCAGAACTAGTCTCCAAAGCACCCCTGGACTTGTAAACAGAACTGATGAATTAATTCTACAGCTTTTCTACAGCTTTTTTTTAAAAATCCTTTTAAAAAAGCATAATTATCTAAGAAATCTTTCCAACATCATGCCTCCACTTGCGCTACAGTGACTGAAAAGGAACGGTGGCTGTGGTACCTGGCTGCCCCACGAGCAACATCCCTGCTTCCAATCTTACCATTTGAAGTCTTAGCATTTCCAAAGGCAGCTCTTGCTCCTTATTTTAAGGCATTTCACTCTGCCATTGTTAGCGTGGAGCACAAATTATGGCACAATTCAGTCCAGGCCTGTCTGCTCATGCAATTCCAGCATTTGATACGTCACTTTCAGCTGTAACATATTTACCTTAATGACATCTCTTTACCATATAACATTGTTGCTATTCCCATTTAAAGACTGAGAAATGACATCACAAGAGGTTAAAATACAGACCCCCAGAGGCATCAACTCGGGACTTTAACACTTTAGTATGTTTCTGAATATGATCTCAAATGACCTACCTAGTATCACATAGGAAGCTCCTGGGGAAGAAAAAAAAAAAAAAAACAAAAGATTTTGCTCCCTCCAATCTATTCCTTCCA